>CM065780.1:45194195-45701695 GCA_033296515.1 Macrochelys suwanniensis | reverse complement strand
TCTGACCTGAAGGGACTATCTCTTTGGGAAAGAGGATAGTTCACTCTTCATGTCCATTCATTCCTCAATCTCTTTGTTGAGATACTCAACAAGGATGTCAGTTGTGATGGTGGTTTTTATAATATGGACACCTGCCCACTAGGAAATGGACTGAGACCACCAACTCATTTTACATAAGCTACCAAACAGCTGGCAGATGGTAAACAACTTTTGGTCACTATTGTTCCTGGTTGGATTAGAAACGGTGACCCAGAGGTGAACAGCTCCATATCCTGTTACCAAGGACGTGTCCCTACTTGATAAATACTTACTGAATATTACATTTAAGTGGAAAATATAAATAACACCAAAAAAAGCAATTGACACGTGTAAATTCCTTTATGCTTTTCGCAGTCTCATATAACATTTTTTGCAGCTTCTTGTACATTTGTCTTGCCCTTTTTAAATTTCCCATCATAGAGATGCATCAAGCTAGGAGAGTCTTAAAAAAATATCAGAAACAGTTAGAATATTTTGGTTTATTTTCACTAAATACAGTTTTTAAAAAATCACTCATCTGTGATTATATAAACCTTCTGATATAGAATCTAAGCTTTTATTTTTTTAAAAAACTTTCTAGCCCTTGAAGTTGCAAAGAAACCTTTCCAAACATGAATTGAAGCAACTGATGTTGAGCTGTTTGCCTGAATCTGCACACAACTCCATTGCCCCAGTTGTTGCTTTGAGCTTTGTCAAGTTGCATCAGGATGAAAACTGGCCTGAGTCTTGTCAGTTTTCACTGTTGCTATTCATAACTTTGTGTGCATTGGTGAAATTTGTAACGGTAGCACTGGAATAGCAAACAATGATCCCTCTCATATGAGGGGGCTATAACCTTCTGTAACTCTAACTTATATCATAGGTAGGGCCCTTCCAAAGTCACAGTCCATTTTGGTCAATTTCACAGTCATAGGATTTTTAAAAAAAATTAAATTTCACACTGTTGTAACTTTAGGGGTTTTGACCCAAAAGGGGGTTGGGGCAAGGTTGTTGTTTGGGGGTCACGGGATTGCCACCCTTACTTCTGTGCTGCTGCGGGTGGCAGCGCTGCCTTCAGAACTGGGCAGCCAGAGAGAGGTGGCTGCTGGCCAAGAGCCTAGCTTTGAAGGCAGCACCACCTCCAGCAGCAGCACAGAAGTAAGGATGGCATGTTATGATATTGCCACCTTTACTTCTCTGCTGCCTTCAGAGCTGGCCCTCGGCCAGCAGCTGCCACTCTCTGGTCACCCAGCTCTGAAGGCAGCCACACGAAGTAAGGGTGGCATGGTATGGTATTGCCACCCTTACTTCTGCACAGCTGCTGGCGGGGCGCCGCCCTCAGAGCTGGGCGCATGGCCAGCAGCCACTGCTCTCCAGCCACCCAGCACTGAAGGCAGTGCAGAAGTAAGGGTGGCAATACCGCAACCCCCTAAAATAACCTTGCAAACCCCCCGCCGCCGCCCCGCAACTCCCTTTTGGGTCAGGACCCCCAGTTTAAGAAATGCTGGTGAAATCTGTATCATGTAGGGTGAAAGTACACAAAAGACCAGGTTTCATGGGGGAGACCAGATTTCACAGTCCATGACATGTTTTTCATGGCCGTGAATTTGGTAGGGCCCCTAATCATAGGACAGGGAATAAAGAATAGTCTTTTGCAGCATTCCTGCATGCTGCAAATTTTATTGCACGATAGAAGGAGAAAAATTCCATCTTTTGCCACAAAATGGAGCAAAATGAAGCCACCTGAATCCTTCAGTCCAGAAAGGAACCTGGTAGAGAGCTGGAAGAAGTGGTTACATGACTTCCAGATTTTCCTGGAAGTAAGTAGTATTGAAGAGAAAATTGGAGGGGATGAAATCCTCCATACTGCTGTACATAGCACTGGAAATCTACAGTGCATCCTACAGGTAACATGAAGAGGACTGCAAACTGCTAGACGAAGCCAGTCCAACATTTGAATGCATTCTTGATTGTCACCTGGAGAAGGCTTATTTTCTTTACAAGAACCTGGATGCCAGGTGAGTCTTCTGACCACTATGATAAGCTAAGTTATGTGAATAGTAACAAGTGGACTATTTAGAGACCAAATGAGTGTAACATATTTGAAAACCAGGTTCAAAACAAGGTAACTGAAAAATGGACTTGACTTTGCAAAGAACAGTAAATATTGAAAGGGATGATGAAATCTGTTCTTCCCCAAATTTAAAGTGTTAGCAAGCAGTGAAAGAAATGGAATACATCTAAATAGTAGAATACAGAGGTAAATATATAGCAGAGACCAGATTTCATAGAATATCAGGGTTGGAAGGGACCTTAGGAGGTCACCTAGTCCAGCCCCCTGCTCAAAGCAGGACCAATCCCCAATTGTTGCCCCAGATCCCTAAATGGCCCCCTCAAGGATTGAACTCACAACCCTGGGTTTAGCAGGCCAATGCTCAAACCACTGAGCTACCCCTCTCCATAAAGTTTATTTGTTATGAATAAACTTAACGCAAAGCATGCTAAGGGAGAAGAGCAGCCTGCAAATGATCAGATGGATGTGTAAATTGTCTAGAGTGGAATGCAAAAGATGTTCTCGAATAATTTGATGTGGTGTTTAAGAGACAGAGATGTATTAAAGATAAAATATAACACATTTATATGGGTCTCAGTGAGTTCTCAGAAATTCATGTACCACATAAAATCCCATAGCATGGTGAGATAAAGTAAATTCTGAATATGACTGAATGGTAAAATCAGATGTTACTGAGGAAATTCATACACCAAAATCAGTCTCAATAAATATCTTATAGCAGACATACTTTCACAGGCACTTCTAAATAGTGGAAGCAGAAAGCTGCTAAATAAACATGACTCAGGTACTAACTGTTTCTGAAATAATATTTGACAAGACTCAAACAAGATACACAAAAATGATTTGCACTTACATCAACTTATAAAAGTAAAAGCCCATACATCTCCAAGTATGAAACTTTTTGGGATTGTTGTGATGAAATTGCTGCAAGTGATAGGATTCCATAGAAAGAACTTTGTGTCATAATGTGGCACCATATGAGGTCAGAAAAGTTAAACATAGTATACAGTGCCCACCTGCATACTGAGATGTGAAAGAATAGAGCTCTGAATGTCTTATTCTGGCCAGGCATGAATGTTGCCATTCTTCTTCTTATCAGAAGCAGAGCTTGCCATGCCCTTTTGTGGCAGCCTCATCAGCGAAATGCAAACCCCTCAGACCACTGTCAAAACTGGTCAGAGGGCATTTGTCAGTGATGTGTGACATTGTCTGTCTTTGACCACAACTGCATGTGGGATCCTCTCTTTGGCCTCAGGTGTGAAGGCTGGCTGCACATTGACCCTGGCCCATTTTAATCGATTCAGAAGGGCCCATGGGCAGAGTGGCAAATGAAAGCTGAGTACACCCATGGTCAGATCAGTTATAAGAAATGGTTTCTGACGTCGGCTGCAAACCATTCTTCATGCCACACCAACGTTACAGAGAAATCTATGCAGGGCAAATGGGCCCACAATGGGTGCCTTGATGACAAGCATGCTCTTGGGTGGTCAAAGAACCTCTGTTTATAGTGGTAGGCTCGTTTGCCCTGATCTTCTCATTGAGCCTGGCTGTAGTATTCTCATGGCAGATGTATGTGAAGGAATGATGGGAGCCACGGTACTGGTGTGGGTCAAATATCCCAGTTTTGATGCACATGGTTGAGTGTAGTTGTGTGTCAACCAACTTGACATGAGACGAATGGAGCCAGACCAGAGCACAGTATTCTGCTGCAGAGTAACAGTGGGCTAAACCAGATGATCTGCTAGTTTGAGCATTTGTTCCCCATGAAGTGCTGGCCTGTTTTCTTAGAAAGTTGTTACATGTCCTCACCTTAGCTGCAGTTTTCCTCAGGTGGTTTAGAGATGTGAGAGATTTATCTAGGCTTACTCTGAAGTAGACTGGGTGGGATTTGTGTTTCAAGTGATGTATATTGAGAAAGATAATCAGTTCTTTGTCTGCTCTGGAGTTGTAAAGAAGGAACACACTCCAAACTGTGTTGGTCACACTTGGTTGTAAATACCACTGACTCTACAATATTCTGCTATCTTAATTAAGTTAACGTTCTGGGGCATCTGCAAATTCTGGAAAAGATCATGCTTGTATATCTAAGCAAATGTCATCTGCATATGTTAACTTGCAGGATTGGGTGAGCAAAAGGTCATTTGTGTACAGGTTGAAAAACATTGGTGCCAGCACAGAGCCTTGGGGTGGACCGTTAGTATGTCTTTTCCACGTGCTAACTCTGTCTCCCATGTGCACTCCTTCTGTTGCAGAGGAGAAGGTCAATAATGTTGACTACCCATGCTGGGAGTGCTCTTGGCAATAGTACTAAGAGTCCCATGTGCCAGACTGTGTCATATGCTACCATCAGGTCCAAAACTATAGCTCCCATTTTCAGGTTTTTCTGAAAATCATTTTCAATTAATATTGTTAAAACTAGCCCTTGATTGCAGGTGCTCCGACCTCTCCAAAAGCCTGCTTGCCATTGAAGCTAGGGCATTCAAGTGTGATGATATGCAATAAGTACAAGCAAAAGAACCACTGATACTACATGATATCCCTGATTGCCATTAGTCTGAGGCTGGCACAGATCTGTTTGAATTAAATGGGCAACATTATCTTGTATTTTTAAAATTGAACTGTTGCACAATACATGGAGTGACACTGTAATGACACTACAGATCACAGCTTGATCCACCGTGGTGTTCTGGTTAATATCTGATAATAGCCCGCAATTCATAAGTGACTCATTACAGCAAAGCTTTCTGATAGATCAGTATAGGTACACCACATCAAGCCCTTATTTTACACAATCAAATGGGTGAGCAGAAAAGACAGTACAAATAGTAAACAACTGGATTTTAATAAAACTCTGATAGATTCAAATGAATCTTACTTGCCATACTATTAGCATATTGAAGCATACCTCACAATGCGTTACTAGGATCACCAGCTCAGAAATTTGTAGGCAGAAGGACAAAAATTTTAGTGTCCAAACTTCTTCATAAACGAGTCTACCCAGAAGTAGTTACAGAAGAACAATACACAACAGAAGAAATAATTCAACAAACATGCCAGTTGCCACCTTTGTGAGTGGGAGCGAATACTGGATTTCAAACAGAAAATGGCTGGCAATCTGCCAAGATAGCAGCTTATACCATCTGCACCCTGAATGTCAGTCCTAGAGAAGGAACAAAACATCTAAACAATACCACGGAGGACACTGACTCTCTGTATCTTGTGGCCATCCAGAATACTTCTAACAGTGCCCATGTGTGGACAAAAATAACACATGGTCACCCAATCTCTAACAGTGGAAAAGATGATGAACACCAATAATAAACTTTAGGTGATGGATCCATCTCATATGCCAAACAAGACACTACAGAAGGAACTGTTTTGAGAACAAGAAGTGTCTGTTTGATCAGAAAGCCATTCAGGTTCAGAAACAGTGGTTATTGAGAGCTGTCCAGTAAGAGGCATGATAATCCTCTCATCAGTCAGGGGAGTTCCTCTCCCCAACTTCCACTTTAGAGGTTTCTGTTTGAATACTAATTGAAAGTATTAGTTTGTGCTGATCTTTTTAGTTGATATGTTGTATTTGCATTTGATTAATAATTAATAAAAAAGAAAAATGTCATTGGAGACCGTGAATACTGCCTCCTGCCAAGTGACAGGTGTATACTTGTGTAATCTCAAAACATGCTATACAACAGAGGGCAGGTAGATAGATTGTAAGCTTCAGTGTCACATAGTTATTACAAAACTGGATCACTTTCACCCTGCTGCTGCTTGGAAAAACCCTAAGCATCACCAAGACTATGTATGGGAAAGACTCAAACAGAGAATAGGTGAGGGGTAGCATCCCCTGAGCAGTAATCAGAAAGTTGAGCAAAGGTTAGAGTAGTACATTTCCCGCCTCCCCTCCCCCCTTTAACGGGTAGGAGGCTAGGGAGAGGTACGGTAATGGATATACTTCCTTCTTACTCTCACAGCAGCCAGAGTGTTGGGAGAAGGGGAAACGGGGACGGGGGGGGACCATGCTCTTCCTCCCTTCCAGCCAGAAAAGGTTGGGGATTGGATAAAGAGGGAATAGAGAGCTGCTGCACATTGTCCAGAGATAAGATGCTGGTACAAATCCCAGTACCTACCTTTTTCTCCAACTGGATAGCATATTGGCTTCTTACCTGGGCAGTAGGGAACCCTTCTATCTTTTGTAATGGCCTTCAGTAGGGTTAGTCCTCTGACTCGTAAGCCTTTGGTAAAATTTGGAGCATGTATGTGTATGGAGGTGCATGGGGTGGGCAAGAATGAGCAAAAGACTGATGAGTTAAGTTAGAAAAAAGTATATCGTGTGTGTATATGTGTAAATAGATTTTATATATGTATATAGAGAGATTGATTTTGAGAGAAGAAAGGAGAGCCAGAAGAAAAAGGGAGGAAGTAGAAAACAGATTGAAGGGTTGCAGAGAGAAGGAAAAGAGAACAGATGCTGGAAAGGATGCACCACAAACTTTTTGTAGGAAAGAAAAGAAAAAAGGAAAAGTGAAGTCAGGAAGGGAAAAGAAGGTATAACAAAAGAGATGTAATGAGTTGAACTTTTTAAAATGTATTAAACAGAGAGTAGACAAATTGATACAGTAGACAAGTGTTCTGTTCCTTAAACTTGCAGGGGTAGGGCATTTCGTGGGTGTGACTTTATGGGTGTGGCCACACAGCTATTTTTCAGTGAGGTTACTTAGGCTTAGTTCTCAGGCCAGCATGTATCATGGATATATTTTTTCAATCCTTGTTTATATTATAAAGTAGTTGCCTGCACTATTTAGGTCATAACTGGTATCACAGACTGCTGGGGAGTTGCTTTGGCATTGCCCAAGCAGTAAATGAGAGCACTCTATAACACTTCAGAAGAGAGAGGGAAAGGAAGCCTTGCCTTTACATGCCTTTTTGAATATGAAGATGTACTGGACTGGAGCAATCTCTCTCTTTTGTGTGTGGGGGGGACGGGACATATACTTAGATTCTTGATGTCATGTGCTATGTTAAGTGGAATAGATTTCAAAATAGATGGCAAACCAGCATCATTAGTCCATAATGATCAAAAAATGAAGATTTATAGCACTGAAGATGAATAATGTAATGTTCCTTGTACTTAAAGAAAATTTCACAACTTCAGGGCATGATTTTCAGAAGTGACTATTGGTTTTGGGTTCCTTAATTTTTGTGTGCCCAAATGGAGACATTGTCTAGGGGCATGATTCTAAGGCTACGTCTATACTACCTGCCTGATTCGGCGGGTAGCAATCGATCTTCTGGGATCGATTTATTGCATCTCATCTAGACGCGATAAATCGATCCCGGAAGTGCTCGCCGTCAACACCGGTACTCCTGCTCTGCGCGAGGAGTAAGCGGAGTCGACGGGGGAGCCTGCCTGCCGCGTCTGGACCCGCGGTAAGTGCTGTTTAGTTCGAACTAAGATACTTCCGACTTCAGCTACGTTATTCACGTTATGCCCTAAGAGAACAGGCACTCAACACTTTCTGACAAACCAAGCCCCATTTAGGTGCATCAAGCTGAGCACCCAGCAATAGAGGCATGCAAAAACAATAGTCACTCTTGAAAATATTGGCCTCTGTGTCCAAATTCTGTCTTTCATACATACATTTAGATATCCATATGCAAAAATCCAAGAGTATATTTTGTTTACAGAGGTCTTCTTTGGGAGAGGCTTGCATTAGATAATGTAAAGTCATTTACAGTACAGTTGGATGAAAAGTAACTATAAAAAGTATCCTTACTTTAAAAATAAATCCCCAAAATATGTCCAATACTGTAATGTCACCCATTTGAAATGGGGCACTACATGACTTTCTGAAAGAGAAATCTTTAATGCTCTCGAACAATAAGGCGGACAGCAAATTAATGAACAGTGCTTTTGGCTGTCACTCATTCTATGATTTCTGTGTCGAAGTTTGTAGCAGAAGAGAGGCTTGTTAATAAAATTACTTTATCCAGAGGGAATTCCAGTTTCTAGTAACAGGTTCCAGAGTGCTTTCAATGAGTACTGATGTAATGCATATAAATGCTTGAGGCTACTTATGAGACAGGTATAACTAAGATAATGAAGTGTAAGCTAGTGTTACTGAAATGAATGTATGAATTGAATTACATAATCATTTTGAGACTATTAGTAAGTCAGCAGAAGTCTGGCAGTTAGAAATTGCCAAAGTGAAAACAAATATAGGACAGTAAATAGAATTAAAAGAGTTCAGTACTGCTGTGTTGTAATGTGTTTGGGAAATGTGTGTCAGTATTTTGAGATATATAATAAGGCAGAACAGAATTTAGTTTTACATAGGGTTCTTCATAGTTAAGGTATTGTAAAACACTTTGCAAAGTGATAACTGAGATACTGGGAGTGTGGCTCAAGGGCTTGGTAATAAGATACAGAGCCTTTCACCTCTAGGTCACTGGTTCAAATCTGCCTTGGGTTAAAGAAGACTAAAACTTGTTACCACCTGACAGCTGTTCATTGGTCTTAGAAAAAAGTTGATGGTCTTAGTCCAGTTTTTAGTGGACTAGTGTCCACATCACAATTAGCACTTTTTACAGTCTCCTGCGAAATGCAAAGGATTTACACTTGATCTGGCTCCCATTGAAGTCAGTAGAGAACTTCCATTTACTTCAACAGAAGCATAATCAGGCCCTTAATGAGCATGGAAACTGAATTACTCCGTACTAATGCAGATGATCTTTCAAGGTCAAGTCTGAAGTACTTTGGCAAGGCACTGTGAGAGAAACTTGCATGGTACTTCCTGTTCTGTAGCTGTCCTGTGCATGAATAAATGACTTCAGTCTTCTTGGGGAATGCCAGTCTAGCACTTCTCACAAGAACTGATATTTAATTTGAAAATTATTTTTTAGTGTGGTGGTGAGGAAGATATTGGAAGTGTATGCAAATACAGCAGTCATCCAACATTCAGCACTAGCTTTCACACACATTCTTGAGCATTAAAAACTTATTTATTAACAGAGGAATGGTGGTGAGGACACTGATTTTATTACCCCAGATTTTTGAAAAGGGATGTGGTGTCTTATTTCCACACAGCCATCCAGAATTTGATGGCACCTGTAAGAGACTAGTACACATACTGTAATATAGTATCATCACTGGCTATGAGCCCAAGTACTGATTTGTAATTTAAATCTGTCTTCTAGCCTGGAGGCAATAATGCTACCAGCTCAGCTATACAGACACTAAATCATAAGGAATCATGTAATACAGAACTAGAATGCCATCAGGTGGCTCGAATATCAAAAACCATGAGCATGACCCTCAAGGATTTTATCATCAGAATGTCAAACCAGAAATTTCTTTACTTTCTTTGATTTCTTCCATTCAAGATGTTTCTGCATGCAACATTGTTTACATTGTTGACTAAAAAGGTATTCTTGTTTCCCACATAAAAATGCATTACATAAAAGGAAAAAAGACAACAACCAAAAAGACCATCATTTTGATGACAAACAGGATTTTCCACAATGCCTGTTATTCAGAAGGAATTTTCTGACACATGCAGTATATATTTATACTTGATAAATATATGTAAGGAATGACACACAACAGAGTGTGCATGTGTTGTGAGGTATTGGCATAACTTTGAGTACATAATAAGACTGAGCGCTTCAAGTAGAGTTTAGTGGCATTATTTTTTAATGGTATCTGCCTTCTAAGAGTCATTTCGGCACTAGTTGTGGATACTTGCAAAACAAGGGCAGAGCACGTGGGGCTCGCTGTAGCAGTTGTAAAGGTGATGATTACTCAGGTGATTATGGAGTCTTTAAATCCTTAAAATGAATAAAAGCAAATAGTGGATAGAAAATGTTCCTTATTTTTGACTCTTCTTCCTCTCTTCATTGGACATATTGAAAGGCCATTGATATAACTGTGTGCTTCTAATCTATAAATTATGTTATCACATATCTATCTTTGGTGGTCAGTCAGATTGTTCTTTTTAAATCTAATTTATAAATAATTTTGTATGTGTTTTACATAATTTAAAATGCCTTAAAATAGTCTGTTTTAATCCTGTTGAGGTAAGTGAAATACCAAATGGAACTAGGAAAAAATTAATAAATGGTGTAATGTCTGTTTAATAAGAATGCTGCTGCACATTCCATTTTCAACATACTGGGGAGTATGCCCATTTTCTTGAACTGTTTTGTTATTTCTATATTAAATGTAAAAGAAAAAATAGCTTATCTCCTGTTGACTGGCTGGTGTGATGTAATTCTGATTAGCTAAATCTGCCTTCTTCATTGAGGTTAATATAGTTTGACAGCACCTCGATTAGGAAGCAATAATTTCTGTTGATAGTAAACAGTTGGCCACTTTCAGCAGAGATGGGGAATGTCTTTTGTCTTACATTAGATTTGAGCTGTTGTCTAAAATGGAGTTAAATTCCAGTGATTCCAAATGTAAAGTGATGTATTCAGGAGTGGAATGGCAGAGCATGTTGAATGGTAGTAAATAGTTATGCTATGGTAGCACCCAAAGGCCCTAATTAGATTGGGACATCAATGTGATGGGTGCTGTGGAAACATAGAGAAGAGGCATTTTCAGTCCTGAATGGATTGCATCTAAAGGATTTTGGAAAGGAGTGCAGAGACTGACTTTTGTTGTAAGAACTATAGATTATCACACATAAAAAGTGTGTCATTGGTACCTATGCAAGCTGAGTCAAACTTTGTTAGAGTGACACAGAGCATTGTCCTGGGGAGACAGAAGTGAGGGTAATCATTAACCTTATCAGGAAAGCAGTAAGATTTTATGAACAACTGCTATAAGTGCAATTCTGTACCTTTAAGAAATGGATGGATGTGATAAATAGCTTTTCAGTCTAGATCAATAACTTTATTTGGATTACACAGTTTGATTTTGTGTTTTGTTTCACTTAATGTAAAAAACTCAAAAAGGAAAAAAATAGCAAGTATATTTCTTGGGTAGAATTCCATATACACAGTTTTGTGTTATTTGTTTTCTTTTGTGATAGATGAAAAATCCCAGTGAAATATTTTTTTTGATGTGCTCTAGTAACTGGGGTGTTAAAACTAAAGTGTCTGCTGCTCATGTTGGTTGTGATCTGGTATCTATTATAACATGTGGAGGTGGTAATGCCACATATGATAGATGGAGAAAAGGAACCAAGAGCTTTGTGCAAACAGTTATTTACTTCTCCAAAGATTGTTTGTTTCCTGGAATGTGAAACCAAGCAACCTCCATGACAGAAGGAAGCTGAGGTATCTTTATTTACAGAAGGCTATTTTCTGGTACCCTTAGTTACACTGGGTAACACTTTTCTCCACAAGTGGTCCCATCAGACTATGTGAGGAATAAAGTTCTATCCAACATGAAATGAATATGAATGTTTTCTTTAGCTGAATGCTCTGGTGCTGTCAGTGGGGAGATAATACTCAAGGACTGCCTTCACCCATTTCCCTCTCTTGTTTCATTCTCTCTGGGAAGAAAGGTTGAATATGACTTCCTCTAGTGCCCATCAGTATTATACTCCTTCCCCCTTTTTCTCTTGTCTGCCATGTCTTGATATGGAGTAGGCTATACAGCCCATGTGGGCTTAGGACCAAACTTGGTCCACGAATTCTGACACACTGCATGGCAGCACGTTGTGTGGCTATTAGACCACTAGGGTAGATTTCTCAAATTTAGATGATTATTTCTGTTGCCCTCAAACTACACCTCATTGTGTGAACCTAACTTTGTAATATTTTTACGTTTTTCTGAAAGGCAGAAAGAAGTGCTTATGCTCATTTAATCTTCCCTTTTCCCTCCTTTTTTACTGAAGAGAAACATTTTGCCTTCTGCCATTGCCAAATTATTTCGAAGAGTGTAAATTGAAGCCATTTATCTTGAAATGTGCTATTGGAGCAGACTGTTTATACAAGTGTAAGAAATTGTAGCATAGAAATATTTGGTTGGGTCTGTAAGGAAAAGGTTTCTCAATTTTTTAAAAAAAATTCTGCTTCTGGAATATTATAATGTAGAAAAAGCATATGTCTAACAGCCTCTAATTTACGCATCACTGTTTTAGTGTAGTCCAGACAATGGTGGTGTTTTTTAATGAAGAATAATTTTTTGTTACATTGTTGGCAAAATGAATTTAATATTAGCTTTAAAATTACTTCAGATCAAAACTGACTACCGCATACTCCATACTTATGGCAAAGTTTATTGGTGACCTGTGAGCTCTTATAATGTGAATCTAGAGTAAATTATTGGCTAATATAAAGCTGTAAATATTTGTCTGTCAGTTGGTGGACGAGTGAGTCGGGAGTTAAATTACACGCGCCAGAAGATTGGAGAAGAGGCTATGTTTAATCCCCAGCTCATGATTCAGACACCACAAGAAGATGGTGCTAATGTACTAACAACAGAAGCACTCAGACAGCACCTTGACTCTGCACTTCAAGCCAGCAGGGTACACATTTATATGTACAACAGGTAAGGTGGGGAAGCAAAGGCATTTCTGATCTTATGTGGCAACTAACATGTAGATATACACTTATTCTCTGCTTTACATGCATTTTTGAAAGGCTAGCAATTCAGAACACCTTCCATTGGCGCTGCATTTTGATTTGTATTTGATTGTCAGGTCTTAGATATTTGAAAGAGTTTTATGATAACAGTGAGTGATTGGATCTCAATAAATAAAGCAAAGATAAGAAGCATTGGATCAGAGCCTGAAACCCTTACTCACACGAGTAGTCCTGCAGTATCAGGCCTATTGCTTGGTAAAGTAGCTGTGACTCTGCACCACAGAACCTGCATGTGGTGTTAGCACCTCATTGGTGGGATTCAGAGCAGTAAGAAGCCCTCCACATTGGAGATGCCCTCACTCACTGCCACCTGAAGGAACCAAGTAATGACTGTGGACACTAGTGCAGATGACATTCCAAGACTTTGGGAACAGGAGCTAGCCGCTATACTAATAGATGGGAAATGGAGTCCCGATTGATTATTTGGTGTAGACACAAGGATGCCAAACTTGGGTTTCTCAGTATCTGTACAGGTGCTTAATGTATCTGAGGTCTGCTTGATTAAATTGTCTACCTAAAAATAAAATTAAGCATGGTAATAGGAATAAATGTGTCTATTAATAAGGTTGACCTTTAACAATAAGTATCCACTGTTGACCCTGGGCTAGATAGTAGAGTTAGGTACCCCGCTGAGGCTCAGTTCCTGCCAGGGTTACCTCTTGGTTGGGGAAGTAATCTGATACGCTCTTATGTATCAGAGCAGGTGCCTAGAATGGGTAGAGCCATGGTCCTGCTTACACCCTGTCCCTTCCCGCCGACTTGTTTCTAGGGGAGCATCTCCAGGATAGCTCCTGCACTTCCCCAAGTGCTAGAAGCTGAGATGATGATAGTTGTAACACAGCCAAACTGGGAGGTAGACTCTTAACTCTTCCTACTCTCCAGCACAGATGAGTTAGGGCTAGGATTATTCCAGCCTCCTGAGCTTGATTCTGTCCCTCCTGCCTGCACCCTCTTTAGTCACATTAATTAGTGCCTTACACTAGATCCTGCCACCTTCATTCACGTTGAATAACACATTGCTCCAAGAGTAGCTCCATTGTTTTTAATGACTTTTATACCATGCCTACTTGCCATGCCTAACACAAACTCTACTGGTGTAGATGCACCAAAGAGGTCTTTGCACTGTGAGGTGTGGGGTGCTAACTCCAAATGAGACCTCCCTTTCTCAGTACTTACTAACTACCTAGAAGTGAGGCATCTACATATGTGAATTGCGATTTTAAATGTGTGTTGTGTTTGTATAATGCATTCTTTTGATTGTGGAAGAAATTTTTGTTCTTTATATTTTTTACAGACAATGGAAATTGGAACATTTATGTTTTAAATCAGGAGAACTTATCACAGAAGCAGGGTACATGGACCAGGTAGATATACCATGAATTTGGTTTCTGCACATTTTACTTCCCCAGTCTTCATAATAACTTCCACTTGTGCACTTTGATATGGTCTAGCCTAAATGTGTTTTTTTTCCCTTCTAACTTTGACAGATTATAGAATATCTTTATCCTTGTTTAATCATCACGCCTTTGGACTGCTTCTGGGAGGGGGCAAAGTTACAGGCAGGGACTGCCTATCTATTGTAAGTGAACTGTTTTATTTTCTAGTCTGTGGGGGTTTTTTTACTCCTAAAACTGTGCATATTTTCACATTCCATTCCCATTGTTTATTTCTTGGTTAAACCAGCATCTGAATAAAAACATTAGTGATGTCAGAAAATGTATATGGATTTTATTTTTTAATTGAACAAAAAGAGCTCCACAAATGTTTTTCTTTTTCCTCAGAAGCTGAATTGTAGGCATCAAATTAATCTTCATTTATTTTTACCATTGCATTTTCTTTTGCATGTAAATGTAGCTTCTCAGTTTTTATGACTTTTTAAAGTTGTTTGCTTTTTTGGAAATAAACTTTGTTTTTGTCCTTGAAAACCACAAAGGCATTGATTGCTTGAGAATTCCGTTTAGTTTAGTTGTGGATAAATGTACATGGATAGTTGTCGGGAGTAAAATTTCAAGTCTTCCTAAGGAGTAAAAAGCTAATCCTTTGTTTATTAGATCATTAAAGAAACAAAAATAGTATCTTTTATGAGAGGTTTTCCACAGCATACTATTGTGATATTATATGCACTCGATCCTTCAAAGAGTTAATTGTTAATCTGTGCAGACATTTTTGGTTAATTATGCAAGAGTTAGCATTTGAGTTATTGTTTCTGCCCTGGTTTGCATGTGTCTGTAAAGCAATTTGCAATGGCCATCTCCTAACCTTTAGTGTACAGTCTTAGATGGGGAAATAAGGGGTTTTGTGTTTTCTGGTTGGGAGATTCGGAATAATGACTTAAGCCTGGTTAAGCAGATACAGTGTGGTTTGAACCACAAAATAAGGCAGCCAAAAGCCTTTCTGGTCTATCAACATCACAAATTCAAAAGTGGGGGGTGGGACAAGTGGCAGGGATAGTGGTGATGGCCGTGGCAGCAGGGAGTTTGCTTGTTGATTGCCAAGCTGTCAGAGAATTGGAAAGAGCACAGTACTATTAGAGGTAATAAAGATCAGATATTTTGATTGATTACATTTGAAAAACATTTATTAGACTAAACCAGTGGTAATCTGACACTGTGTGAAATTCTTTCTCCCCTCTGTCCCCCTTGCTCTCCTTTGGTATTATTGCTTTGAAGCAGCAGTTAGCCACCTTACCCTCCCCCCCAAATAAGGCAGCCATGTGAGTATATTTAATTAACATGTAAATATTCCCTTTATTAGAAAAAAAATAAGGCTGACCTTTATCAATGGGGCTTTTACATAAGGTTGCATCAGGACTACATGAAGAAAATATATAAACAAATCCAATTAAAATATACATTTCATTTGATAAAATAGGTGCCAAAAGTGGATTGCAGCTCAAAATAGCTAAAATAGCATTCTAGCCTTTGTACAAATACGGATTTAAAAACTAAAGGTTTTTCTTCAATGTATTTTCCATCTTTCTACCCCTAATTTCTTTTACAGAGGGAAACCTCCTTTGCAGTGGATAAACTTTGACCCCTTAGAATTCTTGGAAGAGTTAAAAAAAATAAACTATCAAGTAGAGAGTTGGGAGGAGATGCTGAATAAAGCAGAGGTTGGTCATGGTTATATGGATCGACCTTGCCTGAATCCTACTGATCCTGATTGTCCAGTCACAGCCCCCAACAAAAATTCAACCAAAGTAAGCTTGCTTATCATCTGTGGGCTATTTCATGGAAGTGGGGGTATGTGGGGAGGGAAGGGAAAGGGGTGTAATTTTTTAAAAGCAACACAAGTCTCACATTTCCGAGCAATCTTTATTATTTGATTCCTGTTATATGGACTTAATCATGAGCTGCTAACTTTCTTCAGTCTCTGAGGCAATACTGTGACCCACATACTCAGAGTCAAATTATGGCTCTTCAGCCATGGGCGTGACGAGAGATGGTACCACAGTGACACACTATCCCATCTGGAACACCAGTAGTCATTGTGCCTCAGGCAGGCACAGTGACTCCTGAAGTGCAGGAAGAGTGCAGCTGCTGCTACACACTGACATGGTGTACCATGCTGGGCCAGTTTTGCTGATCTCTGCAGAGGGTTGGCAGGTCCTTGGCCCCAACTTCACCTGTCCCCTCCAACCCACTATGACAACTCTGGTGATGCCAGAGTTGTGTAGTCACTGAGCTTGATTTTACTTTTAGTTGCTGGTAAATCAAGAGTAACCAAACTGAGGTCAATGGGGTTACATAAGTGTAAAATCAACATACGAGTAGGAGATTCAGATCTGTTGTACTTTTGGCATATAAGAACTATGATTATGCCTGGTCCCGCCGTAGAAGCATGCAGGGGGAGGAAGGGCCTTGTGTCTTCTACCTGCGATGCAAGGCTTGACTCAAGCCAGTCCTTAGTGTCATTTGGATTTGTGTCCTTTCACAACCCACTCCCTCATCACACAAACATATTAACATGCAAAAGCTCACGAAAAGACATAAAATTGTAATAAAGAATGAGGTTCACTTGTTGACAGTCTCACTTGGAACTGAATGTGCTTGAAGATCTTTTCCATCTCACTGAAGTTAATGGGAGTCAATTGGCCAATCCAAGTCATTTCCAGGGTTTCAGTGGGAGTTTTGCCTGAGTAAGAAACTTCAGGATCAGACCGCACATTTAAATGACAAATTGTATTCCTAATGCTATTTTGAATTTGCATATTCAGGATGTGTGTTTCAAATAGCATATCTACATGGGCAGAGAAAATGAATTATTTAGAAAAGTGTTAGCAAGGAGTGCTTCCTTGTGGATTTTGTAGTAGTTTTGTTTGGTCTGATATTAGAAACAGATTCTGTCCTCATGTTTTATTAGGAACGCAGTCTGCAGTTTAGATGTATGTCTCCTTGTAAATCAGTCATTTTTGGAAGGAACTACAGACCCTATGCCTCTTCCATCAAGATATCTTAGGCCTTTTTTTTTATTTAATATATTTTAAAACACTGTGGTCTCTTCATTGAGCTAGTAGTATGTTTTCCTTCCTCTTATCATCTTGAAATATACATATATGTATTTTAACCAAGTTTTCATGCTTTACAAGTTAAAGTTCCTGAAATCAATATACAGAATAGTGTCTCCATGAGCACCTATTGCATTGTCGACATCATGTTTTCATCATGTTTCAGCGCATTCATGGACTAAGTATTAGGATTACAAGTGGGAAATTCCTGGCATATAAATATTGTTAATCTGTGTTTTACACAGTGTAAAGATAAAAAAATCAAACAAACAAAAACAGTATGGTTTAATCTTTGAAGTCTCATTAAAAACTATTTGGCTAGCTCCAGCTCTTTGCTGGAAGTTAATCATGAAAACTATTCTGTTTGGTAAGCACGTTTTTAGCATTTGACTTCTAATTTATTTTATTCCAATGTACTAAATGTTGATGTCAAATATGATTTGTCTACTAAGTCACATGGCTGGATGACTTATCAATAATTTTATTTTAGCCTCTTGATGTGGCCCTTGTTTTGAGTGGTGGATGCTACGGACTGTCAAAAAAGTACATGCACTGGCAGGAGGAGTTGATTGTAGGTGGAACAGTCAAGAATGGTACTGGAAAACTTGTCAGGTAAACACACACAGTTTTAAAATAAATTCTTGAGCTTTACACTGTTAGGTTTTTTAAAAAACAAACAAACCATAGTATAAAACCAATTGCCTCCTAAAATCAGTGAATTTGTGTATTAGTTCCAGATTCAGGAAAATATCTTTAATAAGGACAGCATTTAAGCATATGTTTAAGTAGTCACTTAGGTGCTCTCTTGAATCGGGATGACTCAGGCACATGCTTTCCTGAATTGGGACCTTAATATTTACTCACATTTAAAAAAATATTTAACAGTATTTGCAACTTGCACATGTTTTCAAAATAAAAAACTGAGACATTTTTATGGTGACATTTTTAGAGTTGCAAAACTGTCATACAATAGAGAGAAGCAAACTGCATGCTGAGGTTACTGCTGCCTGCTTCTGACCAAACAGACATATACATATTCCTTGGAGTGGAAGGCTTTTTCTGGTGACTTAGGCCCAGATCCACAAAGGGACTTACATTGTGATAGTGTTGCAATGCCTAACTTTTAGGTGCCTAAAAAATTCATAAGAATGTAGGTGCCTAAGTTCAGGCTTCAGGGAGGTGCCTGTCTGTTTGAAATCCATGAACCTGGAGAAGACAGCCACTCCGCCACCAAACTTGCATGCAGTACCCAATCCAGTAGCCATTCTTAGAGGCTGCCTAGATCTACACAAAACATCCAAAGGATAGGGGAAGTAGGAGGAGGCAGATCTCCCTTATAACCATTAACCCATTCGTTAGGGTACTCACCCAGGATGTGGGACACCACTGATTCAAGTCCCCCCTCTCCCTGGTGAGAAGGGATTTGAATAGGGGGTGCCACCTCTCCAGTGAGCTTTCTAACCACTGTCCTGTACTTCAACAGGAGAGACTGAGGGAGCCCCATATCAGAATATCACATAGGATAATGGTTAGGCCACTCACCTGAGATCAAATTCTACTCTGTATGGCAATATATCTTGAATAAACATTGTGATGGATGTAACAAAAACCTGGAATGTGGCAGGTATCTCAAAAGAATTCCTGGGACCCCAGCACATCATATGGAGAAACAGGACTGTCCTTGGAAACAAAGGGCCATATGGTCATTTTATATATATGTAAAGTAACAGAAGTTTAAGATGCAAGTTATATATTAAAATTAAATTAAATGGATGTGTTTATGCTAAGACACAACATAAGTATCATTGAGAAGTTAAAAAATGCATGCAGAATTTTAATAGAAGTTTTTGTTTTAATAAAGATTTTGAAGTTTTTACACTGAGTATTAAGGATTTTTTTTTTATTTTAATGAATTTAATATATTCTGAAAAGGTAAACTGCAGTATAGTTTAAGAAGTAGCCAAAAACATATCTAAAGTGAAATGTGTACGGTCTTTCCTTGGATGGCTGTGTGCTAGATACAATTATATAATGTTGAACGGAGACTAAAAATTTGTTGATGTAATCAGCCTTTGTGATTTGTAAGTCACCCTTTGTGTAATCCTTGTTGCTTGTCAAGAGTTCAGTCTGGCATTTCTCCCCAAGGAAAGCAAAAATCCCAAAGCTCCTGAATGAAGAATTATTGACAACTTGCTACATTACGCAGTATTCCTCGCTATTCCTCTGCCCTCCCTAGTTCATATATTGGAAACTAGATAGTAAATTGACTATTAATTTAATTTTTGTCTTTGTCCAAAAACTGTTTTGTAAGGTTACATCCTTTAGGCCTGAGACTGATTCTATTGAAGTTCATGGCAAAGGTTCCATTGTCTTAAGTGGAATCACAATCTGGCCCTAAATACTGTATATATCAATACATCTGTACCAGTAACTAAATAGAATAATTTCTCTGGTTCAATTGTAATGTGCCTTATAAAAGAAAAACATTCTTGCAAGTTGCTCTAAGGCTCTCATTCAAGACTTTATGCAATGAAAATCACTTTTTGAAAATGTTTGTTTTATACCTTTTCCTCCTTCTCCCTCTCCCTGTTACAGTGCTCAGGCTTTACAGACCATGTTTCAGTTAATGACTCCTAAGCAAATGTATGAACACTTCAAGGGGTATGAGTATGTTTCACACATCAACTGGAATGAAGACAAGGCAGCCGCAATTCTGGAAGCCTGGCAGAGGATGTATGTTGAGGTAAAATACAAAGTCATCTGGAAATCATGCTTTGAAATCTTATAGATTATAGTAGTCCAATAAGGAAGATGCTTAATGTGTGGGTGTGTCCTGGTTCTAAATTAATAATGTACTCACTGCAATAGGATATTTTAAAATACTGCTTTTCTTTCTTCTTTTTAATATAACAACTATTTGGCTGTTCACATATGAGTAGCACTAAGAAAAGGTACCCTTTATTTTTTGTTCCTGTTGAGAACATTTTTCTGATTTGCTGAGACGGAAAATGAACTGAAGATGTAAGTGCTAGACTGAATTTAAAAGCACTTGGTCGGTGTGATTACTGGAGAAAGGTGTCTGGAAAACATTAGCTAGCTATAGAATCTGCTCACAGCTGCAGTCCCATTGGTGAGGTCATGTGACATTATCTGGCCTTTGTTTCCCAGGCATTGACCTCTGCTGAGCTGCTTGCGACCTCCCTAAAGTGACCGGCCAATGAAGAAAGAAAGGAGTGCCCTTAAGAATTTGTTGTTTTGGATTAGAGGCAAAACTGATATAACAAGTCAGTTGTAGAGTTAGAGAGAAAAGGAAGAGAGCAGAAAAGCCTTCTTAAATTTCAATATTGAAATTTTTTCTGAATGAACTGTAATTGCAACTGTCTTCCCAGCAAAACACACATTCTAATTTGATCATCAGTAACTTGCAATGAATAAGTACCAAATGCATTAGTGATTTCAAGTAGGATCAGCAAAATCTCCTCTGAAGGGTGTACATTTTAATGCTAATGATTAAGACAAAAGTTGGCTTTAAATGTATAGTGCAGAAAGCTCATAATGTATCCCCTTTGATAGTAATGCTTATTGTTAAATATCTGTTCACAGGTTGTTCATCAAAGTGTTGCACAAAACTCCACTCAGAAGGTGCTTTCCTTTACTACAACTACTCTGGATGACATCCTAAAATCATTTTCTGACGTCAGTGTTATCAGAGTTGCTAGCGGCTACTTATTAATGGTAAAATAAATGTAATCTTGTTTATTTAATTATCTCTAGTGTTCTAACTGCTTTTAACATACATGTGCATTATTGACTCCAGCCTATGGTATATACAGTTTTCATAATGCATAGGATTAAATTGTCAGTTTGCAAATTGTCAGTTTGCCTTATCAGTATCACCTGTTTATGTAACATCTCTAATGTGTGTACTCTTTTAAAAATGTATTTTGTATGCAAGCTTTTGGTTGGGGGAGGGAAACATTAGAATATGACACATTCTAATATTTTGCTTTTGTTTTTTCCATTGTTCTGCTTTCAGCTTGCCTATGCCTGTTTAACCATGCTGCGGTGGGACTGTGCCAAGTCCCAGGGTGCCGTGGGGCTGGCAGGAGTCTTGTTGGTTGCACTCTCAGTGGCTGCAGGATTGGGCCTGTGCTCGTTGATTGGAATTTCCTTTAATGCTGCCACAACTCAGGTATTAAGGAGCTATTTAGTCTGCTGTTAGATTACAAGTGCTCTGTTAGTAAACAAACCCATCAGAATCAGTCTCTGAAAAAATTAAATAAAAATGCTGAGTTTAGATTTTAGTTCTGTACTTGTGCCTTTTTCCTCCAGCAGCTCACATTTCTTATGTCCCGCTGTGAGACATTGCAAAAATAGTGCTCCTAATGGGTGTTAAAGAGAGAGGCCCCAATCCTGCAATTTACTTTACGCAAGCAGACCCCAGTGTACTGATTTCTGCAGGGGTGCAGAATAGGGGAGGAGACATTTTGCTCTTATATCTGAAAGTATCAGGCTGCCCAAGTTCTAACAAAATACACTTCGGATCTAATCCGATATTCCTTGTCTACCGAAATCCCTCATTGACTTCAGTGGGAGTTTTGCATTCATAAGGAATGCAGCATCAGTCCCTTGGCACTATTTCAGAAAGAAAGTTACTAGCCTTACTTTATCCTTTAGTTTTTTGTTCCTGCCCATAGATTCCTGTTTAAAGTGTGCTGAGAATATTGTTTAATTAGCCATTTAATATCTGGCTACATGATAGGTCATACGTGTAATTTAACAGCTTCCTTGGGTTTTTTTCACAGGTTTTGCCTTTTCTTGCTCTTGGAGTTGGAGTAGATGATGTTTTCCTTTTGGCACATGCATTTAGTGAAACGGGGCAGAATAAGAGAATTCCTTTTGAGGTAATGATAAAATGGGGAGTTGGGGCAAATAAAGGAAAAGTTTCAGAGACACAGAATGTGACTAGGATTAATGGTCTTTTTTTAGGTGTGAGGGGAGAGAACTGCTTAGATTATTTTAGCTTAGAAGTTTAATCTTTAAATATGATGCAAGAGATAATTTAGGAAGCAATCCTACCTCTTCTGCACATCCATAACTCCAAATAAACGTATGTTTTGGAGGTGAAAGGAATATAGGATTGCGACCTTAAAATGCTAAAATATTTTTGCATCCATCATTTAAAGTTTTAAACACGAACATGTATTTTAATTGTTGTACAGAAAAAAAATTGAGGTGATTTTTGTTTGTTTTGCTTTGAATTATGCATGTTCTGCAATTCCTTTTTATTTATAAAGGGGCAATAATTGAAAATACTATATAATCATTAACATATGAGCATTGATAAATCCTAAATCCCCTAATTTTTACAGCATTCTCCCTCTAAACTGGGGTTTTGTTTTCAGTTTGGAGTTTCGCATCAGAATTACAAATCTGTGTAAAAAAGCAGTGCAACCAACATGTATTTGCTTATTTTTTATTTTATACAAACTGTGTCTTCCACATGCTCTTTTGTCATCTGTCTTAGCACATAAGCACCACAGACTCCTTTACCTGTAGCCACCATGTGCTTTTAAACCAACAGCAAACAGCCCTGTAGGTTGGCGAACAATCCTTTCTCAATTTTTTTTTAAACAAACTTTGAAGCTTTGTGTGGTCCTGGGTTTATTGCTACATGCTTCCCGAGACATGTAGATACATAGTTTAGCCATGAGTTTAATGCATGCTTATTTTGTCTGAAAAATATTTAAAACAAAAGTGACTGAACTGATACAAAACATAACCTCGTTAATAAAAGAAATATTTTATATCTGATCTCAGCATCACTTTATCTTTGAATTTTGAAGCCATGCTAAGCCGCCTTTTCCGCCTAAAGAATTGTTAGTGCTTTATGTGGCGCCTGCTATATTGTCAGATTATGTTAAGTGGGTGCTTTTATTTCAGTACAGACGTGTTATAGATCGCCATTGTCATCATGTTACATCCACAGCGTGATCTCTCGCTGCTACCTCACAGCTCCATTTGCAGGATCTCCCCCTTAAACACCCAATGCTATATACTCTTGAATTCATTGGACTCTTAAGATATGTTGTATGTTTTTCAGGATAGAACAGGTGAATGTTTGAAGCGAACAGGAGCAAGCGTCGCCCTTACATCTATCAGCAATGTTACTGCCTTCTTTATGGCTGCCTTAATTCCTATTCCTGCTTTACGGGCATTTTCACTCCAAGTAAGTTGACATCATGTTTTGCTGGCTTTTATGATTGTGGTTATATCATGGTAGGGCCAGGATAGTAACTCTCAGTGATAGTATCACGGTCAATACCTGATACTTCTCCATTCCACTGCATTGACTTCTGCTCCCTAGTCTACCACACATATAGAAAGAAGTGACAGTACCCATTCTTTTCACCCTTACTCTGCTCCTCTCAGTTCTCACACATGGATCCTGACCCTCTGGTGTCCTGCAGGAGAGTGAAAGAGCACCTTGACCCATCCAAACAGTCTTCCAGCACAAAAACAGAAAAGTAGAAAACTAAGCGGGATTTAACATACACACACACACACACACACCTCCATGGCTAAAAGCAGCAGGCTATACACTAGCCTACAAAACCAGATTGCTGACTGGGAGTATAATTCCTTGTGCAATGACAGCAACAAGGAGCGTTGCTACCACACTAATTATTACCACAGCAATAGGTACTTCCCTTATTCCCAATGTCTTTTTAACAGAGTATTGGAACAAGCCATATCGATAATTTCATGTGCCCAACTACTTTGAAAGAATGTGTGAATGTTATGAATGGAAGGCTTTCTCTCTCTCTCTCTCTCTCTCACTCTCACTGTCTCTTTTGTATTTATGTTTGTGATAAAATATTTTCAGAGATGAAATATTGAGAGATACTGAAGGAAGCTCCTCTTGAAAGCTAAAGGGCTCTTTGAAGAGAGCTCTGGGAGGTTCTCCTCTGACACTGCTCTAACACATAGGCAATTTATAGCCCTGTCTGACCTTAGTACAGAGCAGAGAAACTGTACTTTTTCAATAGTCATTTTTCTTCTGTTGTAGCCTGGCTCTCTAATCGTTTTTCATTCTACTTGACCCTTGACCTACCCAGAGGAAGTGAGGGCTGCAATTTTTCTTAATACCTGTGGCAATTATTGCAGTTTTCAGAGGCTCAGGCATGTCTGCATTAAGCTGTGAAACGATAAGCAGTTACTGATTACAGCTGCATGAAGACCACTGAACATTAATAATTTGTTTACTATTTTTCTTCTCAATAGGCATTTTGATAGTGAATAATATAGAAAATACAGGAAAACACAGGCATCATTGTTTTGCATTGTGCATCTTCAAATGATATCTAAAATTAGGGATGCAAGTCTTTAGCAGTGATTCATTTGTTGTGGGATGGGGGGAGGGAGGCAGGGCGGTAATACAGTTAATCTGGAAAGCCACTTTCATCTCTTGCGGGGGATATTGACAGAGGAATTACTTAATATCTTATGGCAAAGATCAACTGTTGTAGACTTTGTTCAGGATTCACGCCTATTCACATACACAATGATTAATATAGATTTCAACACTCGCTGTTAGAGCATATGCAGTGTGTTAAAAGTAACCTTTTTCTTTTTAAACACTCTCTTGGAATGAAATTATTTATTACGATCTCTTCTACTCCATGGCCCAACTCCAAGGATCCAGCACCTAGCCCAAGTAGTAGAAAGGGCTTTGGATATTTCCACTGGGAGTCCTTGGGAACTTGTCTTCTCCCTTCCTTTCATTTGCTACACAGTGGCTGCTGAATGGCTCCGTGGAGGCTACCTCAGCCCAGTATATTGATCATAGGAAGAAGAATTGGAGGATACACACAGAGAGCGATTCTGTGGCCCCAGTCACTCAACTGTTGTGTTTTGGGGGCCTTCACGGGTGTGGACTCCATGCTGTTAAGGGGCGCTCAAGCCCTGGGGAGTCTGCCTCAAATATGTCCCCACCACACACACCAGAAATACACCAATTCCACTGCCAGTGGGACATCCACAGAGAGAGCAGCTGTATTAGTCCACGTGTGCATATATATATTAAACTTTTTCTCTCTTCTCTTTGACAGATATATTATGTGACCTATAGTTTTGCTGTCAATTCAATCAGTAGTTCACACTAGCAGGCACATGTTGTCAGATATACCATGCTTTCGAAAAACACATGTCTGATGCTCCAAATGAGGTTTCAGCACATCCAAGTGGGTCTAGTATGGTTTTCATGTTCAAATTACTCAGACTGATAAACTCTTATAAAGTAGCAGTTATCTTAGAATCTTTCTGTAGGAACTTTGACTTAATCCTTCCAGTTTCTAAAACAGTACTTGACTTGCCCAGTCTTTTCATGTATGTTGCCATAACCTCTCTCTGCTCATATGTAGCAGCACATTTTATACATATGACAGATGGAATAATGTGCAAAATATGCACCCTATGACCTGCACTGAAGATCTGCTGCTAACTGAACAATTTGTGAACACAAATGAAAAATATGAGAATGAAGCCTTTTATTGTTAGAAATGGGGGCATCTATTACTTGTTCTGTATTGCTTCACCAGGTGTAATCAAAATCAGGTGATGCATTTAATCACAGCATTCAGAATCAGTCAGCCATGTAAGATTCTAGTGGGTGGTCTGTTTTTACATGTGGATTTCTTTATTTACAATTTTCTTCCTCCCTCTCCCTCTCATTCATGTTTGTTTAAATAAGAACTCCTTGCTGACTTTGACATTTTCCTAGCAGAGCTTAGAAAGCATTGAAATACAGCAGTTTTCTTTTCATAGATGCTGATTTCTATTAATCTAGGTAGCAAACTTTTAGCAGATGGGCTTAAAAAGAGGGTTGCTTTTGACCTTATTTCTTTCTTCATTTGCTTTCCTCAAGACATTGCAAGATAGCTGTCAAAACTTCCATGGTTTTTGAGGCCCAGGATCTGTAAAATAATCCAGCTGCTGAGGGAGAATAAATGGTTTCCTGACTAGCGCCTATAAATGGGAATACAACCTTCAGCCTAGCATATCAACACTTTCTTCTTTCTGAACTTCTGTTAAGGGAGCTAATGTAGCTCATCCATACTTCTGAATTGTTCAGTTACTTTAAGAAATTCAAACCCCACAAAATAGGGGGCTGCTGTCTCAAGAGTTGACATGTTTTTCTTTTGAATTCAAATTTATTTTGTAACTTTTACAGATCTTACATAATGTATTAGCCTTTATCCAATATAAAGAAATGAAACTCAGCAATCTTAACGTGAGCTTCTAAAACATATATTATCTGGGGGGCGGGGGTTGTTTTGCTTTACTGCTTTTATTATGTGATTTTTTTTTTTGGTCATTTGTTGCTTTCATAAACGTTTAACTCAGGGGCATAGAATTTGAGATGCTGAATGCTTTATGTGCAACTCACATTGATTCATCTCATAGTGGGCTGTCAAGATTGGGTCCTAAATTTGCAGATCTGTATAATATTCTTAAAATTAGTGGAGGTGATCAAAGAAATCTGTGAATTGTTTTGACCAAAACTGCTGTAAGAATATCTTCAAAAATAGCTCTTTGTTTTATTTCTAAGTGGGGGAAGAAGTGGAAGAATATAAAAACTGAGTCAAATTCAGCCCTACCTATGCAACCCTATTGGATTAATGGGACAGATACAGCCCTGGCAGAAGAGGGCACCACTCCATGAAAATCAATAGAACTTAGTCCACTTACACCAAGGCTGAATTAGGCCCTTTATATCTAGTGGGGTTACTTGGATGTTCTAGTAATCAAGCATGGAAGTTAGCCCAATAAATCGTAGCAATAACAATTTTCCTCAATGCAAGAATGATGATCTTTTCCCTAAATATTAACGTAAGTTGCCATGTGTGGGATTTTTTTCATAACACACAACATACTATGTAGCTGAAAGAGATACCTGTGCTTTATTGAGAGAGAAAATGTAAGTTGTTAAATTCATTCATTATCTTACTCTGTGGAGTAACACTGAAAAGGCTTGCCCCTTCCTCTTTTCCAACTCCTTAAACTTTCTCTGCTCCTGTCATGAGGATTTAAGGAGCAAAAGTAAAGCGGGGGCGGGGCGGGGGAGAGAAGGAGGGGGCGGGAAGAATCCAAGCCATGTATGCTATCAGAAGGGAGTTGC
Source organism: Macrochelys suwanniensis (assembly GCA_033296515.1). Taxonomy (NCBI): domain Eukaryota; kingdom Metazoa; phylum Chordata; order Testudines; family Chelydridae; genus Macrochelys; species Macrochelys suwanniensis. The sequence goes on along the minus strand of CM065780.1, from coordinate 45,674,323 downwards.
AGATAGGCAGCAATAAGGTGGAAATCTTTATGACAGGCCTCCTCATCTGCTCATCACCTCTGGCTGTGCAGCACACCCACTCTCCTTGGGTGGTCTGCCAGGAATGGCAAAGACTAGCACATACCTTGGGCAGGGCCCCAACCTACCAGCCTTGCTAGCTTCTCCCTCAGTGACTCCAGCACAGACTTCCATTCTCTTATTTCAGTTAACAGATGCAGCAGCAGCCACCAGATTTTAAAGCAGCAGATTACTAAAATGTTTGTTTGGTTCAGAGAAAGCAGCCAAATTCTTGGAATGTGTTTGATGCTCACCCTTTAGAGAGCCCCTTCATCCCACACCCCCCAACGAGGCCTCAGCTCCTTCTCTCTCTAGGACTAATCCCAGAACTTTTGTTGACTTTTCAAGAGGGAGGCATGAGGCTCTTCCCACTCCCAGCTCCCTCTGCTGGGTTTTATGGTTGCTGATGTCAGATTCCCTGTAGTCTGGGACTATATTCCCACACTACAGACTTCGTTAATTTAGAGTTAAGGTGCAGTTCCTATTGACATAATCACTACAAATCAAGGAAATTGTCAGTGAAGGCCCAAGTTCATTCATGTGCCTCGATACCCAAACATCACTCAACCCAGACACAAACCTCGATAACAAACAGTAGCACTGAGAGGAGCCTTTGAGGTCCTGATACATCGGCACATAGAAACTCTGCTCTTCCTCACTCTCCCCTCCCCTCACTGCAGACCCTACCCACTAACCTTGATTCTCATCCTACTCAACCCTCCTCCCCGCAAGTCTCCTGCTCTTTTTTGCTTCCCTGGGCCCCCAGAGCCAGGGGTATATGTTAGGAGCTGATTTGGGGATTCCGGGAGGTAGTCTGTATCAGTTCCGTTGGCTTCTCTTTGATGAGATGATGAGTTAATATTGATAAGGAGAACAACTCTTGATGTATTTCATTTTAAAAATTAAAAACTAACCTATACCTGAGATGTCTTCTGTCTGTGTGAGTGGGTGAGTAAGTCTGGAGTTTGTAAGGACTGGGATACTTCAGCTAGAGGAGTCCATAAAACTATGAGACTCTGAAGGAAATTTCACAAAAGGATTGTTTTAAAAATGTTCTCTTTCGCAAAGTCAGTATATCTGTGACCAAAATTGCATTATGAAGAATTCAGTAGTCCTAGGAAGAGTAGTTATGTTTAATGTGGAGACTAAATTTACCCATTAGAGTATGAAGTAGAATGCTTTTAATCCTGCTTAAGTACAAATCCCAATGCAATTTTAACTATAGAGCCCCAAGGCAACTGGGACTCATGGGTTGTTGGTACCCACAATGAAATCCAGTAAGGTAAGGGCTGTGTGTGGAAGTGTGGTGCGGGGGGGCCTCTATGAAGCTGGGAGCCCAGTTAGAAGGTTTTGTGGATGCTGGAAAAATTAGGGACTATATTAGGAAATTGGGAGCAGGGCTTGACTGATCTACCAAAATCTCAAAAAGTTTGGAGGAAGGTTGACAGAGGCTCTTACTTTAACTGAACTAATTACTCATGCTTTATAGATACTTCAACTGTGATTGACTTAGCAGAATAATAATAATTTTAAAAAAAAACTTCTGCAAAGTAGGCTCAGTAAGTACCTCCCCTGCTAAAGCAGCAGTTTGTTTTCCTGACAGATTCAATCCATTCTAGAAAGGATCAAAAGGAAATCACTTAATTTTCCAGTCCTGGCGATGACCTTACATACCTTTGTGTGTGGGTATTTATAAATCATGGAATGGTCCTTGGATCTTTTCCCTGAAAGATTCAAGTGTTGGTTAAATGCTAACTAGCCTTTTTAACGCTAAAGGAACTCTATCAGTAGTTACATCTCCAGTCAGATCAGTGGTATGAAAATCTTGCTTTAATCAGGTTAATGATCTTAATATAAAAAGGAGCAGAAGCATAAACTGTTTTAAAGAACAGTATATGCACAATTTTAGGATTAATATAACTAGAAAATGTTTATACTAGTGGTTCTGTCAGTCTCAGAAAGTTGGTGTTTTGCACCTTCAGAGTATTGTGCAAGCACTAACTAATCCTCATAACACCATTGGGAGGTTTATTACTCTGGTTTTGCAGAGGAGGCACAGAAAAAGTCAAAATTGCCTTGTCCAAGGCCACATGATACGGGCTACCTTTTCAAAACTGGATATTAATTTTGGATGCCACAGATTCTGGGTTACCAGTTTTGAGACACATGGAGTGTGATTTTCAGACGTGCTGAGCACCTGAAGCACCTGTTGACTTCTTTTGGAGTATTAAGTCCTCACCCTTCTGAAAACCATCAGGCCAAAGGTGTAGCAATTTAGGCACTCAAAACCCGAGAAATTCAGTTAGTGACCATTTTTCAAAATTTGGGCCAAAGTTGAATACAACTCAGAAGTTACATGGGGGAAGGCAGGCAAGAACATGTCATCCATTTATGCCATTTCCTTAGATTGAGACACACACACTGAGCCATGGTAGAGTAACATGCTTCTTATATGTCGTTGGTAACTTAGGCCATACCCAAAGAGTTAAACGTTGTTTCTTGTTGATTTTTTTTTTTTTTTTTTCGAAATCATTTTGAATATTTGGCTCATTTGAGTTTGAAATTAGGTTTTATTTTCTGGGTTAATTTCTTCTTTGTCTACACGCTGTTCTTCCATCCCTGCCTCTAGACCTTCCATTATTCATGTTATCTTTTGTGGTCGTTCATAGTATTTAATATGTGTTTTAGAGAATGATTTTGTATTTGTATTTTAATTTACTCTTTCCCCTCTAATCGGGTGAAGGAATCCCATTGTTCGCGTCACCTTTCATTTCATGATTGTAGATTGTCAGCTCTTTGGGGCAGGGTCCAACTTTTTGTTCTGTGTTGGACAGCACCTAATACAATGGGGGTTTGGTCCATGGCAGATCTCCTGGACATTACTACAGAACAAATAAATAACAATAATATGTGCTTCACCCTGTGTGTTTATATACAATACATAGGGGAACAGTTGAGATTTGGATTTAATTTTCACTTTAAAGTTAATATTTAATATCCTTGTTCCATTTTAAATAGTTATTTTAATAAAGTTGGCTCATTAATCAAACTTGAGTGGGGAAGTTCTATAAATAATCCTGAAATATTACTCTGGTTTTTATAGCTGGAATTTAGCTAATTACATCAAATGTGTAGTACATTACTACATATAGCATTTTCATTAAAGTTTAAAGTTTCATTAAAGCTCATTAGAGCTTTTTCCATTATTGATTTAACACTATTCTGTAATGTTATAGTGGTAGCTAAATGACTTCATAACCTTCAAATTGATAGCTACAATTTTAACCCCAGGGTGTTTTTTTTTTCTTTCTGCATTATTAAAAGTGCAATAATACAAATTCTCTCGCAAAAAAAATTTTTTTTTTCAGTTTTAAAATATGTCCATCACCATGTCTTGGTGGATGTACGTAAGAACAATATAAAATTTAATATTGCAGGCTTTAATTAAATACAGTCCACTCACCACAATGAAATAGGAATGTAAAAATACCTCTCTCAGCCCCCCAGGCTAACGTCTGAATGTGCTCATGAACTGACATGACAAATGGATAGACATGTTGGAATTGAAAGGAGTTTGTAAGCTTTTTAAAACCTGTGTCCTAAAAGCATGAAGCTTAGTGATGACATCTCTTTACCTCCGCTTGGTTTCTAGGCTGCTGTTGTTGTGGTATTCAACTTTGCCATGGTTCTGCTAATTTTTCCTGCTATTCTAAGCATGGACCTTTACCGTCGGGAGGACAGGAGATTGGATATATTCTGCTGCTTTACAAGGTGAGGCTGTCTGGGAGGGTTACTTTGTATCAAACAATCCCCTTGTGGTTAACACTTGGGGCTCTGACAGCAGCCCTTCTGTGTGAACAGTTCCCATTGCAGTGAGCGGGAGTTCTGCATGCTTCAGGACTGCAGGATCAGCCCATTGTAGCATGTTGTCAGCATGGTTTTATTGCTAACAGGTGAAGCATGTTTGCTATCTTGGTTTTCTGCCTGAGTAGATGTAAAACAATAAACAGTGCTCTCTCTGTTCTGTATATACTGTGCCACACACACTCATTTTACTCTTTGGAGCATAACTTTCCAGAAGTTTATAGTGGACCCATGCTTTGAGAATATTCACAAGTGTATAGTTCACTGTTTTTATGATTTTTGTGGGACCCCAAAGAAGGACCCATGTGCTGAAGTAGAAGCTGAGGGGGGCGAGGGGAGGGAAAGAGTTAATTCCACTTTGCATGTTTCTCTCGGGGACAGGCCAAAATGTGAGGGCTGCAAGTCATCACTTGTACTTTAAGTTATCGTCGGCCATATATAATTATTACTGTTATACATGGAAACCTTTAAACATTACAGAAAAAAAATCTTACAACAGTTTAGAATTGGGAAGTGACTTATGGGTACAGCTCTTTGTAGGGTCGGGAGAGGTGCTAAGAAGGCCATACCACAGCAGGACAGACTTGGACAGAATTAGGCCTGGTCTACACATAAAACTTAGGGTGACATAGCTATGGCGCTCATGGGTGTGCAAAATCCATATCCCTGAGCACCACAGCTGAGCTGACCTAAAACCCTGCTGTAGGCTTGGCAAGGTCAACGGACGCATTCTTCCATCAACCTAGCTTCTGTCGCGTGGGGAGGTGGAGTTACTACAGCAATGGGTGAATCCCTTCTATTGCTGCAGTGAGGGTTAACACTATGAGGGGACAGAGGCACAGCTGCAGCACCATAGTTATGCTGCTGTAGCTCTCATAGTGTAGACAAGCTCTCAGTGATGGGGCTGCAGCATCAGCTCCACCATCCAGGAAATGGGTGCAGCATGAATTCTGTCCCCCTCCCTAGCCCCGCCCCCGCCCCCCTGCATGCACTGAGCCAGCTTTGTGGCAAATGCTTATGGAGCAGAACCTATGGAAAGGCTAGAGTCACTGTCAGGGGCGCTGGAACTTGAGGGTTCTTGCAGTACATCAGCATCCCTGGCTTGAAGTAATAATAGCAACTGAATTCATGACCTCCATTATTTACAGGGTATACATTTTTGTTCAATGGCTTTCAGTGCCCTTGGTCACTGGGGGAGCTAGGCTGAAGCACTGACTACAGTTCCCCTCCCGTTGCAGTTGGTTTGTGCACAGAGGAGAAGGCATCTTGCATCCTCTCCCCTTTGCACACCCACTAAGGACCAGATGCAATTTAACCTTTTTATAAAAGGGAGAATATGCCATGTAATCTCTAGCTTTGTTTTCAAGGTACAGGGAGTGGTTGAAGCAAGGGACTGTGAACCCAGAGCTTAGGTTCTTTCTATTCCTGGCTTTGCCATAGATTCAGTGTGTGACATTGGGGAAGTTTTCACTAACTTTGGGTCCTCCATTTTTTAGTTTGATTTTCAGAGGTACCGAGCACCCACAGCTGCTGTTTACTTCCCCATCTGAGCGGCACAAAACGAAGATCAGGATCTGGGCTTATCTACTTATCTATACATATAGATACCTAGTGCAATTTTGCTTTGTTCTGGCAGGCATCATTCTGAAAATCTCTTTTTGTGGCATTTATGTAACTTCAATGAAAAGTTTCTGATACCGTTGTTCTATTATCAATGCTTCATATCATGTTTATTTTCTCCCCACACTTGAAAAAAAGTTTGTCTTTGATTATGTGAGGTCCATCTTTGTCCTTGTAAACTAAATAGCTGCCATGTTTTGTATAGGATACTCTAAAACTGAGTGCTTGAAGAGAATACTTCTGTAATTTTGTCTTATCATGTTGTCCTTCCATCCTGGAAATTAATCTTCACTTATGCTTACTTCATTTTTTAGAACATGCAATCAGCGTATGGCAAGTATTTTCAAACTGTCTCCAATGACAAGGCCCAAACGTTTAACAGCTGATTGATTTGAAATTATAACCTTGAATAGTTCTAATAAGAGAACTCAGCTCATTGTGTATTTACGTTTTACTCTTCTGAATAGTTTAATCTTTACTATGGTTACAACAGATGCAAACCCATATGTGCAAATTGTGGAACTACATGCCTAGCTACCTGATTTGCATGTGTAATTAACTGGCTTGTGTGAACAAATGCTAGTTTCTTCACACAAACGCTGATATCTTGTTTTTGTTTTATGTAGGCACAAGAGATGCACATATATTTATGTAGGCACCTTCTCTTCACCCATGTTTAGCAAAATGTTTCCTTAAAGTGCAAAACGAAACCTTCATCAAAAAATTATATATAACTAAAGTATAAAAAACTATTATTAGTTGTACATGAATAAAGACTACCCTGTCTAGTCTGATTAAAATGAAAATGTATATGAGTGTAAATGGATTTTTGTCTCTTCTCTTTCAGTCCATGCACTAGCAGAGTGATTCAGATTGAGCCTCAAGCATATACAGATAATGATAACACTCACTACAGCCCTCCACCACCCTACAGCAGTCACAGTTTTGCACACGAAACTCAGATTACAATGCAATCTACAGTGCAGCTGCGCACAGAATATGACCCTCATACCCAGGTGTACTATACCACAGCAGAGCCTCGCTCAGAAATATCTGTGCAGCCAGTCACAGTGACACAGGATAACCTCAGCTGCCAGAGCCCAGAAAGCACAAGCTCGACAAGGGATTTGCTTTCCCAGTTTTCAGACTCGACCATGCATTGTCTTGAGCCACCCTGTACTAAATGGACACTCTCATCTTTTGCCGAAAAGCATTATGCTCCGTTCCTGCTAAAACCAAAAGCCAAGGTAATCTACAAAATGCACATCCGTTTTACAAAAATACATATTCCTCCCTTGCCCAAGAGGAAAGGACTTTTTTGTATTTTGGAGCAATATGAGTTACCTCATTAGAGCTTGGTAAATTATACTGCCAACATGCAGACATTCCTTTTGGAATATTTATTCTTAAATGAGCTCTAAAATCTTAGAGCTAATTTCACACTTGAAGACTTTCAGTTTATTAATGTGTCCAGTGACAGTATTTTTATTACACAGATTTTGAGTAAAGGGAGACACTGGCATCTGTAATATAAGATTGTAAACAGTGAAATTTAAGTTAAAAGTAGATTTCTAACTTTTGTTCCCTTTAAAATGTATAGAGCATGGTCCAACTCTCATTGACTATAAAAGGAATTAGAAGGGGTTAAAAGCATGATACTAAAAAAGTAAATTTCAAAGTAATTCCTCTAATATGCCCTAAGCAGCATCTTTTCTTTAGAAACATAGGACTTACTGCATTTCCATTTTCTATTGCAGGTTGTGGTTATTTTCCTTTTCCTGGGTTTACTTGGTGTCAGTCTTTACGGTACTACCCGGGTGAGAGATGGACTGGATCTCACAGACATTGTACCACGGGAAACCCGAGAATATGACTTTATTGCTGCACAATTCAAGTACTTCTCCTTCTACAACATGTATATAGTGACACAGAAAGCAGACTACCCCAACATCCAGCACTTACTTTATGACCTTCACAGAAGTTTCAGCAATGTGACATATGTTTTGTTGGAGGAAAATAAGCAGCTTCCCAAAATGTGGTTGCACTACTTTCGAGACTGGCTGCAAGGTAAGAAAATTGCTTAATGGCTAGTAGAGGGGTTTGGTGTCTTTTTGTGCCTGTGTCTTTAACACAGACCTAACTTCAAATACATGAGCCGTCCTGTTGGGTTCAGTTGAGACTATTCACATGCTTAAAGTTAAGCATGTTACTTAATTGCTTTGTTGGATCAGGGGCCAAGTGCATAGTATTATTACAGTAATTCATTCTGAAACAATTTATTCTTTAGCACTGAAAATAAACAGTAACATTTCAGAAAATTTAACATTTCTTAGTTGGGGTCATCAAATTCTGCCTAGAAATGCATCTGTCCCTCTCCCATCTTTATGTTGGAAGGACTTTTAGGAAGTATTAGTCAATTGAAAAATAAATTGTGCTGACCTATGGAGACAGTCTAAAATTTTCCCATAACTGTTTACAGACTACTAATGTTGCCAATAATTCCTAGAAAACGTGTGCATAAAAGTGCCAGTATTTTTGTTTGTTTGTTGTTTCCTTCAGATAATATGTTGGGCAGCATGATGAAAGTGAAACCACTAAGTGGCATGCACTCCAAAAATGATCAAGCTCCCTGTTGTATTTAATATATATTGAGGCTGAGAGGAGCTTTAGTTTTGTTTTTGTTTTGTTTTTTAGGTCTGAGATTCATTCATCAGTCTTCTGTAACATTAATTTATTGAAAGTTTTTTGCTTGGAATATTTTGCTCAGAAGCACATTTAGTTGCAGGAAAAGAAAAGGCAATAGTTTTTAATATACTTTTCCAAATACACTTATATGCTGGTATTCAACTGAGATTTGTTTCTGCTACTGTGTTTTTACATAAAGCAATTTGTATGTAACAATAGAAAGAAATACAGGCTGTTCAGGGGTGTCCCCTTTTTTGCATGTTTCACAATGATACAGACATGCAAATAGTTTCCTGTACACAGAATAAAGAGATGTGGCATGAGTAGTTAGCTTGAGGGGAGGGTGTTCATTGCAGAAATTATTTCTGCGTCTTCAAGTTTGTGCTGATGCTCAGCATGCAATGCTAGTGGTAAGTTTGGAAAGAGGGCAGGATTGCTGCTGGCAGTGTTGTGTGGTAAACGCTAGGTCTAAAGAACAGCTGTGTATAGCTCGAAAGCTTGTCTCTTTCACCAAGAGGAGTTGGTCCAATAAAAGATATTACCTAACCCAGCTTGTTTTTCAGTGACACAGTAAGGTAATCAGTCACTATGCCCATTACAGGTACCTGATTCTTTCAGAGACAAATCTTGTCTCTCCACATTTATTTACACCAGAACACCACACACTCCATATCCCAATGCTTAAAGGTTCCACTATATGCTTATTGTGAATCTGACATCTATATGACAAATGAATCTTACAGTAATCACAGCTGCAACCCACAGGGACTCAGAGTTTCTCGAAGACTGCACACTAACACCAATAACTGCTCTGGTTCCGTGTTCAAGAGTGGTTTCATTTTGCTCCATTTTTTCACTCTGCTGCTGGGAGGATAATACTGAGCAAGGGATTTGGCCCAAGCCACACCTCCTTTTTGCAAAGCCACTACCTCTACAGCTCACCCCAAAACTGAGCAAGCCCTGCGCACCACATTATCCACCCTTCCCTTGCTCCCTTGCAATCATATGGTAGCTGTTTAGAGGAGGTGGATGTGTGTGTAACTCACACATTTTTGAGATAATAGATGTAACTACATGACACATTTAACTAAAAAACAAAACAAAAAAACACTAGGGTGGAATAAGCAGGTTCCCCAAACTTGTGATTTGACAAAAACCTCAGCCCTGATGAACTCTTGTTCTTTTTGGGTCATAAATGTGACTATCACTAGACATTTAGAAGGAAGAACTGTACAACTAGTACAAAACAATATATTTAATCTACACAATAATCTATATTGTGTAGATTAAAATAGGAGAAAAACATTAAGGCGTGTAGGCAAAGGAGAGGAGATGTTTTAAGATTATGGAGTGTTGAAGGAGAGGGATCTAAGACCTATACTAGGGAAAGCTCTCACACCTGTAGTAATGTGATTATATGACGGAGCAGATAGTAATAATAATAATACCCAATTCTTATATGCTAGCTAGATCCAAGACTAAGGGAGTGGAATGGAAAGGAAGTAAAAAGAGAGCAAAGGCCAGTGAAGCTGGCTGGAGCCCCGTTCAGCTTTGTAAAAACAAGGAAGAGAGACAGTTTTAAACTGGATCCTGGAATGAATGGAGAGCTGGTGGAATTGTATGAGAATGATGTGATTGTATGTTAGAGAACATGATATGATCTTTCTAATGGCAAACGAAGGTCATTTCATGTGCTTGAACTACAGCGATAATTCCCATTGACTTCACTAGGAAGTCGATGCACAGATTGCAGGCTGAATATGGCCCTCAGGCACCTAAATATTTGCATGGTGGATTTGGTAGGTAAGAATAGTATGTGAACAGCAGCATTTTTTATCAAAGTATTGTGCTTGTCATTAGCCGTACAAGACTCCCACTGATTCATTTTCAGTGGAGTTATATGACTTCAGTCTTCCACAAAATCTTTTAAAACGTTGTCTTGCTCCTTTTCAATAATGCAAGCACTTTCTCTTTTATCTGAAAATATCAAGGAAAGAAGTAATGTTTTAATAATTTCATTTAGAACTGGAAATGTGAACTTTGTGTATATAAGTGACTGGATGTAAATGAGGTAATTTATATTCCCCGATGACTTATAATTACACTTGTTTTCCAAAGGATAATCATACCCTGTGCTTCACAGTGCCTGCTGTTCGCATGGGTCGGGAAGGAATTCATTCCCTCATTCCCAACATCTCATGTACAGTATGGCAAAATTGGCCAGATGTACTCTGGAGAGAGGGGGTTTCACCTTCCTTGTGTGAAGCATCAAGCATAAGTCACTGCTTCATGTGACAAATTTATATTCCTATGTTCCTGCATATACCATTTTAAAAATTGCCTTCATTTGTATAGCTTTGCCAAAGGAAGGCACCACCATGTTGCTTTATCTTTCTGTTCCAAAAGATTTTGCTGATCACAATTATTTTTAAAACATACTTGTTTTTTGTTTGTACTTTTAATATGTAGCTTAAATGTTGGCGTGACCTGCTCATACTGAAGATATTTTCCTTTGAATTCACAACTTTCATTTATTTAAGTGTCATGGTATTTTTGGTGGTCTGTAAGTTGTAGTGCTTTTGAAATCATTAAGAAGTTCTACACACCTAAAGATGATTTCTTAGATACTCTTTCTGACATCTCTAGATCTCAGCAATGTACCAGTTCCATAATAAGAAATTGGTGCTGGTACTTGTGCCTATTCCAGTAACAACATAAAGGGAATAAGCTATCTAAGTAATAAAATATTCAAAATGGATTTGGAGTTTGCGGCAAAGATCCCCCCTCCCCTTTTTTTTTTAAGTATAAAGGGAGCGGGAAAAGACCAGGTTTTCATGCAGGTTAGTTATGTAAAATCTATGCACAATTGTATGCTGAATTTGCAAGCGTAAATTGAGTAATTTTGAATGCAAATGGCTAATTCTGGTTATTTGTGTATCTAGTTGTCCTCTTTGCATGAAGCATATATTAATCTGAAAACTCTGGCCCCAAATATTGTCTGTTTAGCATAGCATCTTGTGCTCACTTTACCAAGGAAAGTCATGTTTATCGTAACTTACAAGTCAGTCTTTTCTTTGGCGGTCTCTCCTCCTCTTGCACATTCTTCTTGAACAACTCTCCTTTAACTCCCAATGTGCTCTTTTACATTACTATTCTGATAACACAACCGGTGCTTATAACCAGTTCACAGAAGGTTTTAATGGAATAAACCTCTCTTCAGGAAGGAGAGATTTGTATTTTTCCACTTCCCAAGTTATGTCTTGCCCACTCCGAGTGCCCAACAAGCAGAGCTTTCTGCAGGCTTTTTTGCATGCTTTGGAGTCACTACTTAGATGATGTTAGAGCAGGGGTCTCAAACTCAAATTACCACGAGGGCCGCATGAGGACTAGTGCATTGGCCTGAGGGCGGCATCACTGACCCCGCCCCCTCGCTGCCCCCAGCCCCGCCCCCACTCCACCCCTTCCATTAGGCCCCGCCCCTTCTCCGCCTCCTCCCCTGTGTGTGCGGCTTCCCGCTCCTCCCCCCTCCCTCCCAGAAACCGCAAAGCCGCCAGACAGCTGTTCTGGCGGCGGGAACTGCCTGGGGGTAAAAAAAAATTGGGGGGGGGGGCAGGGAGCCCGGCGGGCCGCGTGTTTGAGACCCCTATGTTAGAGTATCTGGTGTTAAATGTTCTGGGGAAGGGGCTGGAGTACTGTCTGAGCTGGGTTTAGAAGGCTTGCTTTATTGCTTTGTTCTGAACCTGTTGGCTTTAGTGGGTGAAGGGGGGAGTATGATTATGGAGGGCTGCATGGGAGGCAACTTTCCAGGGGGAGGGGTAAGCATTTGTAAAGGTGAATGAGCACTCAGGCCCTAAGGCTGTGTGTCATTTAGGTCATGTTTTCTCTTCCAACACTCTTATCTCTTTACAGCTGTAGCTAACCTATCAGTTCTGTAATGATGGTTTTGATTACAGCCTTTCAGGGCAGCTGTGAGGTGGGTTGGTGCTTTTTTTTTTTTTTTTTTTTTTTTTTTTTTTGGCCCCTCTGCTTTTCCTTCCCTTCCCAGGACATGCGGTTTGTCATCTGTTCTCAAAGAGCCTCCTTGTACTGGACTGTGGCTTCCTGTTCTAAATCTGATCCAAATTTGTGCTGTGAGGTATTCTCCCACCCCACCCCCCACCTGAAAGGGTGGCAAAGAGGAAAATAACAGTTGAGAGTGAATAGGTGTTGGCTGTGATCTTTACACGTGCTGGCAGCAGATCCCACGACTTGTATTAGCTACACAAGTTGAACAGATGGAACAAATTGACAAAATCGTGTTCACTCACGCTGTGCTCAAGAAGCAGCTGAGTTGTTGTTTGAAGTTGAAAGTTTGAGTGTGGTTTTATTTTCCCCCTTGCAGTGGAATTTCTGGTTATATCATAGAACCTATTGCTTTAGCGCTCTGTAGTAGCACAAGACAGTTAATGAGAGTGCTAATGTGCTTGGCCAGCATCTCATGAAGGCAGGGGGGAGGGGCAGGGGCATGAGCAGTATGGGGAGTGTGTTTCTTTTTAGATAATGGATTAAATTCCTTCCTGATTTAACTCCATGGTAGTCAATGGAGTTTCTGTTTTGGCACCATTCAGCATAGGGTGAGATTTCAGTAATGTGTGGGGGCAGGGGGTTGCAAAGAGTGGAGATACACATTTTAAAAAAATATGAGCATTGCACAACTGTAGATTATTAATAAAGACCTCCGTGAATCCTCTTCTTTTGGTTTACAAACTGAGTGCTTGGTTGTCACCTAACTCCTAGCCCTGTAAATGGGACAATGTGGAGCTATGCCACCAGGAGAAGGAATTGTGACTTGAAGTCATAATCCCTTCCCAGCTCCCCACTCACTCCTAGGGGCAGTGGGTTACTGCAGCTCTGTTCTGAGTGCAGGTTACTTACGCACTCTCACTAGCTCAGCTCTGCTGGCCAGCTCCAAAAGCCACCCCTTTCACAGAGGGGGAAGGATCGTAGCAGACCCTGGCTTGCACTCTGTGCATCTGCACTCCTGCCACAATGTGGGGAGAGCCCTAACCCAGCCACACAGTGAGCGTGAGACTGGGGGTGGGTTTACGTCATCCTGCAGCTTCATTAGGGAGGCTACAGGCTGGCCCCAAATAGGTATATATGTAAAAAGAGTAATTACTTTTGTTTCTCCCAACTGTAATTTGTTTAAAGGGTGGTTTCTTATCTGCATGTTTAATCTTCCCCACCCCTTTCCCAACTCACCATAGGTCTTCAAGATGCATTTGACAGTGACTGGGAAACTGGGAAAATCACATACAACAATTATAAAAATGGATCTGATGATGCTGTTCTGGCCTACAAACTTCTGGTGCAAACAGGCAACCGTGATAAGCCCATCGACATCAGTCAGGTACTGTCCCGTACGTCACTGTGACCATACCTCATTATGTGGAAATGCACAAACTAGTGGGAAGTATAGAAGAAATGGGGAATACTTAATTGTTGGGGTGTTTCAAACTGTTTGTATCGCTTATTTTCAAACATTCTCTAATAAAATTTTAAATCTGTTGAGCTTACAAAGCCGATCCTGCAGTCTCTCACACATGAATAGCGTCACTTGCTTCAGTGGGATTACTCGTGGGAGTAAGGCTGCAGGATTGAGCCTGCATTCTGTAATATTCAGAAGCAACCGTCACAAATTTCTATCTTTTTATGAAATACTAGATGGTGCATACTTAATATTTTTGAGCCCAGTTCTGCTCTTAAATGCATGAGCTCAGTTCCCATTGAACACAATAGGAGCTGCATCCTTGTATATGAAGGCAGGACTGAGCTTTACATGGGCTGATTCTTCTCCAATTTTACATCAGTTCAAACTCCATTGACTTGAGTGGAGTTGCACCTGATTTACACCAAAGTATGTGAAGAATCTGTAATATAAGGTCGTCCTCTGCCTATTTTGTTTTTTTCACTGGTGAATAGAAATCTTAAAATGTAGATTCCCAACTATGCAATTTGCTCCCAACAATTTGAATGGAAAGGCACATTTTCAAGAGACAGTTTTCAGGAGGCGCGGATGAAAGGGCATTGGAGCCATCATATACTGTAGTGAGGGCTGCCAACCCTCCAGGATTGTCCTGAAATCTCCAGGAATTAAAGAGTAATCTTTAATTAAAGATTATGTCATGTGATAAAACCTCCAAGAATACATCCAACCAAAATTGGCAACCCCAACTATAGTACTCCTGCACTATCATGAGTTGAGGGTACATCAATATTTGAGCTGGGAAGTGTGATTCCCAGCTCACATAGACATACCCCCACTAGCTATACTCAAGCCAGCATGCTAAAAATAGAAGGTAGCATGGGCAGGAGCCTGGGCTAGTCACCCAAGTGTGTACCACTTTGACTCCCTGGGTACATATTTGGGTGGCTTGCCCAAGCTGCTGTCTGTACTACCTTGGATACACTGCTATTTTTAGTGCGCTAGCTTGAGCAGAGATAGCATGGGTACGGCTACGTGAGCTGGGAATTACACCTCATTAAGCAACCTGAACACATCAGAGCTCCTTTTTGCATAGTACATAATAGCATACAGTGTATTTGCAGATTTTTAATATGATCACATTTGGAAGACAAAGCCTAGTGGTTTTGCTGTTTATTTTAACATTAGACTTTTAAAAGGAGGTTCAGAAAAAAATACAGTAGTAGCCGAGGTTCTCTTCTCTCAGAACTATAGCTGACTTTCTGTACTTACAGGCAGAAAATAGTCACTCTAATGATCTTCCCGGCAGCTCTGTTTATTGTCTTCCTTTTTTTGTTGGCATTAAAGGTGACAGATTTACGGAGTACATTGTTCAAAGTTACTATGGTGTATAAAACACAGTGCTTTACAGCAACATGTAGCATGCTGTCAAGTCAGACAGGAGTTTGAGTTAGGAATTAAGCATAAGAAGGGAGTTGAAGAGGAAATGTAAGTGAGATGCCCAAACAGTTTTGTTTGGTAGTATGTACCAGGTACATCATGGAACAAATGTGATTGGACCATAGCTTCTGAAATAATTTCCTGTGCCTGGGAGGGAGAAAAGTGTGGTGCACCCACAGGGGCTGTGAGCTGTACTGTGCAATTCCAAAGACAGCTTGAAGACATATAGTTGTTGCATATCCTGTGGATTAATTGAATCCAGATCTTTGGAATCCAGCTTTTTTTTTTTTAAACTGCTGTCACTGTTGTTTTTCATTTCATTGAAAAGACCTGAAACTGGAGTCAGTCCAGAATTTAAAATAAACTAAACAAAACAAAAAAATTATAATGTTTTTCATCCAAGACATCCTCTGGCTGGGTAGTATTTGGCTACAAAACCCTGGAAATACACCACTGCTGTTTACCCCACAAACACATTTGCCCACAGTGACCAAAGCCGTACAGTGCACTCGTCTACTTTCTTGGCGCTTGGCATTTTCTGAATACATAGGTCATAGGAGGCAAGTGTTAGCAAAATTTATACAGATGTTGTTTTATTTTTATAGCTCTCCTCCATTTACTGGGTGGCATTTCCTTCAGTGTTAACAACAGAGGTTAACTGCACACAGACGTGTATAGGGACTCTTGCCAGATTTTTTCCCCCCCCTCCTTTAAATATGTTTCTCCAAGTTGGTCATTTTTCCCCCTTGGCTGTAGACAGTCTCTTAGAATTCAGATTTAATTGGTTCAGTCTATTCTGGAACCATCTGCTGGTTTAATGTTTATAATAAATATTATATGCTTTTCACAAAATAAAACAAAACACTTTTCTAAAATTCAATACAGATATTTAGATATTTGCTCACTCTCAAACAATAGTCTGTTTAGTCACTTAATGTGAAGTCACACACACAAAAAATGATTCTGTATGTGTTTTGCATATTCCAGTCTTTTTGTTTAAAGCTTTGCAGCAAGAGCTCTGAAAGCAAAACTCCTTTCTGAAAGGCTTCTAATCTTTCCATTTTGCAGTTGACTAAACAGCGTCTGGTGGATGCAGATGGAATCATTAACCCAAATGCTTTCTACATCTACCTGACAGCCTGGGTTAGCAATGACCCCGTGGCCTACGCTGCCTCTCAAGCCAACATCCGGCCTCACCGTCCAGAATGGGTCCATGACAAAGCAGACTATATGCCAGAAACAAGGCTGAGAAGTAAGTAACATTTAATCTTAATGTCTTATAGTTTATATAAGTGCCTCACCCCTTCCTTAAAGGCCCAGTAACTCTCTAGTTACTTGACACTGTACAGGTCTCAGAAGCATAAACCGAACAATATATTGTGTTACTTTAAAACCTCGGGAGACATGCAGTTGTGTAATATAGTATAATGTGGTACCTCTGCAGGACTTTATCATGTTGAATAATTAGTTGTGTAATAGTTTATATCTAAGCTCTAAAACTTGCATTTCTTTTTAACACTGCTTGTTAATTTTATATGCAAGGGAAACCTTCAGAGTGCATAACATTCTGCCTTTGCCATTCCAGAGTTTCATCATTGAAAATTATATTATGTTTATCCTAAATTTGTCATCCTAGCGTGGAAGAAATTTTTGGCAAGTTAGGTCATTCGTATAAGCCACCCATACCTATATTGTGCTAGAGCTGTTTGGGTAGCGGAGAAGTCAGTGTAAGAGAGTGTCACCCTTCCTTTCCACCTGCCCCATTCACCTTTTTACATTATGAATGGTAATCCCGAGTTGATTTTCTTTTGCTTTTACACTGGATTTATTGGGTGGATTGCTAGTTGATTACTGAGGGGTGGAGGAGGAAGGAGAGGATTGGTTCTCTTGGAAATGTGATTGGATAACAAGCAAGTTGTGCTTCACTGTATCCGAACCCTAGAGCTTTGTGGCAGTCAGCCAAGTCTTGTCTTAATGAAAATTTATAGTTGAGATTATAATAGGGCAAATCATGTTTAGCAAGTCAACTGAATGACCCTGCAGGGTCTGGAACACACAGCGGCAGTAACTAAATGCTTGTTGTGGAAGGCTCTTTTTTTCTTTTGGTATTACAGTAGACTTAGCATTACATTCAAAAAGAAGCATGGAAAATTGAAGTTTGTCAGATCATTAAAGGATAAAATGTTATGTATTTCCTCAATAAGCCATTACTGTTAGGGTTTTTTTACTTTTTTTTTTTTTTTTTTTTTTTGAATGGATAGTGGCTTTTAAAATAGACAACTGAAGTATTACAAAATAGAAAGGCCTGATTCACCACTGCATAAATCTAGTTTAGAACCAGTTTGATTCCACCGATTTTAGATAAATATATGTTGACTTCACAGGAATTACACCAGCATAAAACTGGAGTGACACAGTTTTATTTGAAACTCATTTTTTCCCCAAACAAAATATTCAAAATATAGGGAGAAGTGTTTGAGAAGGTTGCCCTTTTATTTATTTTACATTACATACAGAGTACGGTGGACAGATAATAAAGTGATAGGTGCCACAGTAATTCATATATCTAATATTAGATACCCATTTACATTAAATATCATCAAGCTGGTCTTGAATATGATGTACCGTGTAATCATTGAATTACACTGCAAGGTGTGGAATATAGTCATCTGTTGCAGTTAAGAGTTTTTAAAGTTGCCACAGAAGTTCTGGAGTTTAAACAAAGTAATTAATTTTTGACTCAAATTTAACACTTTTCTGTAGAAAACAAAGTGCTTTAATCATATTTATTTCTCTGCATATTGTTTTTTCTTGCTCTACAATCTGTATTTAAACATTATCATCTTTCTCCTAGTTCCAGCGGCTGAGCCCATTGAATATGCTCAGTTTCCTTTCTACCTCAATGGATTGCGTGAAACTGCTGACTTTGTGGAAGCTATTGAGAAAGTGAGAGCTATCTGTAACAACTACACCAGTCTTGGGGTCCCCAGCTACCCAAACGGATACCCATTTCTTTTTTGGGAACAGTACATTGGGCTTCGTCACTGGCTTCTCTTGTCTATTAGCGTGGTTCTGGCTTGCACATTTCTGGTGTGTGCCCTCTTTCTCCTGAACCCCTGGACGGCTGGGATCATTGTAAGTTTATTATAAGGGTCTTTGTTAACGGCAAATTCCTTTCAGCCTAGCTCTTGCTGCAGTCAGAAAGGTTTTGTTTATGTCTGGGCCTCTGGTGGAGTATGTATATTGCATCATTCATGATATATTTATTCAACTTGAGGGGGTAGGGTTCATGGTAAAGGTATAACCCTTAATAACCTTAATCTTTTGACCACACTCTAGTAGCTTTAAAGCTTTCTTATAAACATAACTAAACTTTTGCCCCTGCTCAGATACTCATGAACATGAGAAATGAAGCATGGAGGAAAATTGGAATTTTTAAGTAGCTATTAAAAAATTCTACATTCCCCGCACCCCCAAGTTTTTTTTTAACTCAAACAAAATTATTTTTCATGGCAGTTTCTTATTGCTACATCTTGCCCATAAACAGTAAATTGTTGTACTAACTTCTGGATGTGAATCTTAGAAGGATAAGAAGGATGTATGGCTAGGTGAACAGTTGTGCAATACACACTGAGAAAGGAGTGTAAGTATGTCTTTAAGGAGAAAGAGCAGTAAAATTATAAATGATACAGAATACTCCTTCATGAATTCCTTGTAATAAACATTCATGTTAAATTGAATGATGATGTTCCTGTGTTTAAATTCCATAAACTATTGTATAGCTTATAAAATGCCAGAAGTAGAAAAGCACAGAGCAGTCACTAGTTTTTGTACTGTACATTTGTTCAACAGGTATGTTAAAAGGTAAATGTTTAGTCTAGAATATTTTTCATAGCACTCAATCAAACAATTTATGTTATCATTCATGATTCATTAGCTTATAAAATCATTTATTGTAGCACTTACATTTTTTCTTGGAAAAGGGGGTTTATTTTAGAGTCCTCCATCTCTTTTAAAAATGTGTTGTTTTTTTTTTTGTTGGCTCCAGAAACTTTTAAGTCTACTCCACAGATTTCCCCCCCAACTCTCTAAAAAATTTTTACAAGATAGATGAAAGAAAATAAAAGCTTTCCCTTAGATTTAACTGTTTGCTTTGTCCAGGCCAATCCCTCCAAGTTTCTTCAAAGCTAAGAGACCCTCTGTAACCTGACACTCATCAGCTGATTATGGCATTCACTTTCTTCCGGGCTTTAAACCTGCCTTTGAGTCATCTTCACTTACTCCATGAATTCTGCAGAAAGAACCCAAACCAGCTGTTTAAAAGTTGCTTTTCTACTTCTGCCTTCCTTTAATTTTTGAGAATATTGTTGGGTAAATGGGTTAAAAAGCAGAAAAGTTATATTCTGATGGATGGGGATAGGGAGGAATAATAAATTATGTTTTAGATAGTATTGACAAGAGGTAACCCATAGAAAATTGAGGGTTGCTCTGCCCACTGGATCCCAGGGGAATAATTTAAACTGACTCTTTTCAGGTCATTGCCATTGAATTCAATGAAATAATAAAAAATAGCTTGCCTTTGGAAGGTGAGAGAAAGAGTGCTGTGAGGGTTGCATTTGCTAGTCCCACATTGTTTTGAAAGTCCTTTCCTTTGTTTATATAGAGTATAAGAAGTTACTAACAGCTGTTTGAAATCATTTAGGTGGTGGTGCTGGCTCTGATGACCGTGGAGCTGTTTGGCATGATGGGTCTAATTGGAATAAAGCTGAGTGCAGTGCCTGTGGTCATCCTGATTGCTTCTGTTGGCATAGGAGTGGAATTCACTGTTCATGTTGCTTTGGTATGTAAAATTAGGCAGCATTTTTAAAGTATTTTGAAAATCTCCAAGATTTTTTAAAAAGGGAGCCTGAAGTTAGGCTCCTAAATCCATAGGCATCCAAATGCGTGATCTGATTCTCAAAAGACAACCAAGCTCAAATACCGTACAAGGGTCAGTGTGCCAGTTAGATTGTTGCCTGATAGACCATAATTGATTTGAAAGAATAGTTACCGTCCGTTAAGTCAGTGATGCATGAAATAAGATTGGATTCAACAATGCACTTTTAAGTGCTTTTAAATATGACTTTATGGGTCTCCAATTAATATGCGGTAGGTATTTCTATGATCTGTATCAATATGTGTACTAAGCAGAACTGTTAAGGTATATTAAGACCTTCAGACTCTAAGGTCTGGTCTACACTCGGCGGGGATCGATCTAAGATATGAATCTTCAGCTACGTGAATAACGTATGAAGATCTACTCACCGCAGTGTCTTCACTGCGGTAAGTCGACAGCTGACGCTCCCCGGTTGACTCCGCCTGCACCTCTCGCTCTGGTGGAGTACCAGAGTCGACGGGAGAGCGCTTGGCCATCAATTTATTGCATCTAGAGTAGACGCAATAAATCAACCCCTGCTGGATCGATCGTTGCCCGTCAATCCAGCCGGTAATGTAGACAAGCATTCAGTCTCTACCACTATCTTGGGCCTTTCTTTTGTCCCTAAGTGCTGCAGAGGACCTTATAACAGTACATAACTATGCACTCCCTGTTGTGTCTAGATGATGCCTATTATGGCAAATTTAATACTTTGGGGGAGATTTTTGTAGGCACAAATGGCAGTTAGGCACTCATTCCCATAAATATTCAATGGTAGTTGGGCACTTGCCTTTGAAAATCTCCCATTAGGTGTCTTTCTTTCAGAACATATTAGTTGTCAGTAATGGTCCCAGTTCTGCAGTCCATAGGTAAACAGAACTCCCATTGATTGACTGAAGAGCAATGCAGAAAAAACACACAGAGAGAGAGAATGTATAAACACAGTTGGAAACATTTTCAAAATGGATTCCTAAATTTAAGCACATAAACTAGTGGCCTGATGTTCTGAACTGCCAAGCAACTGCATCTCCCATTTAAGCCAATGAGAGCTGGCACCACTGAAATTCAGGCTATTTATTTAGGTGTCTAAATATGGAATAAAGTGCCTAATTTTTAGTGTTCAAGTTTGAAAATTTTGGTTTGTTATAGAAATGTTGATATTTCGATTGTTAGCGTTACATGTAGATTTCCATTGTAAGCCTTATTTTCTGCACACGCCCCTAACTTTTGATTAAACAACTTGTTTTCAAATTGAAATGCTGAAAATAGCTTATGAGATTTTTTTGCTTAAAATTTGGAAAATGCGAGATTTCAAAAGTTTATATGCTACTTAATCCAAAATCACATGTGATTTAAATTAATTCCCAGTGTCTGATGATTCCCCACCCCCCACCCCCCACACACACACACGTTCTCAACAATGGTTGGTTTTCACAACTCCCAATGTTACATACAGAGAGGGCTCTTCACACACTCAGCACGGGGTCATTCCCATATGTTTTTCAGGAGAAGATTATTTAAGAATCACCATCCATATGGAATGAACCAATACTATAGAGAATAGAAAGGGATCAGTCAGGACAGGCCAGTTTAATGATTGTAGGAGGGGTTATACCCATTCATTCATATTTTTGTTTTTCAAAAGTACCATCAGAATCCAGTAGGCTCAAAGAATGAGAGGGGGAAGAGAAGTAGACTGGAGAGAAAGGAGGTGGGGATTAGATGTGGTCCACGACTACAGAAGAGAACCTTGGGTTAGGGAGAGGTGAACTGCTGAGGGGATTGCTGGGGGGAGTGAGAAGGCAGCAGGGACTAGAGGGGAATTTTGAGGATTGGAAACTCAGAAGCATGGTAGGGGTGCAGCAGGCTGAGGTTCACAATGGCAGTGAACTGTGGGGTGCCCTCAGTTTTAAATGGGGGGTGGGGGTGGAGGGAGTAGATTTAAGAGGGCCTTGTGGATGGAGAGGTAATATGAGGAGAAAGGGACAGGCAGCTGGAAGCCTATTTAGGCTTGTTGAGATAAAGCAGCCTGCTAAGGCTTGTGGTGGGATGGTGAGTGTTTCAGAGACCTGGTGCATGTTATAGGGAAACAAATGACAAATTTGAAATAAATAAATAAATAAATAAAAATTAGAACACAAAATTATAAAACAGTTCGCTGTCAGTTCTAACTGGAGAGAGAAACCAAACTAATGTCCCATTTTTACCTAAATAAAATCATATGTGGGCAAAGTTTCAGTCCCCAGCAAACTTCAAACCACTTTTTCCCCTCACACTGACATTGGAAATAAAACCCTTCAAAAATGGGTTTTACAAGGAAAGCGCCTAATAGATGTTAAACTATAGCAGCACTGCTGGCCAATGCATTCATAGAACTAACTGAATATAAATAACCCCACCAGTGTTGTATAAACAAAATATGCAATGCTTATAGTGTTGATACAGGATTTAATTGTACTTGTTTAAGACAAATTCACAATCCACTCATGGCTCAATTTTTCTCTGCCAATTGTGAGCTGTGACCTCATTTTTTAAAAATTCCTCCAAATAAATTCTGCATCAACACTGCACTCATTGTATTATGTATCCTTTAAATACACACCTATCCATGTGCAGTGCATATATTTTGTTACTATGTTATGGGTCTGATCCAAGAGCCCTGAGTCATGTGAGTCCTCCAGTACATATCGGCTCATATCCTGTGCTGTATATGGAAATCCATTTGTTATACATAGCTGAGCATGTATATATAAAATGCACTAATCCTGGATACATTAGTTTTCCATGGTTCACAGTTATTCTTATAAATCTTGAGTACTCAAGTATGTTATATGCTGTGAGTTGCTTATTCAGGAGTCATGCAGAAGAGGATAGATTCTCTATAAATTACATCAGTGCTGAGATCACTATAGTGATGAGCGGGAGGATAAAACCCTGAGACAGATGTATTGTTGTTTGGTTTTGATGTTGTAAAAATTGTAAATATATTTGCATAGGATGGAACATAACTATAAAGAATAAGAAGAGCATAGTCCTGTAGTGCTTGTTTATATGAGAAGACCCACTGAATACTTTGGGTCAAATCCTGCTCATCTCATTCAGTTAGGGGCTGATTGTGCATAAAGATCTGCTAGCATGGGGGTCCTGTGCCCACATGGAGAGATCCACTGACATCAGTGAAGAATTCTGCTTAAAAAGTGTCAGAAAGATATGGCCCATTAATAGGATGCTGAACTCAGTGTGACTATGCACGTGAGTAAAAGTTGCAGGATCACTTCCAAGTCCACAACAAATAATAATTCAAGTCATGTGGTCCCTGCTACCACAGAATTCCCATGACATCAATGGGAATTTTGCCCAGGTAGGAACTGCAAGAGTAGTCTTATAATTTTTACACGAGAAGTTCTTTCAAAATTACACGAATCCTTTGTGGGTGGGAACAGGCAAACAGCGCAACCAAACGAAAATCCTTATGAGGTAGGGCAGGGGTTGTTTCAGAAAATTATTGCTGTGGCCCTGACCCTGCAATCAATCCTCACTCCACTCCCATGACTTCAGTAGCAGCTGTATACAATGACTGCAGAATCAGACCTTGTCTTGAACTCTAGGCAGCCACAAAGATATTTTAATAAACTGTAAATTGGAGTAATTAGCCACGGGGAGGGGAACCTGCATGCTTTGGGAAGAGGCTGAGAGTTTTGAAAGGCTGTGTACAAAGAAATGATGACATGGAGTTTATTTTTTATAGGCATTTTTAACCGCCATAGGAGACAAGAACCGCAGGGCTGTCCTTGCATTGGAGCACATGTTTGCACCAGTATTGGATGGAGCTGTGTCTACTCTGCTTGGAGTGTTAATGCTTGCAGGGTCCGAGTTTGATTTTATTGTCAGGTAAAGCATCTCTTGACTTTTTTTATTTTATTTTTCTTAATGTGTACACTCTTGATGTTTGGGCATTTCAGTGTATCTACTGTTTTACTACTGTGTATGCTTACATCATGGTCCTGCTTTACCTCTGCTTTATTAACTCCTTGTTACATGCTAGTTGCAATACTTCCTTTGCTGACATTGGATTAAGTTCCAGGAAAATTAGACTCCCAGCCTAAAATGAAACAAAAGGGGTCCTCTATCGCCTCGTTTGCTCAGTTCTGAAATAAGTTAGCTCAAATACCTAGTATTGTCCAGTGGTTAGTTGGATTTGACCTTTAACCCAGACTTTTCATATGTACAGCATTTTGTGTGGAAGGGACAGGAGGAACTATAAACATCCTGAAACCGACACTCTCTTTCCCTCCCCCTCCCCTGTCATCCCTGTATGAAGTTTGCAGCAGGTTTTAACTGACAAAAAAATTGAAGCCCTGTTTGGGATGTAGGAAACCATAAGCGTGAACGCAGACCTTTGTATTAAAATTTGTAAAGCAAAGCCTGAGGACCTGTTTATAGCTAAAGGCAGGCTGTTTCTTGTGGATTTAATTAAGAATGTGAATTTGTCAAGTATGAGAGGAGAGCAAGTTTTTTTCTTTTGACGGGAATTTGAGAAGTGCAATGAAATGGATCCTATTCTACTCCAAACAACCTGTGGAGATCTACAAAATGGCTAATCTTAGAAGTAACACTGGTTCTTTGTGGCAGACTATGCACCCCCCTCCCCCCCCCCCCCCCCAAAAAAAAAAAGAAGAAGCAGGACTGGGGTAGTGCTGGACCAAACATTCTTGGTCTGATAGATGACTGGACCGTTCAGACTGAAGTGAGCTAGATAAATAGATGTAAACTAAATCAGGTCATCTAACAAAAAAAAAAAAGTCAAGGCTATGACTGAGAGACTAACTAGTGTGTGCGCGTGTGTGTGTGTACACACGTACGTGAGAGAGATTTGGGGAAGGCAGGGAAAGGAAGGTTATTTTCTTGCCTAACAAGAATTGCATAGATCATAGCTTCATGGTCTTCATAACTACACACTATGTACCCTTAAATGCAACTTCCACCAAGTCTTCTGTGTGTCTCAGTTTTTGTTGGTGGGGAGGGAATGAGGCAGAACTATTAAGTTAGAGCCTGCTCCTATAACATGCTGAGCACTTTGCAGGATTGGGCTTTTCCTGCAGATTGAATGAAATTTATAGTAGCATGTTTGTTGTAATACTCTACATATTGCACACATAAGCAGATAGTGTGCACATTTTTATGACATAGTAAATGGCAGCATGTAGTCTTGTTTGATTCCAAATTTGGATTTGATATTTGCTTAACAAATAAAATGAGCCTTTCACATTTTAAACTTTTGTTGTTTAATTTATCTTTGCCCATCAGTTTCTTTTTTTCTAGCGCAATCTGGCTTCAGTTCCTCTTTTTTTTCTAAGACAGATGTAAAATAAACGAGCAAATCAGATGCATTGTTACAGTGAGTGAAGAAGACTCCAAACTTCCGGAAAGGGATAGTTTAGTCCATCAATGTGTTTAGGAAGATTAAGTAAATTAACAGACATTGTATATGCTAAGTGGCCAGACTTGTAATCAGCCTGTTTATTCTAGTGTTAGATGGATGAGATGCAAATGTGTTTTAATGCCTGTTGTTGATACATGTCCCAGCATGAAGTTCTGGTAGTTTATATTAGTGAAGGAGTTTGGTTCCTTGATTTTGCTAATGCAGATCAAAAATTCCAAAATGTTTACAATAGCAGGATATTTGTAGTTTTACAGGAATCTAATATATTTGATCAGATGTGGAAACAAAGGCAATAAAGTTTGTCGCCTGCTAAACAATGTTATCAGCAGTGGCGCTGTTATTAGGAAACTTGCCCCTGCTTTTCCTCCTGCACCCTGACCCTCCAAAAATTTGTCCAAGACTGAGCCCTTGAAATCATTAGTTACAACACAGCCTTGAGTTTAGTCTGAACTCCAGCTGTGCCGAATACCAACTAGTAAGGCTTCCCTTTAACTGACAGGTTTACCTTGGTATTCATGAAGGATCCCAGACCTTAGCCCTCAATGGTGGGAAAAGACAACCACTTGTGCACTTTCCTCATCCTCCATAGTACTTCAGCCTTTATGTTTGAATTGGCTGACGCAAAACAAGAGTATTCAGAGATGCTAAATTGTTCAACAAAAGATTAGCCTGCAATGCAGCTCTGCCATTGTGGAGTGCTCTTACTCAGTACAATGCTGAAGCTTACTACAGAATGGGCAGCATTTTCTTGGCAGAAAGCTGGTTCCTGTGTTCTAAAAAGGTTGCAATTTGAGCTATTTGGTAAAACTGGAACTCACAGAATTCTAGGCGGAAAGTTGTGATTAATGAACGGCGAGGGAAAGCCTTACCTGATACACTAGAGATTTAATTAGAGATTCCGCTGTTAGATGCAGAAGCATTTCACAGTGGATTAGCTGCTGGAAGAAGAGGGCTTCTTTTCCTTATAGGCTAAATTGTTTAAATTCTACACCCTTCACTTCATTTGTTTGCTTCTGCTGGGTTTTCACTAATGGGGGCCCCTTTTCATTGTATTTGTGCTTTCAATCCATTCAGCCATTCAGTTCACATTCCATATTTTTGTGTTTGTGTAACACATTTATAAATAACATTACATGCCACAAGATTTTGGTAAATTAACAAACTCATTTTTTTCTTTCCTTTATCACCTAACATTTTGGGTTGTGGAATGTAGCTTCTCTAATCCAAAAGATAATAAATAAATAGTTTTTATTAATTTAAAGTCAAGATTTTGTACAATATTTTTAAAGTTTCTAAGACTTGTATTAGCATGTTTTTCTTTGTAAAAGTTAAATTATTTTTGGGAGTAGTATGCAATCTTCTGTATTCCTAATGGTATTCATGGCCCTTTTCTCCCTACTTTAAACAATATTTCAGGTATTTCTTTGCTGTTTTGGCAATTTTAACCATTCTGGGAGTTCTAAATGGATTGGTCTTGCTTCCAGTTCTTCTTTCATTCTTTGGACCATATCCTGAGGTCAGTAGTTACATGTATGAGCAGAAGAAATGAATGTGTCCTTTTTTTCTTTCTTTCCTAGAAACCCATTATTCTCTTTGTAATTCTGATTTTGATTTAAGTTTCTTGCTCTTTTTTTGGTTTTATTTAAAAAAATATATTAAATGTGGTTTCCTTTCTTAATTTGATATTCTTGATTAGTAATCAGAAGGTGCCTTGTATAATAACCAATGGGTTGGAAGTTGTCTCTTTGATTTAGATACAAATGCATGATTTAATTAGCTTTATTTTTAAGCAGAATTTCATGTATTAGTTATGCCCTAGGAGCAGGGATTTCCTCAACTTCTTCATTCTACAGGCCATTTTGTGCAAGAGAGCTCCTTTTGTAGATCTGTGTTTCCTCCTAGCACTCCAGCCCCTCCATTGCTTTCATTCTCAAAATATTTAACTCAGCAGACCACCAGGAAGGGCTCCACACACCAGTGGTGGTCCACAGACCACAGCTGGAGAACCACTGCCTTAGGCCACAAGTCTCCAAAAGGATTCCTCCCTTATCCACAAGTACACTCTTGTGGTATCCTGTTGGCTTTAGTGAGATCCTGATCCATGTGGTCGATCCCTTTGCAGGATCAGGGCCTTAAATTGTCCAGTGGAAGTCCAGCAAGAGAGCATTCATAGCCTTCAAACTTCTTTGGTATCTCATTGGGTATATCACAGTTACCCCTCTAAGGCATGATCATTGAGTTTTCTTTAGTATTATTAAAAGAGAGTAACTTTATGGCTGTGTGTATAGTGTGTGTGGAGATAAAGATATGAGGGAGTGTGTGTGTGTGTATAAATATATAACACACACACACACACACACACACACACACACACACACACACACACACACACACAGAGTACTTGCTATTATGTGTGTATCCATCTGTCTATGTATAGACACAGAACCATATTTTCTAATAGATACACACTGTACACAGCAATGGAATTCCTCTTTTAATGACATACCAAGAAATATATGTAATATACACACTTACACACAGACATTGACAGGAATATATATAATTATGTTCACATCCACAGACAGCGATCATGTCTCTTTCTTTTTCGTACAGCACTGTGCACAGTAACAGAGAACGTAGCAAATAATAAATAACAAAATGGTTTTGGTGACAAGAGTAGATGTAGTTTGGTGAAGAACATTTTTGTTGAATGTTAATAATTATAAGGGGTTTTAATTGTCATCATTAGGTTTCTCCAGCTAACGGACGGAACAGATTGCCTACTCCATCTCCTGAGCCTGCCCCTAGCATCGTGAGGTTTTCACTGCCACCTGGACACACAAATAATGGATCAGATTCATCTGATTCCGAGTACAGTTCTCAGACTACAGTGTCAGGAATCAGTGAGGAACTCCATCAGTACGAGGCCACTCAGAGCTCTGGTGCACCAGTCCACCAAGTAATAGTGGAAGCAACTGAGAATCCTGTCTTTGCCAGATCCACTGTAAGTAGCCCACATGTTGGTTGAGGGACAAAGGGGAGGAAGTTATTTTGTTTTGGCTTTTTGGAAGAATTTGTCTTTTTCAGTTTGTATATTTCTGACTTTTTTTTTTCCTTTCTTTCTTTGTACTTCTGGCTGCAACTGGCCCAAACTTAAGAGCAATTCCAGATGATGGGTGCTCAGGCTTTTTCACCCCTTCATTTAGGAAGGAAATTCAGATAAAATGGTGGTACAAAGCACAGCGCATTTTCATCAGTAAATGCCTTTGCAGCATACTGGCTTGAGCTGGAAGTACAGGACTGACAGGTCCTTTGACAACTGTTCCAGATGACCTCTGTGAACGAGAAGGGAAGGGACTCCGGAATTAATGTGACTCCACCCAGAGCCATGTAAACCAGAGCCACCCAGAGCCATGTGGGCTATCTTCATGCTATATTTCTCTTCTAGTAATACATTTCAGAAGATAAGGGCTGGTGCAGACCAGGGAAAGAGTGTCTCACGGTTTCTCCGAATCATGGGTTTGCTGTGTGTCAGCACAGTACCCAAGCCCTAAGCCACTGGGCCAGCATAACTTTCCTTTCAAAGATAAACTAAAAAGCTCTGTCTCCTACCCCCCAGGATGCTGCAGGCTGAGCTGCAATGTGGATCTGTTTTTGTTCAGCAGAGGCCTAAAAATAGGTACAAGCAAAGCCACATTTGAAGTTGGTCACGGTTTATTGACTGATGTGGCCGCTGTGCTTCACGCTTTTTACAGAGATCCAGAAACCAGATTCCTGCAATCTATACAAACCATCCTACTAACATCCTGTGTATGTACCCCAGCTGGAAGAGAGTCTTTGCCAAAGCCCAGCAATTTTGGTTATTGAACCACTTAAGTTGTGCTTGCTATCTACCCCTTTCAAAAGACTGAGCAGTATGTGGGAGGTATACATAATGCTTTCAATGACAGTCCTGTGTTTATCTGCAAAGTTGTACTTCCCAGCAGCTTGTAACAATTTTGGGAGAGAACTGTCTTTTGAAAAAGGCACAAATAAGACTCCAGAATGCTTCACTTCTAGAGTTAGTCCAGGACCGTACACATCAGGGCTGTACCAGGGAAAATATTTCTATAGCATGTGTAACTTCTGTTGACGTGTTTTAGGGCAGAGATTTAACCACATATCTCATTTCATTTCCAGGTGGTTCAGCCAGAGACAAGATGTCATCAGCCAAGTCCAAAATTACACTATAACCCAGAAGCCGGGTCCCAGCAGACATGGCATCATAACAGACAACCTAAACGAGAACTGAGGGAAGGCCTACGACCCCCCCCTTACAGGCCACGCAGGGATGCTTTTGAAATTTCTACTGAAGGGCATTCTGGCCCTAGCAATAGGGACCGCTCGGGCCACAGGGCTCGCTCTCATAACATTAGAAGCCCAGCATTCACTGCCATGGGTACTTCAGTGCCAGCATACTGCCAGCCTATCACTACTGTGACTGCCTCCGCTTCAGTTACTGTTGCTGTACACCCTGCTGTGCACAGCCATAACTCTCATGGAGGAGGCTTTCCATCTTACGAAGGATACCATGAAACTGACCATGGAACATTTGAGGACCCCCATGTGCCTTTTAATGTACGGTGTGAGAGGAGAAACTCTAAAGTAGAAGTAATAGAACTGCAAGATGTTGAATGTGAAGAAAGGACAAATGGCAACAGCTCAGATTAAGGTACATTTTTGTCCTTCCCAGACAATGGTGTGTGGGGGAAAAAGGAAAAAAGCAAGAATTTCCTAAGGTATCTTTCCTCCCAGCTGCTTTACCCTCTGGGCAACAATGACTGGGATTTCCCACCCATAACTATTGGTGCATTTTTCATTTAAAAAATTAGCTTGGATGAAACAACAATACTTAGCCCTTGACATCTTCAGATTTCTGTACAAGTATTAAAGTAAATAGTACTATCCCAATTTTTCAGGTGGGGAAAGTGAAGCAGAAAAATGGGATATGTCCCCGGTGCGATCAGTAAGTGTAATTGCAGTACATACAGGCATGCCTCAGCAGCTTTGATCAAACTAGCTTGCTAAAAATAGCATTGTAGCCGCAGTGGCACAGGAAGCACCATGAGCTAGCCATCCAAGTACAGTCCCACCCAGGATGCTTGTTAGGTACTCAGGGGGCTAGCTTGTGCCACTGCAGCTACACTGCTATTTCTTATGAGCTGGTTAGCTCAAAACTAGCTTGCTTATGCCAACACGCACTGCAATTCACCTCCCAATTGCAGCATAGAATACCCATTGTTTGACTTGTCCAAGGCCATGGAACAGGAGTCAGAACCTAGATTTCCTGGTACCCCGGTATGCTCAGATCATTCAAACAGGCTGCCTCCTAAAATCTCACACATAACAACATTTGTTGGGAAGGAGTAAAACCACCAGCTACTTACATTCAAAAGAAAATGACCCTTGAATATAATGTAGCAAAAAGAACATAAACTACTTAGCCAAATCCTCTGATGCATCAGAACTTCCATGGTTCTGCTGCACAGTGCAAGGCAGGCTGAAGGACGTATTTGTATGGAGATTACACACACTCCTTCACAGCACTTCTTTAAGTGGGCTCGGTCCAAGCTCTCATGAAGTGGAGTTCTGTGTATGTGGGCATGTCCAGTGGGTTCCCAAACAGGAACTGAACAAGTCGCCCTGTATGGGTGGAGTGGAGCTGCCACTATTATAGCCTTTGGGCTGTGATAACCATAATTGAGTTGCTCTGTGGATGCTCCTTAGGTTTGTCAGAGATAATTCCCAACTCTTGAGGATTTGAGCCATAAAATGAAAATGAAAGTAAACTCTTCCCCCTCACCCCCAATGGCTTTGAGATGATAAAAGAAAGATGTAAAAATTAGAGATGATCAAAAAAGTCATTGTATTTCAGAAAACATTTTTGAAAGAAATGCAAATGTTTCGTTTTATTTCATTCAAAATTTTCTATGAATTTTTGGGGGGTCCCCCCCTCCCCTCAAAAACAAAACAAAATAGTTTTGGAGAAGGTCACTTTCTCACTGTTACTTTTTTTCCCCTCTGGAAAAAGGTGTGAAAAAGTGTGTGTGTTTTCCCCACAGAAACAAAATGAAATTTTTTGAAAAGTTTCAAAGTGTTTCATCACCACACAAAAAACGTTGAACAAAATGAAAATTTTCATTTTGGATGAAAAGACATTTTCCATCAAAAATTTCCAAAGGGGAATATTTGACCAGTTCTAATTAAAATACTTTTCACTTCTAAAGTTTCTATCCAAAGATTTCAAAGTATTTTTATAGTTCTATGTGAATGTATCCTCACAGCTCTCCTGGGAAGATGGCAAGTAGTGGAATCCCAAGAAAGTGGATTCTGAGGCAAAGAGAAGGCCAGGTTCAAATTTTCCAAAAGTGGACACTAATTTGGGTTCCTCAGTTGGTGTACAATTTGAGATGCCTAAGACCTCGTTCTCCTGCCGCTTCCATTGACTTTAATTGGAGTCGGGTACGCAGAAATGGAGGCACTCAAAATTAGTGGACATTTAAAACATGACATCTGTGACAGAGATGGGACTAGAGTCCAGATTTCCTAACTGTTGGTCCTGTACCTTAACCACAAGAATCATCACGTGCATTTTGGGTTGGGTTGGTTTATTTATTTTTCTTAAGCTTTAAGTGAACATTTGTGTTTTCTCTCTTTTGTAAAGGGTAACAACTGAAGCAAAGAAGAGGCCAAAGATGGGGAAACCTCCTCTTTCCAGAACTGCTTGAAGAGAACTGCTTGAAGTTATGGAAAAGGACATGCTGCATCAGGATAACAGTTCACTGTTACTGTAACCTATTGTATTATGTTGTTAAATATTTCTATAAATATTTAAAAGGTGTACACATGTAATATACAAAGGAACAATGTAAAGTAGTATAATCTGGAGTTAACTCTTGTTAATAGAGTGGGACAATATTGTTTGTGTTCTGTACTTATTGTACATTGATCTCTGTGCCACAACTAAGCTTAATCTAGTCCTAAATTTCAGCATATGTTGCTGCTGCTTAAATATTGTATAATTTACTTGTATAATTCTATGCAAATATTGCTTATGTAATAGGATTTTTTGTAAAGGTATGTGTTTTAAAATATTTTAAAATTTGCATTTCACAACCCTGTGGTAGTATGAAATGTTACTGTTAACTTTCAAACACGCTATGCGTGATAATTTTTTTTAAATGAGCAAATATGAAGAAAAGCACGTTAATCTTGGTGGTTTAAGTAGGTTTAGCTATGTGCAGGTTTTGTTTTGCTGTGTGCATGTGTGTGTATGTATGTTCCCAGTGTACTTTAGTGTAGGTTTTTTTAATGTATGGTAACCCTTAGTGGGCTCATTAACTCACTGATGCTGGCAGAGTCAGGATTTCCCTATTGCTAAGTGCCAGTGAAAAATGCCTTGTTACTTAACAACAGAATCTCCAGACTGCTATCGTCAAAGGGATGATTAAAATAGAAGAGAGGACAGAAGGTCAGGGCATATGGATTCTATTACTAAATCTTCCACTGACTTGCTGTGTGTGACTTTGGGCAAGTCACTTAACCTCCCCATGCCTCAGTTTCCGCATCTGTAAAATGGGTATAATAATACTTACCTACCTCTTAGGGGTGTTGTGAGGCTTAATTACTGTTTGGAAAGTGCTCTGATATCCTTTGTGAAAGGTGCCATGTAAGTGCAAAACATAATCATTTTCCTTAACTGCAAAGGGTGTTGGGTATTGAAAGTTGCTAAAATCCGGTTAGCATATGCCTTTGTATGTACTGATGCCATATTTTGATATCGATTTTGTAAAACAGAGTGGTACTGGAATAATATGGTTGTTTATTACAGTAACGGCACAGTTCAAAGCAATCTGGCATCCCTCATCACTTTATTTACATGTAGAAAACAAGTTAATATAAAGTGAAAAAAAATAGAATATTTTTTATTATTATTCATCTATTTTCACTTCTTATTTTATTGATCTGCTTGATCCAGGACCATAATGATTGACACCTAAGGCCTGGGGTGATTTTTCCCCCATCCCCCCTAAGGTAATTCTTACTGCATTAGTACTTTTAATTAAAATAGCTAAACTGAATTGGGAGCCCTTCGTGAATCTAATTTAGCTGCTCTTCTTTTTTTAAAGTTAAAATTGAATATATATAATAAATATTCAGTTTAGAAAAAACACAAGATCTGTGTTTCTAAATACAATTGGCCACTCCAGGCCAGGCATTGTTTGATTGGCATTTATACTTCTCCAGTGGCTGAAAGGCTCTTTTCCTGCAGGCCTTCCCAGCAGAGTGGAGGAGTATGACTATCATGCACAAATTGTCATGCCTTTTTTGCTCCCTTGAAAACACTTTGACATGAGGCACTTGTTTACAGGTATCCAATGTGAACACTAAAAAAACAGCTGATGAGCCTGGCATTGTCCCAGTGGTACATAAGCTACTGTTTAGATGCACACTAAGGGTTAATCCCATAACTGCCTACTAGTCCAGCTCAATGTGTAACATGAAAACTCTTAATGACAAAAAGACAACAGGCCCCAATTTAGCACTAGCAGTGTAGTGACCTCAGATCATAAAACCTCTGCAACAAAACTGTATGATACTAATTGGAAGCTACCTTCAACTGCCAAGTGTACGTGTTACTGTGTTATAGGTCACGATGGCTTCCCACTGATATTGCTTTGGTATCAGTCAGTCACTCCCCCACCCTCACTTTTTTTTGGTTGGGGGGGTAGATGGTGGGAGGGAGGGAGCAAGGAAGAGTTTTGATGTCTCATCTCTTTTCCCCTTCTCCTCTTGCCCCCCAATTCCTTATTCTGTGTGTTTGTGCGTGGGTGAGCTGTCTGCTTTCTGCACAATGTAGACCTTTTCTCCTATAGTCACATTGGCAACGGGAGAACTCAGTGGCTGGCAACTTTGTGTTTTATGGTTTGTTTTTTAACTTTTTTTAATCGTGGGTGATATTTATATTTTTGTATCATAAGAATGTTTTCTTACAGTATTTGTCATGCCAGTTTATAACAAACAAAATGCAGGGATTTTATTTCTATTGGAAACACTATTACAGCTATGTTTTTACTTTTAATGGAATTTTTATTTGTATAGAGTGCTTACTAATGTTAAATAGGAAAGAGTATATAACATTTACATTAAGGACTCATTGTAGGTTTTAGTGTAAGGAGTAAAAAGGAAAAAAATATTCAAACTGGGTCTCATTACCTGCCTATTTTGGCAGGAGTGGGTTTGTGTCATTTCAGTTACAAAGATAAAAGTATGCCATATAATTTATTTATATGAAAATTTATTTTTGTAGTGTACATAATAGTCATCAAGTCTTTTGACAGAAGTATATTTTTAAAGAGTTTATATGTAATGATGATACCATTATGTTTTGGAACATTGCTGAGACATGATTACAGTGCACACTTTTCATTTTAAACCCCATTGCGGAAAAAGAAAATGTTTAACAGTGTTGAGAAAGAAAGAGAGTGTGAATATTCATACAATTCTGAATTGTGTTTTAGTTACCATTTGTGATCTAGTGTGGTTCTCATTTTAAACCTGGAGTGGCAATTGTACAAACTCTCTAAATATTAATGTTCAAACACTGATAGAAATTCTAACATGAATAAAAAATATTATAACTTATTGATTACGTATTTGGTTGTTTGTAGAATGCTTTTTTTACAGTAGCCATAAGCTATGTAACAGAAAAGTAGCAATCATTCTTGGAATTTTAAGCCACATGATTGACCCAATTTACTAGATTCTAAGGTCAAAGGCTTCAGTATTAATGCACCAGTTTACTTTTTACCACCAGAGTTGGGCCTCAGCCAAACATGAAAAACTGAATCCTGCTTCTGATTTTCAGATCTCTGTAATTGGCCAAACCAAACTCAAGATCTCAAATCTCCCAAACTTGGGTTTGAAACTGGTATTCTCCAGTGTTCAAAATATTTGGAATCTGTGTTCAGATTTGGCCTATTCTGGAGGTAGATCCAAGCTGTAAACTCCAATCCAAACTACAGATGCCAGGTTTTGGTTTGGCCACCTCTCTGTTTACTCCTACCTCCCTTTGTGTGTGTAATATTAGGCAAAACTAATCTATCATCCTGTGGCACTGTGGGTTATTAACTGCATATTTTTCACCAGAACATGATTTTGCATAAACATTTAAAAATATTGGAGTCAAATAGTCCTCAACACACTTTATTTCTGCATAGGAGACTAGAAATTATATATTTGGCCTCTGCATATTTGGTTGCTCCCCAAGGTATAGGGGAGAGAGAGAGGACAGATTTTGTCCACTCTGTGGAACAGTCAAAGGAGTTTGATTCGTAAAACTTGACTTGCGCAAGAGGTTAGGTTTCTTCAACTTCCTGGCATCTGTGCCAGTACTAGTTTTGCAGGAGCTTTGCCAATCCCTGCCTTCCAGAATGCTGCTTCCCAAATCACTCTATCGTTTAGGAAGGGAAGAGTATCGTTATGCATTTAGGAAGGAAGGAGTATTATTATGCATTGGAGAAAACTAGTATAGATGGTGACCAAGTCAGCATTCACTCACACCAGGAATCCCTGTGTGGTTTGCAGCATGCAAAGATGCTATCTAATCAAAGTGCCACGGGGCCAACAATCCCCCAATTTACCCCATATTTACAAGCTGCTTACAATACATCCACCATTTGATTCTCCACTCGCATTAGTGGAAGACATGATCAGGCTCTTGGTTTGTTCACATTCAGTCTTTCAGTGCCAAATATCTATTTTCCTTTTTTATCCAAGGTGATATTTATAAACTGTCTGGAAGATTAATTGTAAATTATTAATTTGGTTACAATGTAAGGACCTGGACTGCAAACCCTTACTCACATGTACTGTCATTACTCACATAAATAATTCCGTTGCAGTCCATAAGACTAATTGCACGAGCAAGGGGTCAGAAAAGGTTTGCATGGCTAGGCCTTAAACGTATTATAACCAGAGCTGGGAGAAATTTTGTGTGCAAATAGTTTTGTTCACTGAAAAATGCAGATTTAGGTTAACCAAAACTATTCGTGAGTTCAGGTCAAATTTGGTGAATATTTTTGGCCAATGTTTTAACTTTTCATTTAAAAAAATACATTTTGTTTCAGAATTTCCCCAAATTTAATTTAAAACACATTTTTTAAAGTTGTTTTAAAAAAAATAAACTGGAAAAATCATTGTGGGTTAAACAAAATATTTTGCTTCAACAAAAATAGAAATTATTTATTTATTTCATTAAGAAAAACCAAAAAAATGTTAATTTGCGTTTGATCCAAAGTGAATTTTTTTTCAATTTTTCAGTTCAACCATTGAACCCAAAAAAATCAGTTATTCATCCAGCCCTAATTATAACCCGTAATATGGTCAATGGTAAGTAAAAACATGCATCCTGACCAGTTAGTAATGCTAACAAGGCTTTTCCAGTCCCAGTAATTCATGAGAATCATTCAGTCCATCGAACTGGAAAAATATTAATATGCTGACAGTTTCTTCCAGTCAGAACGGAGGATTTTTCTTTTAAAATTCCATTTTGCATTAAAAAAATTAGCTGTTTACCTTGTATTACTCTTCATGGTTATATTCCTTATAAATGACACATTTTCTCTACTTTGCGTCTTATTAACCTCAGGTAAAACTTTACTTAGATTTTTGTCAGAAATCAGCCATATTTATTCAGGGCTTAAGTAAATATATGGTTGAATTTTTGTTGGCATAATGCATATATTTAACAGTTCCAGGAATGTTGCATGCTGCTAAACTGCAGCAGCATTGATGTATAAACAGGTGTTTCATTTTTGGTAACTTACCTCCCTAATGAGAATCTGAGACACCAGCTGCTTATATCTGAAAATCACCTTTGCCAAATTTTAATTACTTTTAAAGACTGACACAAGTAATGAGAACAATTACTAGAACTAGTAAATAATTAATCCATTTAATTATTCCTATCCTATTTGTTGCAGTCATGGTGGACCCCATTACTGGCCCAGGATGCATGCCAGGAAACTAGTAAGTGGCTTAAAAATACTTTCCCATTCTAACTTTACACAGTCAATTTTAGCTAATAAAAACTAAATAAATAAATGGAGATATGCCAGTCTCCTAGAACTGGAAGGACCTTTCAAGGTCATTGTCAGGGTTCCCTCCCCACTCTAAACTCTAGGGTGAAGACATGGGGACCCGCATTCAGAGCCCCTAAGCTTATTTTTACCAGCTTAGGTTAAAACCCCCAAGGTACAAAATTCCCTGCACCCTGAGAAATGCTTCTTTCGCTGCCACCATCAAGTATCTAACAGGAATCCAGGAAAGGAATCACTTGAACTTCCCTCCCCCCCCAAAATACCCCCTCAAGCCATACACCCCCTTTCCTGGGGAAGCTTGAGAACAATCTCCCAACCAATTGGTTACACAGTGATCTAAAAACCCACCCCCTGGGTTTTAACACCATAGAAAACAGTCAGCTTCTTAAAAGAAGGATTTTATTAAAAATAAAGAAGGTAAAATCATCTCTGTAAAATCAGGATGGTAACTATTTTACAGGGCACTATATTTCCAAACTCAGAGAGAATTCCCCCTCTGGACAAAACCTTAAAGTTACAGAAAACCATGAATAACCCCCCACACACACACCCCTTTTCCCCTTCTAACACGGAATATACCAAGCCAAAATTAAACAGAAATCTATGCGCTATGCTATCTAAACTTACTTCAGAAAAGGGAGGTTTGATTTTCTGCAGGTTCCTTCTGTCTTCCAAGATCACTCTGACTCAAAGACACACACTAAAACCTTCCCCCCTCCCAAAGTTTGAAAGTATCTTGTCCCCTTATTGGTCAGATGCCAGCCAGGTCAGGTGTCAGTCTGGCTACCTGCATTTCTTAACCCTTTACTGGAAAGAGGATTTTATAGCACTGCATCAGACCCTCTCCCCCTTCCCTTCATATTTATGACAGTCATCGAGTCCAGTCCCCTGCCTTCACTAGCAGGACCAAGTACTGTCCCCTGACAGATTTTTGCCCCAGATCCCTAAATGGCCCCCTCAGGGATTGAACTCACAACCCTGGGTTTAATAGGCCAATGCTCAAACCACTGAGCTTTCCCTCCTCCCTCTATGAGAGGGAATGTGCACTCTCAGCTTCTAGAAAGCGGAAGGGATACTATCATATTGGACAGATCAAAGTGAAAATGCAGTCAATCTGTGGGGGCATAGCACAAGTTAAGGATGCTTGCCCCTCACACTTTGGCTCTATTAACAGTTGAATTCAAATCAAGGTGCAATCTACAGTAACTTCTTTGGGCAAATCTCACATTTCACTACCACCACTGCAGCTTCATCAGTGGGATAGACAGAGCACTGGCATTTTTATCATTGTACCAGCTAAACCTGCTCTGCTGAGATTTAGCTGATACATGCTAAAAATCCTTGGGCCCTGTGCACACTAGCACTTCCACCACTGTCTCCGCTGGTGTAGCTCCACTGGTCATAGTGAGACAGTTGTAGATTCCCCAGAAAGGATAATGTAGACACAGCACATGCTAATTCAGAACTATTTTTTAAAGAAGGGTCTTGCTCGAAAGA
The DNA here is from genome assembly GCA_033296515.1 of Macrochelys suwanniensis. Taxonomy (NCBI): domain Eukaryota; kingdom Metazoa; phylum Chordata; order Testudines; family Chelydridae; genus Macrochelys; species Macrochelys suwanniensis. Next base: position 45,635,198 of record CM065780.1, on the reverse strand, counting down.
TGCAACTAACTCACTGGCTCATTCAGTCTAGTGCCTCTGTAGTAACACTGGTCCCAATCCTCCAAGGTATTTAGGTATCTAATTCCCATTATTATGTGCCTAAATTCCTTTGAGAATCTGGCCCAGTGTCAACAAAGGGGGCTAACTGAAGGGCAATTACAATAGATAACAGACACCCTAACAGGTTCATGAAGAAAGTGCCGCCCGCCCCCAATGTGCAAATAAAGTCACTTTTTATTACTGCAACAAATAGCATTAAGAGACAGAGCTCAAGGCATAGGGTAAAAGCAAAATAAGATGACAAAATGTAGCACACGGACAATCACTGCTCATTTCAGCACCCTGCCTCTTGTGAGGAGACAGTTTCCCAGAATTCCATACTGCCTATTTCCCATGCTTTAGCACTTAGCTTAGGAACACATTTCCCAGGATACCCTTCAACTGAGCCTCCACAACCCTGTATAAGGCAGCTTTTAAACCAGGCCAAAAGAAGGAATCTCCACAAGCAACAGGTGAGTAGATTCACCCATCAGGTAAACCAACATATTTAAATTGTGTTTTAAAACATGGGTGTAAAGAAGAGGTTTTTATCTCAAGGAATTGTTCAAATGACTAATCCTGGCATTTTCCTCTCAAACTTTGGGTTTTGGAAGCACCAGACTTGTAAAGAAAAGGTATCTGGAAAAGAGGAGACAAAAACAGGAAACCAAGCATTTATTACTCAATCTGCACAAAGGAATAGACAAATGAAGGTTGTTACATTACCCATTTTCAACCCAGGCATATGTTACCACTGGAAACCTCTTCCCCTTGTGTCATGAGTGTATGTTCTTAGCTCGTTGTACAGAGGAATTGAAAAATTCTGGGGTGGGTTGGAAGCTAGGGTCCCATTGCCTGAAAGAGCTTTGGATCAGGTCTCTAGTTCCTCCTTAGGAGGCTCCATTACCTCACAGACACTTGTACAGCAATTATTGTTTACTGAGTACATCAATTAATTTTTCACAAGTCACCAAATATATGTCAGATGACAAATGACCTTTAGTTACCACCAAGATGGGCTGGTTTCAATCCAATAATCTAGAGGTGAAATTATCCAATTATCTTTATCCAGTTATCAAGCTCCTAGGACATTCATAATTATAAATACATAATTTACCTCTGTGAGCCAAACAGATTGCTCTATCACATAATGTGAGACATAGATTGCTTATTAGTTGTTAAGGCCCGGAGCTGAGCTCCTTATTTCAGTAGAACTACTCATGTGAGTAACAGTTTACCAATGTGAATAAGGGCCTCATAATTTGGCCCTAAATAACAAATACATGGGATATAAAAATCCAGTCAGGCCCTCCCTTTCCTGGGGGAAAGTGACAATGAATTATGTCTGTTTCTTACTAATAGACATCATATTAATAGACAGCTACATTTTAGTTTAGAATATTTGCTTCTGTGATAATTTTTGAGACCTGCCTGTAAAATAATAGAAGATTCTAATTGAACAGAATAATTTTATATTTTATTCAACCAATATTTTATATTTAAATAACCAGATAAGCATAACATACTTACCTGGTCACACACCTTGAAATGTTGTCTTTATGTTTAGTTATAAGGGTGGGAACTAAATGGTGGTAACAATTTTTATTTTGAATAAGTATTATAAAGCTTTCTGATCAGGCATATAGCAAAATTATTTTTGTCCTGGTTAGCCTCTGTTAACCTGTGAAAGTCACATAGTGAAAACTGAAAAATTCTGGTGGTACAGAAAGTGAGTGAATGAGTCAAATTTATCCCTGATATAACCCTAGTAAAGTCATTGCAGTTATAGATGGGATGAATCTGGCCATTTTATTGAATGAAGAGGTTGTGCTAGAGACCTACTAAAAATTATTCAAACCTTCTGAAGTTTCAGGAATGGGGAAACAAATTAAGAGTCATGGTTCTGACTTTTCTTTAAAAATAAGTAACTTTAACACTGTTCTATTTTGTCAATTTAATTTTTTCAAACTGTGTCTCCATACTATAGCCAAGCACTTCAGTGTAACTTGGGGAAAAATATGTGTGTAGAAGTGCAAAGGTATTTTTTACACACACACAAAAACACCCTACATTTCTCTGTGAAAATGTTAATCTATTTTAGAAAACAAATTCCAAATGAATTTTAGCACACGGAGTTAAGCCAGCTTCTGAGAATGTTCTCTAGCATTAAGGTTTTAATGCTCCAAAGTATTCATTACAGTCCAGTGAATCAATAGTCCACAAACTAAGGAGGATTTACACGTTAGTCACTTATGGTTCCTTAGGAACTATTAAGGAATTTTTTTTTAAAAGTTCTTTATTGAAATGAAAGTACCAGGAATATCGTGGAGATTCTTGTAATGTAATGGGACCTAGATTTTAAGGCTGTGATTTCTTGAAGTGTTTAAGCACATGCCTAACTTTAAAAAAGTGAGTACTCCTATTGACTTCAGTAGGACTGCTCATATGAGTAAAGTTATTCATGTGCACGATTCAGCCCATTGAGTATAATGAAACAGTCTTTTTTTACACCATTGTGTCCAGCTAAAGATTTCATTTTTTTCTCGGTAGTCTTATTTCTCATCCTGTAAACTAGTTTTTCATTGGTGATACACTGTGAAACTTCTCAGACGTAGTCATGTACTATTGGGGTTCTTTCTGATTTCCATTGTCATGTAAGACATAAATCTGCAAAAAGAAAACCAATATGCAGAAATGTCTGTTTCTGAGAAGAAGCCACATCAAGTGTTCAAGAGAACCATTCTTGTATCCTATAGGGAATTTTCATTCTATGCCAACAATTCATTCATAATTTGTTTAATTTAACATAGAATGTTCTCAGTATTGTGTAGTATCGCATAATTTCACCATATGTGTCTTAAATCAGAATTTTCTGTATTACATTTCCAACATTGGTCTATCTCTGTTTCCATTTCTTTGAAGTCTCGAAAGCCCACAATTCAAAAAAAATATTGTACTTTAACTTTTATGACCCAGATCCTGCCACCTAGTTCTATATAGGGAAGGGACCCTCTGCGTAGCGATCTCCCCTTTTCTGCACAGAAGTGAGACTCCACTACCTCTTCAACATTGTTCTCCCCGCATCTTTCCCCAGTCACTGTGGAGACTACTCCATGTGGTCTGGGCTCTGTGGAGATTGGGAGGACTGAGAGAAAGTGTAGCTGGGAGGGGATAAGGGTGGATGTACATTGGCCCTACAGACATTAGTCAAAAAGAGATAATTTAGCTGTAGGATTATATAAACCTTATTCTTCTATGGTGACTCTGGTCCTGAAGGCAGCCGCTGCTAGGAGACATCCATGGCACCTAGCGCCAATGGTGCTGTACAGTCAAGGATCCAATAGCCAGAACTACTGTAGAAACACAAGGCCTCCTGCACACCCCTGGAAATGCCAAGTCTGGGGGTGTGCAGGTGTAGGGGGACCCTTACAAACATTTCTTCTCTCCAAGGACCCTCCCGGGAGGAGTCCATAGGAAAGGATGATCTGGGCCTGTATACTTTTATAACATTTTCTGTTAATGCTCACAAATTCTCCCAGTATGTTTGGAGTTTCTGAATATATTCCCCATACAATTTTGTGGTTCCAGTTTTGCATGAGTTATATTAATAATTATATTTCAAGCATAAACAACCACCTTAGTTAATCGCATACATTTAACATAGAATGTTCTCTCCCATTAAGTACCAGTGGTGAATGTAGATGTCCAGGACAGGAAATGATTTAGGCCCCAATCCTTCAAACAATTACACATATGCTTAACTTTACTACTGTGAGTGGGACTACTCTAATTAGTACAGTTAACCATATGTGTAAGTGTTTGCATAATGGGCAAACTTAGTGTTGTAAGTGTTAATAAAAAATGAATAAGAAAGGAAATCCAAGGTCTCAGTCTGAACTGCATTGAGCTAAATTCAGTGCAGTTTGAGAGAGGAGATAAGAGAATATGCAGTACTATATATACATACTATACAGCATGTGTGTGGGCTCCTTGCTTGTGGAGGCAGCCATGCACCATTCCAACCACAGAGGTTGATATAATTTACATTTGCCTGCAACAGCCCAATGCAATAGCCTAGAACAGCCAGAGGGCAGTGTACTCTGGTCACTCATTCCTTCCACCATCATGCATATACATGGGGTTGGGTGCAGGTAGGCACATTCATTGGAAGCCTTATGGGAATTCCCCTGGAGGCTGGTTCTGCGAGCTTCATGGGCCCTTTTTGTCAAAAGAGCTGACATAAAGGGGCTACGGCATAATTGAGAATCAGGGTGTGAGTCTTGAGCTGCTAAAAAGCTTTTAAATACTTTGATTCAAAAAGATCAAAGCTCACCTATCAAGTTAACACTGCTTGCCTTACATTTCTTGAATTCTGAACTACCATTACACAATGGTATTACAGGATTGTAGTGCAGGAGGTTTTAGGAAACCATTTTGACAGGCCCAGAGCGTTTTTAATGTTTTACAAGTTGTTAGAAAGTGTCTCAGTAGGTGCAGGATATTCTGGTATCTTTGAAATCTAAACACCAGTGTCTGTGCAAAAATCAGCACAGGTTGTACAAACAACCCAGAGGTGGACTGGGGTCGCATGGTCCAAGTCATTCCCAGCTTACTTAGAGACTTCTCTATTGAACCATTGTTATATGTTGTTCACCAGAGGTGACTGAAGTTTTCTGAATGGATTTTTTTTTAAACAGAAGATTGACTTGTTTCAGAACTGAACTTTTTGTGAAAAATGTTTCATTTTTTAAAAATATTCTATTTTTTTCAGCAAAACACAAAAAATTAAATTGTCAGTTTTTGTTCAGTTTTTTTTAATTGTTCACACTTTTAACTTCTCTATTCCCTTTTTCAGTGGCAAAATGGAAAAAGGAAACATGAGTAAAGGATGACAGAAGGGGGAAATTAAACCAAAACACTGAAAAATCTCAAAATAATTTACATAACTTTCAGAATAAAAATTATTTGAAATTTTAAAAAATATTTTGAAAAAAAAAAACCACTACCATTTTTCAACCAGCTGTACTGAAAACTATGGACTGAACCCAACATTGGCATCTTGACTCCATTTCCCCTACTCCAGAAAGTTGGCGGTGGGCTTAAGATTTCCACCCACCCCTCCCTCTCCCCACACACACACTTTTATTTTTAAAAAGGAGTCAGATTCACTGGGGAGGTTTAACAGCGTCATCTCATTGTCCCTCCCCAAAGTCCTGAGACCAGACCTAAGTAAAGGAAGATACACATTAGAAGCATCTGGGATATAAAGAAAATGGAGTGAATAGATTCAGAATGGGTGGAGAGAGACTTGGAAAGATCCAAAAAGGGGTGATAGAGTGTGACAGTCTGCACCCCTATGTTTGCCCCTTTTACAAGATTATGATACATTTTGTACAAAGTATGCCTTGTGAGGTATCATTTGAAAACTAATAATTTTCTGATCATTATTATCCTGGTAAAATATGTGTGGCAACATTGTATATAAAATTATAAAATTCTACTGTATGATATTACTAATACATGTTCCAAGTCTAGAGAGCAGTCACAAACCAGTTCCCCAGAGACAAAAGACTAGCTGATGTCTCAGCCAGGAGTCAACGAAATCACTTAACCATCACCTGGTTAAGTGGCCATTCTTTGGCAGGAAAGATGGTGTGGGTGAAAAATCTACACCTTGACAAAGAAACAGCTTGAGGTTCCCATCCATACAAACTTTCTATTTCCTGAACTTCAGCTGGAGATGATGCTCGAAGAAGAGAAAGAAGGGAGAGCAGATGCCCCAAATGATCTCTTCCTTTCTCTCTACCCACTGCATCAACACCTGAAGAATAAGGAAGCAGCATTCGACTGGGGGAGGGGTCCTGGCTGAAAGAAATTCAGCCAGTACGAATGCTGAAAAGTGGTGAGAGAGACCTTTGCTTTGAATTCACGTAGTTAAGTTAGGCATTAGTTGTTTTACTTTTATTTTCTTGTAACCAATTCTGACTCTTATGCCTCATTACTTGTAGTCACTTAAAACCTATCTTTCTGTAATTAATAAACTTGTTTTACTGTTTTATCTAAACCAGTGTGTTTGGTTTGAAGTGTTTGGGGAAATTCCATTTGGGATAATAGGATTTGCGCATATCATTTTCTATTAATAAAATGACAGACTTTATATGAGCTTGTATTGTCCAGGAGAGAGCTGGGCAGTACAAGACATACATTTCTGGGGAAAGTCTGAGACTGGGAGTTTGCTGTTGTTGCTCTGCAGTATAATTCATGAGTGGCTGGCTATAGCACTCATACAATATAACTGGGAGTAACTTGCATGTTATGTGTGAGCAGACCAAGAGTGGTAGCTCTCACAGCAAAGCAGTGTAAGAGGCATCACATGTTGGAGAACTGACAGGACATAGCTGTTCATTGGTCCAGATTGTAATGTCACAGAAGGAGACTGGAAAAGACCAAAAAAAAAAAAAGTGAAAGAGTGGGAAAAGCCAGCAGCAGGTGACTAGGTAGAAAGAGGCAAAGTGTAAGAGAAGGAGCAGGGAGAGAGTCAGGGGAAAGAGTTGGAAAGCAAGGGAATCAAGAGCATAACAAAGAGAGAGGAAGAAGAGGGACAAAAAGTGGGAGATCTAGGAAGGAATATTGAAAAAGAAAAGTTAAGAGCCTGATCCAGCTCCCATTCAAGTCCATGGGAACTGGATCAGACCTTAAGTGCAGGTAAAACGGTCACTGAAAAAGAGAGGTAAAAGAGTTGTTGTAACTGTGTTGGTACCAGGATATGAGAGACCCAACATGGATGGGGTAATATCTTCTATTAGACCAAATTCTGTTGATGAGAGAGACAAGCTTTTGAGCTCCACCTGAAGAAGTGCTCTGTGGAGCTTGTCTCTTTCACCAACAGAAGTTGGTCCAATAAAAAATATTACCTCACTCATCTTGGCTCTCTGAGGTAAAAAGTGACAGGCAGGTAAGCAGTAGAAAGAGGAGAAGGGAAGTAAAGCAGAAAGAGAGAAATAACAGAAAATGAAGGAGACAAATTAAAAAGTGTGTTAAATGTGTGTTTTCAGTCATGTTTTGGCATTAGAGTTTCTATATAAAATATCATTGGGGACATGATCCTGTAGGACAAGGAGGCTTGGGAGACTTGGCTGTGAATAGATGGTGAGCATAAGAGCCCTGTGTTTCAATATATAGGGGAGGCGATAACCTGCTTTAGGGGATACTTTTATAATGTTGATATTGGCTTTTTGAATGTTTTTCTATGCAGTGTGTGTGTTTGTGTGTGTGTATGATGAGAAACGCGAGTGTGTAGAAGGAACTATGGCTGCAGTGTGTGGAATTTGCTACTGGCAAGTTATTCTAGCACAGAATCCAAGATAAACACCAGGTAGGCTTATTTTTTTGCATACACTTTTTGTTCTAAAATACAGGAAGGTGCACCTGGTGTTTCAGAATTTTCTTATGCCCCTCATTTAACATTTTGTTTCCTTGCCACTTTTGTTTGGCTAGCTGCAGACCTGGTGAAAGAAAACTAAGAAGCACCTACAAAAATGTGGCATTGTTGCTGGCTTTGGGGGCTGTCCTTTCAGCTCCTGTTGGGGAGAATCTGTTCCCCTAGACACTCCTAAGGGCTTCCACAGCTTACGGATCACTTCCCCTACTCCTCAATTATTTTTATATTATTGCACTCTTGGGGAGAGTACCAGGCAAATTTGAAGAGGTTTGACTTATTTGAAAGAATATGGCATAGTTTTTGTTTTCTGAGATCTATTTAATCCAAATGTAATGGGGGAGGAGGTCTTTGGTTTGGGGACACACATGTGAGGTGTCAGAATAATTCACTCTCATTTTTTCCTGGAATCACCCTTTCCTTTTTGATAGTGAGGACTAGGGATCTGCACCCCTGTCTTCAGTGCTGACCATTTGACTGCCTGTTGTCTTGGACTCATCAAAACCTCAAGCAACAACATTCTATTAAGAGGAGTCACCATTCTAGAGAGTTTTCTTTCAAAATTCTCCAGATCCTGTAAGGAGTCGCTGAGAGGAAAGAGCAAGTATTAAAGGGACTGTAAAGTGTCACTACAAGGAGATTAGTTTTTACATTTCAAATTCCCAGTTGCAATTTTTATTATAAATATGAGCTTAGAACACAGATAGGACTTTCTGATTGGCTGTCAGCAATGGCGTGCCCCTGCCAAGAATACCCAGTAAATGAAGAAATCTGTTTAATTTTAGAAGTTCCATTTTTGAAAATGCATATCTACCATCTACTAAAATGAAGCCTTCAGTCACCAAGTTATCAGCTTCAAGGTTTCATTCTTGAAGATTTAGAAAAACAAAAGTGCTCTTACATACCTAGAAAACAAACAATCTGGGTAACAGTTTTCTATTCCTCCACTGAGAGAATGATTGAGCCTTAAATATGCAGCCCTGCCTCATTATTGCTCTCTTTATACTTGTGTGAGGCTGAGTTTACTGGCTGCAAAACAAGCAAAGCCTCTGCACCCTGTTACACTTCATCTACTCTTGAATACATTTTGCTGTTCTTGTGTTGAGCCATTCGATATCACTTACCATTTGTCCATACTTCAATACTTATCTCTTTGCTTCTTCTCCACTTTGTTTGAAAGTGCCCAGGTTTCTGTGCTATATATTATGGTTGGCAGTACAAAACACTAATAATATTCAAGTTTCTAGGACTGAGCATGTTAATGAACTAGACTTTCACTTCTGGAGGTCATGGTAAAACTCCTGTTTTGGTTACAAGCAAAATGGATTAGAATTCTGTGTAACCCATGAAATAGTCTGTTTTTTGCTCTACATTTTGCCTCCACATATTTGGCTAAAAATTTCAATCATAGGAGCCTAAAGTTACTCATAAATCCATATTTTGGCAACTAAGCAAGTGGCCTAATTTTCAAAAATGCTGAACACTTAGCTCCCATATTGGTTCTGGTTATTCGTTGGATGCCGGATCTTTTATTCCATCCTCATATGTAAGAAATAGCTGTAAAGCATATTCTTAGCTACAATTTGCTCCAAAGGAAGTGGATTCTGGAAACAAATTCACAATGGTAAATCATGGGTTAAAGGGGTACTTGTTCAGCATTTTAACTGTTACCCTATACTTATCACCCCCTGCTAGTTTTATTGAAGAGCATAGATGAATGTATTGTTACCCGTAAGTAAGAAAAATAAATTGACCCTCCAACTACATATTACGAAAAGCTGGGTAGTAGTTCTTTGTGTATAATGCTGATATTTCAAGATTGTTCTTTATACCAACATTTTAAACTTGTAAAAATTTCGATATCTCTTGCGATATGTGTGCTATTACCGTCTGTCCATCTTCTGTGTTCAGAACTTGCATTGCTAAAACCAATGCCTGCCTTACATCATTGTTTCTCTATCCCAGTGGCCATCTGACTCTATCCAAAATGATTTCCTTGAACAATAGTGTATGGATACCCATTGTACTTATCAATATTTAATGGATTCACACTACCCAATTGTAACAATACAATAGAGTGCTACCTATAACAGCTCAGATATGATGTGTTTTACAATGTCATTAGTTTGCCTTTTCCAGTGTTCAATCCTGACAAATGGCAGGACAAAATGACAGCTTAGTCTAGTTGTAAGTGTATTATTGTTGCCCCTTTTAACGAGGTGTTATCAGACTTAGAGGCCTTTGCAGCAGGTCATTTTCCCATTGGAAGAAAAATTGGCGATACTGAGTCAAGATATTTTCTAAGGTAATTAGTTTATTTACAGAATAAACACAGTCCTCTTTACATTAACAGAAATGGTCACAAATTGCACACAAGTAATTCTTTTTCATAAACCTCAGCTAAACCGCTCTCTTGTCACCAAGAAGGATCTCTCTCCTGGACTCTCCCACTTAACATACTCCTCCCTTATTCCAATTTGAAATCTTTCAAATTATTTGTTTTGCAAACATTTTGTTCCAATTGGAACAGAGAATAATTTTGAAATTACTTAATTCAAGCAGGAGGGAGTTGTCTCCCCTCCTGGTTAACTGGTAATGTAATGCAAGACTTAATTGTCTAGTCTTGCTTCATCCCAAGACTATCAATGGAAAATTATCAGATACTAACAACAAAACCACTTGGAGGTAAAGACAAGAAATGGTAGTTTAAAGTAAAACTGGTAAACTGTGCTACATCGTTTCTTTGGGAGTAGAGGATCTAGGATTTCTGTAAGCAGCCAGTGTCAGGGGCTGGATATCACAAGGGAACGATTCAAGGGGACTCTGCTGCACCTATTGTTAACCTGCAAGGCAGAGACAGGGCTGGCATAGCCCAAAGCAGAGCGTTTGAGTGGCTGAAAAGCTGGAGGTGCTAGGGAGCTAACACCCCCTCACCACAAGCAAGACTCCCTCACACCCAAGGCAAGGGGTAATAAGGTGACTCTCAGTCCTGGCTACTCCAACCATCACAGGAGAATCAGGCATGAAGGGAAATGAAAGAAAGGCAAACTCTGGGAAAGATCCTGAGGCTGAAATTAGCTCACTTGAAGCCTCATCCTGTGAGATGATGCATGTTTCCTATGACATGCTGCATGCCCTCTACTCCCATTGACTTCAGGAGAAGTTGAGGGTTCACAGCACCGTCACTGAATTGGGCTCTAATATATCTACCAAACTGGTTGTTATTCACATTAGTACTGTGATAGCACCTAGGAGCCCCATTCACACACCAGGATAGATGCACACATTAATCTATAAGGTAAATTATCACAGTTGTGTGAAACCTACCAATTCCAATTCATTTGATTTCAAAAGTGGCTGAGTTGGCTTGCTAGAGTTCATGATCTCTGAGTTTCCACAGTGGTTGCACCTCTTTTGACATATGGAACCCTGGAACCACTTCAGCATTTAATTGTGGGACTCTCATACTCTTTGTAAGGGGATGTCTTTTGTGCAGAGTAAACTCAGGCTCTTATTCAGATGTTGACCCTAGCTCCCTTCCCATCCATACTCAAATCCTTTCACCCTAGTTTGGCTCTGCTTTAAGTCTGGACTAACTGAGCAATAGACTTGGGTATCACTTTCACTTGGACTGGTAACCCACCCACTTTACAGTGAGGATGCAGACTAAACCACTTGAGCGCTGACAGTCCTCTTATGTCTTCCCACAATTTCCCCTGTGCACCCAGAAGGACAGATTCTCCCACAATTCCCTGGGAAAGAATCAGAGTGGCTTATGTTATTGCAGCACAGAGAACCATAGCAGATGCCCCAGCAACACACAGGTGAGTGAGTGAGCAACGGCAGACAATTGTTTTGCTCCTTTTTTCCTGGGTTACCCGTGCAGACGCCATAGCACGGCAAGCATGGAGCCCTCTCAGCTCACCACCGCTGTTGTGAGCATTGTAAACACCTCGTGCATTATCCTGCAGTATGTGCAGAACCTGGCTAGGAGCTGCCAGCACGAGGACGATTGTGAGGACGGGGATGCAGACCTTCCTGAAAGCATGGGATGTGGCAATTGAGACATCATGGCTTCAGTGGGACAGGCTGATACAGTGAACATCAATTCTTGGCCCGGCAAACAAGCACAGACTGGTGGAACCACATAGTGTTGCAGGTATGGAATGATTCCCAGTGGCTGCGAAACTTTCGCATGCATAAGGCCACTTTCCTGGAACTTTGTGAGTTGCTTTCCCTCGCCCTGAAGTGCAGGAATACCAAGATGAGAGCTACCCTGACAGTTGAGAAGCGAGTGGCAATAGCCCTGTGGAAGCTTGCAATGCCTGACTGCTACTGGTGAGTCGGGAATCAATTTGGAGTGGGCAAATCTACTGTGGAGGCTGCTGTGATCTAAGTAGCCAATGCAATCACTGACCTTCTGCTAACAAAGGTAATGACTCTGGGAAATGTGCAGGTCATAGTAGAAGGATTTGCAGCAATGGGGTTCCCTAACTGTGGTAGGGTGATAGACGGAACGCATATCCCTATCTTGGCACCGGACTACCTTGCCAACCAGTATATAAACTGCAAGAGGTACTTCTCAAAGGTGCTGCAAGCACTGGTGGATCACAAGGGACGTTTCACCGACATCAATGTGGGATGGCTGGGAAAGGTGCATGACGCTCGCATCTTTAGGAACTCTGGGCTGTTCGAGCAGCTGCAAGAAGGGACTTACTTCCCAGACCAGAAAATTACTGTTGGGGATGTTGAAATGCCAATAGTTATCCTTGGGGACCCATCCTACCCCTTGCTCCCATGGCTCATGAAGCCATACACAGGCAGCCTGGACAGTAGTAAGGAGCAGTTCAGTTATAGGCTGAGCAAGTGCAGAATGGTGGTAGAATGTGCCTTTAGATGTTTAAAAGCTCGCTGGTGCTGTTTGCTGACTAGGTTAGACCGCAGCACAACCAATATTCCCATTGATATTGCTGCTTGCTGTGTGCTCCGTAATATCTGTGAGAGTAAGGGGAAGATGTTTATGGCAGGGTGGGAGGTTGAGGCAAATCGCCTGGGGGCCAATTTTGAGCAGCCAGACACCAGGGCGATTAGAAGAGCACAGCTAGGCACGCTGCGCATCAGAGAGGCTTTGAAAACCAGTTTCATGACTGGCCAGGCTACAGTATGACAGCTGTGTGTGTTTCTCCTTGATGCAAACCCACCCCCTTTGTTGATTTTAATTCCCAGCAAGCCAACCACTGTCCCCCCTTCGATCACAGCTGGCAAAGGAAATAAAGTCACTATTGTTTTGAAACCATTCTTTCTTTATTAATTGGGGGGAAAAAAGTGAGATAACTGACAAGATAGCCCGAGTCGGGTGGGGAAGGAGGGGAGGAAGGAAGGACAAGGCCACATTTTTGATTTGTAGCCACAAATCAAAACTGTTTGAATGACAGCCTTCTGTTGCTTGGGGCATCCTCTGGAGTGGAGTGGCTGGGTGCCCGGAGCCTCCCCGCACGTTCTTGGGCATCTGGGTGTGGAGGATATGGAACTTGGGGAAGAGGGCAGGTGGTTATACAGTGGATGCAGCGGCCGTGTGTGCTCTTGTTGCCTTTCCTGCAGCTCCACCAGATGCCTGATCGTGTCTGTTTGCTCCCCTATTAGCCTCAGCATCGCCGCCTGCCTCTTCTCATCGTGTTCACTGTATGCTTTCCTGGCGTCTGTCACTGTATGCCTCCATGCATTCAGCTGTGGCCTATCAGAAAACATGTCATTGCGAGTGTGTTTTTTTCACCTTCTAATCTGCGATAACCTCTGGGATGGAGATGATAGGGGGAGCATAGAAACATTTGCACCTGCGGGGGGATAAAAAGGGAGAGTAGAATTTAAGAAGATACATTTCTGAGAACAAAAGGGAGACTCTTTCCTAGTGAATCAAGCAATTCACAGCAGACAGCACATGTGCTTTAGGTACAAGGTCGCATTTTGTCTTTTATATTGAGCACCTGCTGGTATGGTGACACATCACACACGGCTGGGCAACAGAATTTGGTTTCCAGGCTGCCATGGTAAGCCAAATGGCATGCGGGGTTGGCTTCTTCTGCCTTCATAACATGTGGGAATGGTTTCAAACTCCAGCACCCTCCTTTCCCATAGCAAGCAATGCCGGTTGGGTTGGCCATTTAAAAGGAGGGGCTGCGGTTTTCAGGTGGATGTGCAGCACGCCCCTCCTCCCACCCCACCATGTGGCTATTCTCAGGGATGATCCCTTTTAGCCAAGCGCAAACAGCCCAGCATGAACGGGGTCCTTTGACTGTTCCCTTACAAAAATTCCCCTATTTCAACCAGGTGCAGTCTATCAGTCTCCTAAGGCAGCGTTTTGTTGGCCAGCTGCTACTGGTAAAAGTCTGACCATGCTTTCATAACTTATTTAAATAAACAAATCTCACTGCTGATAAAATTGGGAAAAATGCGAGGTCAGAGATGGCAGTGTCGTGAAGCAATCCTGCCATATTTGTATGGAACTCCTCCTAGGAGTGATGTCATGTATATTACCTTGGCTGGTAATAGTTGGAAGGCTGCCATCTTTTGTTTACAGTCCAGCAAGCTCGGTTGTATAGTGCCTTCGCTCCTGTTTTTCTTTGTTTTCATAAGTGTTAGTATTTTTTTCTTCTTTTGATCTGTATATATGTACAATTGGGCTATTTTAGTGCTCATGCCACTTTCTGCTTCATGTGCTATCCATGCTTCACATGATTAAGTTTGCAAGTGATCATCTTATGGACTTGGGTCGAGTGGATCTTGAGAAGGATAAATTTGTGTTGGCTTCCCTCTGTCAGTTTTGGGAACCTTCAGAGTAAACAGAGGGTTTTGAAAGAAGTGAAGGAAGATATACATATATATCAAAGTATTCTGAGTACTTGGTGAGCAAGTTATTTCAAACTATGTACATATATGATTTATAGGCTATTAAAGCCTATAATATTAATTATATTTGCTTGAATATAGGCTAGTTTTTCTCACTTTCTCAATGCCTGTCTAGAGATTACCAGACTTTTTTCTGGTAAATTCTTTTTCTCTTTCATGCAAATAGCTTGTTGTCACTCTGTGTGTCTGAGGTGTTTACTCAAGATTAATTAGTGGTCCTGGGGGAGACAGAGGATAGAGAAGCAAATGCGAAAAGAGAGGTCAGCTTTTCTTGCAGCATTTTCTAGGCAATCTGCCCTAAGCATTCTGTGCATTGAAAGTGACAAACTCTGTAGCTTATCATTTGAGGATATCATCAATGACTTCGCTCTCCAAAAATCACAAAGAAAATGTTTTAAATTTCAGTGTTAAAATTAATGTGATGTGCAAACAGATATACTGCAGGCTGTACTGCTTCCATTAAGTAAGCTGGTCTGTGTAACTGTAACTGCTTTTGTGTTACTATAGATATAACGTTTTCATATCTATTAATTAAGAAATCCTAGATGAACATATGTTAATTTGAAACTATTTTATAATGCAAATGGGCATATTGCAAGACATGTTTTAGTTAGATTATTATTCTATATTTTTACAACTTCGCCGTTGTATATATGCAAATATAAAGCTTTCATGTTTAATATATTCAATGTCCTTTCTGTGAAAATAATAAATTATTTTTTTATGGTATGGGGCCTCTTACACTTGACATAGTTTAGGGCCTCAGAATGTCATAATCCGTCTCTGAGACATACCCTTGTGTTGGTAGAGTCTCCATGTAACAAGGCACTTTTTTACCTTAATACAGTTCTTGGAATTCGGCAGCACACTCAGGTCATGGAAGAAGTGCCTAGGTTTGTTTTCTAGTGACTCCTATAACCAACTTTGGAGCAGTGCTGACAAGATCTGGAAGGAGTGACATCCAGCTATCCTCAGCAGGAAAGAACAGTCAGCGCACAACATGATTAATATAGAGAAAATGTTTCAGTACTTGGCAGACCCCCAAGGGAAACAAAAGAATTTTCTACAATTTCTTCAAGACTGGCCACAGTCAGATAAGCTGTTTGAAACCTGTAGATATTTTAAGATTTTGCCAATACATGATACTGTATTTTTCAATGTAGCCTAAGGTGTTGTAATGGCATCCCCTTGAAATTATCCATTTGGTTACAAAGCGATGTGCCACATGCTGGACAATCAGGTACTGCTAAGATAGCTTTATCACTGCAATTTTGGACAGTGGTTTTATTAATTGTCTTGTTGAGAGACTTGAGCCATTTGTTGCTCGGAAAAATTGAATAATTTAAAGTAAATAGTTTTGTCTTGGCATCCTTTCACTCTAACTGCTGCAACTTGTCCTGTTAATGTTCTACGGGTGGATGTTTCACCTTGAAAGATCTTTGAGAAGAATATAATTGAGTCCCATATACTTGGTCTTTTACACTAAAAGCACTGAATTTCCAAACATTGTATGAAAACCAATAACTCTCACACAGCCACAGGCAGCACTTGGAACCAATGGAGCCTAAAAACTGACAGGGTACCCTTATTTGTCAAGGGGACTTACATTTGTTACAGTCCTCAGTTTAACTTGGGAGTCTGGATTCACTGCTCAGCATTTTCTGGCTCTGCTTTGATGATTAGAGCTTGGCAGAGGGAGTTGGAGTAGGGGATGGACAAAAGGAGAGACCGAGGGGAAGGGAAACACTAAAACAATGGGGACCTACCACCACTAAGCTCATTGGGAGCCCAAAAGAAATTTAAGTTTGACAAACACACACAACTTTGGGTGTTGGAACCTACTGTTTGTTGTTAGTTTTATTTTATTGATGGATTCAGCCTTGAAAAAAAGACACAAAAACTAACAATGCAACTAGGAGTAAAGAGACAAAATGTAGCACATAGATCCTAAACAGATAATTTACTGTTACAAGCTTGAAAGAACTTAATGTAAAAAAATACGTGCACAATAATCAATTATAATCTATTTCATTTTCAAGATTTAAGCCCTGATCCTGAAAACATTATGCAAGTGCTTAGTTCTCTGAAGTGTGCAAAGTTAAGCACGTGTATAAATGGTTTCAGGATCAGTGCCTTAGGACCTGAATCAATTCCCATTGAGATCAATGGGAGTTGATTTGGAGTCTAAGGAAGCCCGTATGCTAAACATATAGGATTGTTGAAGTATTTTAAAAATAATGTTATAGATTTAATCATGGAAATGTAGACCACATTTCCCTAGTTTGCTTATGAGAATGTCATATGGGAATGTATCAAAACCCTTACTAAAAGCAAGATAAATCAATAAATCATGTCTACTGCTTCCCCCCATCAATCATAGAAGATTAAGGTTGGAAGAGACCTCAGGAGGTCATCTAGTCCAACCCCCTGCTCTAAGCAGGACCATCCCCAACTAAATCATCCCAGCCAGGGCTTGGTCAAGCCGGGCCTTAAAAACCTCTAAGGATGGAGATTCCAACCCATTCCAGTGCTTCACCACCCTCCTAGTGAAATAGTTTTTCCTAATATCCAACCTAGACCTCCCCCACTGCAACTTGAGACCATTGCTCCTTGTTTTGTCATCTACCACCACTGAGAACAGCCTAGCTCCATCCTCTTTGGAACCCCCCTTCAGGTAGTTGAAGGCTGCTATCAAATCCCTCATCATTCTTCTCTTCTGCAGCCTAAATAAGCCCAGTTCCTTCAGCCGCTCCTCATAAGTCATATGCCCCAGCCCCTAATAATTTTCATTGCCCTCTGCTGGACTCTCTCCAATATGTCCACATCCTTTCTGTGTGTGTGGGGGGGGGAGGGGCGCTGGGGAAACTGGATTCAATACTCCAGATGTGGCCTCACTAGTGCCGAGTAGAGGGGAATAATCACTTCCCTTGATCTGCTGGCAATGCTCCTACTAATGCAGCCCAATATGCCATTAGTTTTCTTGGCAACAAGAGCACATTGTTGACTCATATCCAGCTTCTTGTCCTCTGTAATCCCCAGGTCCTTTTCTACAGAACTGCTGCTTAGCCAGTCGGTCCCCAGCCTGTAGCAGTGCATGGGATTCTTCCGTGCACTGCTATAGGCTGGGGACTGACTGGCTAAGTGGCAATTCTGCAGAAAAGGACCTGGGAATTACAGAGGACAAGAAGCTGGATATGAGTCAACAGTGTGCCCTTGTTGCCAAGAAGGCTAATGGCATATTGGGCTGCATTAGTTAGTAACCATGTCAAAAAAAGAAATTAGGTTGATTTGGCATGATTTGTTCACGACAAATCTATGCTGGCTATTACTTATAACCCTATTATCCTGTAGGTGCTTAACCCTATTCTCCTGTAGGTGTTTGTTTAATAATTTGATCCAGTATCCTTCTACATATTGAAGTTAGGCTGACTATCTATAATTCCCTGGGTCCTCTTTGTTCCCCCTTTTAAAGATAGATATTATATTTGTGTTTCTCCAGTCCTCTGGGATGGAGAATCAAAAATTATACAGATGCCAATGGAAATAATCTTAAAACAAGATGAAAACTGTCAGTATATACGAGGTAAGGCAAGAAGAATAGTTATATGAACATGTTTTGGAGAAGGATAAGGAGAAAAGTATAAGGATTTTTCACATAAGAGGGCGTGTTGACCAAAAAACTTGGATTATCCCCTGCTCTTTAATGATGAAATTCTCCCCAGAGAGGAGGGCTTATGCAAGGTCCTATGTACCACTTAAGGTCCCACATAAATTCTGTGTTAAGAACTTGAAGAACTGTGTTAAGAAGGGGAGGGATGGCTCAGTGGTTTGAGCATTGGCCTGCTAAACCCAGGGTTGTGAGTTCAATCCTTGAGGGGGCCATTTAGGGATCTGGGGCAAAAATTGGGGATTGATCCTGCTTTGAGCAGGGGGTTGGACTAGATGACCTCCTAAGGTCCCTTCCAACTCTGATATTCTATGATCTATGAAGTGATATGTAGGGTCTTGGGCAGGGCCTCTGCATATCCTAAGAAGAAAACAGATGTCATAGCTGGAACATGGTTCTGATCAAACAAGACAGCCAATTTTAGAAATACCTCAATTTATGGCAAAAAGGACTATGTTGATAGTTCTCTTCATCATAGTGAAGACTAGTCAGGATGAGTTCTGAAGGCCAGTCACTTCTATCATCAGGTGATCACCTGAGCTGTGAAATTCAATAGTGGAAAAAAGTATTAATTCAATAAAATCTGATTTTTTAAAAAAAGTGGTGTTACTTTGGGAGCTGTGTTCTTACCATTACTAGCTGACCATTACCAAAAGTTTCAGATAAGCTGTCTACCTTTTGGTCTGGAAATCAGCTTGGAGTTTTGCAAGTTTATTATTATTATTTATTTATTATTATTTAATACTATATTGCAGCAGTGTTTGGAGGCCTTATCCAAATCAGGGCTCCATTCTGCTAGGCACTATACAAACATATAGTATATGACAGTCAAAGATAAAAATCATGTGGGTTTTGCAGAACGTCCTTGATTTCAGCAGTTACGGAAATACGACAAGGACAATCTTTTTTGCAATATCTTGGTGCCATCCTAATTTTGGCTGGAACCAAAATATTGCAAAAATACAAAGGTATGTGTTGATTAATGTTCTGAAAGTTAACCAACCTTTTGTAAATCTCAGCTTTATATTTATTTGGGAGTTGGGATAAACATTTGAATCAGTTTTTAGTTTATCTGAACCAGTTCCCATCCCTACTTATGATACTGACTGAGAGTATCATGAGGAGAAACACTTCTGCTGACTGAAAGTAGTGTAACCTATTCAGTTCCACCAAAATCCATTCCAAATGGATTTTCGTGAGTTCTGCTTCCACTGCCCAGCTGTAGCCCCTAAAACACATTTTAAATGTAATTATTTACTGTTTTTATAGGCTTTTCTAACTTGTTATAACCTATATAAATCTTGCCTAAGTTAAATTTCCATTTGGCCAACTGACTAGCTGGTGTACTGTGAAAGATCATGCCTTTGTGTATACATAATAAATAATGAGGAGGATTTGAAGTACTTTCTGATGCACATACATACAGGGCTAAATTCTCAGTTGCATTCTCAATCTGCTGAACGAAGCTCAAAGGAGAGCACAGCTGGTTGCAACTCCTTGATTCTGGGGCCAGTTTTAACCTTTGCCATGAAGGGAGCTGGATCTTCATGAAAGAACCTGGTCCATAAAGTTTTTTCTTCTTTCAGGGAAATTTCTCTGCAGCATTGTTTTGTTTGGTGGAAAGCAAAAGACATCCCGTATCTGCCAAAAAGTCTGAAATTATGATCAGGTATGTTGGTTAGGAAAACATAAGAGTGATTTGCTTCCATTTTTCACAATAGATTTAACTAAAACTATATGAGGAATGGAATGTTGAGAGGTGACTCCAGCAATTGAACTGGCTAATACTAAAAGTGTAAATTCTCCTGTGCATACCAAATGAAAATACACCCTCAAGAAAAAAACATCCATATGCCTACATTTGTTATAAGGGTAATAATGACCTTGGCATAAGGCATTTCCTAAGGATTTTTAATGACAAGCTGGAGTTAATGGCCTTTGGCTGGAGCCTGGCCCTTAAACTCCTCCCAGACAGTCATTAATCCCCAGGAAATGCTCTTCTCCTTGATTCTTATTGCTTAACTGAAAGATAAAGTAGAGTGGAAATAGCCCTTTGCATAGTAAATATGATTATTGTTAATTTTGTAAAGTGCCTTTCCTCCCAAAGGATCCCAAAGAGATTTACAGACTACTGGTCCGATTCTGAAAGAGCAAGAAAAGCTGTGTTTTGCTCAGGTGAATATGGGCTATAACAGCAGGCTGGGCTCACGGAAGGAGTCCTCATGCCCAACAGGACTGGGACACCCATTAGCTATCCCACTACCAGCTACTGGTTGTTGCTGGTTATAAGGAGTAGAGCACATAGCCCACCATCCTCTTCTGACACTGGGTTTTACCCATGACGATCCAAATTTGTGGAGACCTACTGACTGTTTGTGGGAGACCTGTCAAGTTTCTGCAGAGAGAGGCAGCTGAGTGCAACAGCAAAGGATTTGTGCAACTTTGTCTCCACTGTATAGCTGAAGTAGATCCATATAAGCAGAAGTATATGTCCATATAAGTGGCCTCAGAATATAGTCCTACATAGATACAACACCACTGCAAGATAACTATCCTTGGAATGAGACTTATGCACAGCACACTGCAGAATACTGAGGGAAGGGACTCATAATACCTAGGAGCAAGTGTTTGCTTTGTTCTCTTATAACATAACAAGGTCTTACCTTTAAGGTCTCATCTGAACACCCCCCCCCCCGCCCCCACCCCCACTCCCACTCAACATTAAACTCAGTTTACTAACACCAGGATGAAGATCTGAACTGACCCTGCCAGTGTTAAACCAGTGTTTTCAGGGAGCCTCTGGCCTTCTCCACTCCTTTTGTCTTGCTCATGTGGCACAAAGGAAGTCTAAACCTGCCATAATTTGCAGCTGTCCTACAAGGTGCTGAATAGTCTAGCAAAGCACCTAAACACGTGCTTATCTTCATGATGTGAATAATCCCATTGAAGTCAATTGGATTAATCAAATGCTTAAAGTGAATCACATGTTATGTTTGTTGCTGGATCAGGGCTTCTCTGTTCAGCACCTTGCAGGATTGAACTTCTTCGATCTGATTCTGCACCAGTTGATGTCAGTTTTAAAACTCCCAGTGATTTAAATTGTGCAGGATCATGCACTTTATGCTCAGACCACTAAACCATCCTCTGAAGCTATACCATGATCTTCAGCATATTTTGGTTAAGAAGTTTTTATTATTACAATGAATGAATGAGATGATATGTGGAAAGAGCACAGTAAAGATTTATGAAATTTCAGTGTACAGTATACATCCTGCAATATGACCATTTTCTAGCTTCAAATATATTTAATAAGTATAGCGATACTAACAATTAAATTTTAGATCACACGTTAAATACACCAGATGGCCTACAAACATTTTCTACAAAACAGAGATTACAAACATTTTAAGATCTTGCATAGCTGAGGCTGTATCACCAAAAAAACAAAAAACAAAAAAAACCTTGGTCTTTGTAGAAATCACATAAAATTTTCATAGCAGTTTCTTTTTAAGAATTTTCTGTAGCAAAACTTACTAGACCAATTGAATTACAAGTTCTCTGAACAAGAAATAATAGGTTTTACTATGATTTTAAATGGTGTGCTGCTAAAGCTAGCAAAATGACATTTTAAAATCTCTTTTCAGTGGTGGCAGATTTTGTTAAAAGAACAGGCCTCTTGTATTGTCCCCCTGCAGTTTCTTAATTAGGTTTTCTTTATTACATCACAAACACTAATCATAACATTACCCGATTACAGATCAGACTTCACATGTCTTTCACATCTACATTAACGTACTGGCAGAGCAAAAGCACCATTTATTAGAGTTCCATTTATAATTTCTTTCTATGGCACAGAACATCCGTTATCAAACAGCACGCCATGCAAACCATGAATCCTGGAGATGTCAATGTTATTGCAATGCCAGCTCTGACAGTGAAGACCCCCAAACCTTTCAGAATATTTACTTTACCCTTATAATAGCATGAGAAAAATTCCAGATGGGGTCAAGTTCTTAGTTCTTCCAGCCATCTGTTCTTAGCCACAGCGTGGCTATTACTCATGTGCCATGCAATGGATTTTCTGATTAAAAGTAATGTTGCATCCTATACTTGGCCTACATTTGTGTTGAATACTGAGTTTGAGTAAACATTAAAGAACTTAATTAATGACATGTATTATATAGTCATTGGCAACATTTTGCACAATACTGTATGTAACACCAGAAATCACATCTAAAGCATTTCACTGCTATATCTTATGTATTTTCAGTAAATGTACTTAATGTCTGGAAGAATCATTCAAAAGCACTTCTTCCCAAGATAACACTAGGCAAGTGCGTTTCTCATCATAATATTTTGCACCTATCTATAGTGGCTTTAATATGAGTCTCTCAAAGTTAAATACAAAAGTAGGTAAGTATTATGATTATTTCAGTTTTACACATGAGGGAACCAAGGAACAGGAAAACTAAATAACTTGCTCAAGGTTACACAGTAAATTAATGACAGAATCAGGAATAGAAATTAGGTCTCAACTCCAAGTCCCCTGCTTTATTTACTAGGGCCCCAATCCACAAAGGTACTTAGGTGCCTATTTTAGGCTCCAATATGATCCACAAAATTCCCCCTGAATGGTATAAGCTCCTGAACTCATTCAGCACCTGAGGACTTGTCTACAGTTGCAAGTTTTGTTGCCAAAAACTGGCTTTTGATAATAAAACAGCGATAGCGTACACACTGCAAGGTCACTTTTTTCAGGAAAAAACCCGAGTTTGGGTGACAAAATACTTCCACCCCTGTGAGAGACTTTTGTCTTTTCCCGTTCCTTTATTGTCAACAAACAGTCAGTGTAGACACCAGAGGTTTTTTTTCGATTTTATTGGCCTCCAGAAAGTATCCCACAATTCCCATGCTGCCGCTCTGGTCAGCGGTTTGAACTCCACTGCCCTGCAGCCAACCCACCCCTCCCCCTTGTAAGATCTGGGACTTTTAAATCTCATTTCCTGCTTGCTGGCTTCCCAGAGGAGCTTCCTAGGTGGCTTCCCAGGTCAGCATGACTGGCTATCGCACCAAACACGCTCTCACTTGGACCACTGCTGAGTTGTTGGATCTGATCAGTATATGGGTAGAGGAGTCTGTTCAGTCACAGCTGTGAGTGACCTGTAGGAATTGGGACACATATGGGCAAATTTCTCGAGGCTTGTGTGAAAAGGGCTATGATCGGGACATGCAGCAGTGCAGAGCGAAGATAAAGGAGCTTAGGCAGGCGCGCCATAAGGCGCGGTCACCCTTAGCAGGGAGATGTCAGTCAGCCTGTTGAAGCTGTTCCACCGTGGAGAAATAATTAAAGAGTGATTGGAGCAGGGGGACTGACTTGGGGTCTCCCAGATGGGTGTCTTAATCACCAGGCTACAGAGTCATTCTCACTCTCTGGTCTAATGACTATTTAAGTATTTATCCACCATTGGATTTATCCAGTCATTGGACCAGAGAGCACATGAGCAAGAATGACTATAGCCTGGTGGTTAGGGCACTCACCTGTGAGGTGGGAGACCCAGGGTCAGTTCTTTTGCTCCACTCACTCTTTTTAATTATTTAATCCAGTGTGGAACAGCTTCAACAGGAGAGACTGAGGGAATCCAACATTGGAATATCCTATAGCCCAATGATCAGAGCAACCTCCTGAGAGCAGGAGAGCCCTGTTCAAATCCTTTCTCCCATCTGGCAGAGGGGGGAATTGCACCTGGGTCTCCTACATCCCAGGTGTGTGCTCTAATGACTGGGCTAAAAGTTATAAAGTGGGCACCTACCTTGCAGGCCACTTTGTGTGGAGGAAGGCTGATGCCTAACTCATTTTCCCCAAGAGACTACTTAGGCACCTAAGCTGCCTGACTCTAGGAGCCAGGTTACTGTTTGTGGATTGCTAAGCAGAGACAGGCACCTATCTTTGTGAGAAGGGTGAGTCTCAGTCCATACCCCTCTCATAAGCATCTCCCATTGGCTATCTTAGGTGGCTTCCCACCTACTGTGCTGGCTTTTGTGGATCACATTCTAAGACACCTATCTCTCCGCCTTTTTGTATAGGGAGCCAATTCAGGCTATGTGGAATGAAGTGCTCTTCCTTATTTTTCTAGGCACTTAAAAGTTAGGTACTACTGCTCAGTGTTGCAGTGCCTAAGTTCCTTTGAGAATCTGGGCCTAAATCACCACTCTAATAGAAGACCCTACCATCTCAAAGGTTATTTAGCTCTGTAGGTGTGGCTGCATATAATGCATTGTGATTAATTTATTTCATTCATCGAAGAACAATAAAATCCATATAGGACTAAAACTTCTGCTAAGCCTTAGCAGCATACTAACTTTACTTGCTGATTGGATCAGACTGGATGCTTCTCATATTCAGAGTTACCCATAATTTTGCTCAACCATTTAACAAATTTGTAACATTTGATCATTTGAGGTGAGAACCTGTTCATAGTAGAGTTTTGATATACAGTAAACCAGAGAATAAACAATGTTGCTAAATTATCCAATTCAGGTTTGAAAATAGTAAAGTTTGTTTACTCTGACTTGCATGAGCTACATTTTAGCAACAAAGACATGACCATGATCAAGTCAGTTTATCTGTGTGCAACAGCCATTAATAACTGACACTTCAGAGGAAGTTAAGAAGCATAATATACCCATCTTATTATGCATTCTTGTTCATGGCTGGAGAATCACTTAGCCCAGTCACTGCTTTTTACAGGTCCTGGGACTGCACACTAGCTTGGGTATCAGTGCTAGAAAAGCTCCTTTTTGCACTCCTGCCTTGGCTACACTATGTACTGAGGCGACACTAGCAGGGGAACTGAAACAGGAGTATAGGGAAAGCCCATAAAGTGTAGAGGCATAAGGATGTATGAACAGGGCTTCCCACACACTTCCTTTTATAGAGTACCAGTCTTCCTAAAACAACCCTTCAAACCAATAAATCAGCAACAAATTAAGGGCCAGATTCACCAGAACATTTCAGCTGTTTTGTGCTGTTCTGTTGATAAACTGAGGCTACAGCTGCTTTTTTAACTGATCAGTGTGCTCTGGCTGCTTTGCATTGCTGTGGTGTACTGATGAATCTGTACTTGAAAGTTGATGTTTTTAAAAGGTTTTTATGGCTGATAGCGCACAGCTCCAAATCATTATAAGTATCCCAAGGTAGCATTCTCTTTGGGTTCTTGTTTAGTATTCATGTATGACATTTTAAATTAAAAAAAAATCCCAGACAAAAAAA
This sequence comes from Macrochelys suwanniensis, assembly GCA_033296515.1. NCBI lineage: Eukaryota > Metazoa > Chordata > Testudines > Chelydridae > Macrochelys > Macrochelys suwanniensis. The sequence goes on along the minus strand of CM065780.1, from coordinate 45,609,878 downwards.
AACAAACAAAACCTGTATCAAGGTGAAGTTAAGACTGAAGATACCTTTCAGCAACTTAAGGGTAAAAATAATATCTCCAAATCAAGCATTACAAACACATAATCTTCAGAGTTAAGGCTTAAAAGAAAACCTTTGAAATGAAAAAAAAATGGGAAAGAATAGAAACGCATAGTTAAGGCACCTGACCAACCTTAAGTCTGCCCTGTGGTGACACGCTGAGGGGGGTGGGGTATGGAGGAGTGGGGAAACCTAATGTTTTTAAAATCAGTTTAAACTAACCTGGAATCACAAACTGTAAAATGACTTCATCATCATCCTGTGATTATTTTATGGCATTGTTACAGGGCAGAGTTAAGGGTCTTTTGATGATTTAATTGTACATTTGCATGTATACATATTTGGATTTATTTTATGTATAATCTTAACTCTGAATATCCTGGGTTTATAATTTGTGGTTTGGGGATAATTACAACATCCCTGTGATTTTTTTTTAATCCTTTTATGTTACTAATACGTACTCTCAATCTTAACTCTATCTTAATATAATTTTTGGTTTGGAATATATTTGTATATAATATTACATTTATATATAAATGTAGTAATACCTTCAATATATAGTGCATCTGTCTAATAATAGCTTCCACTTGAATCATGCCTTTTATCCCAAGGGGCTATATAAACTATGTAAAGTCTAGTTTATAAAGCCCTTTGGAATAAAAGGTACTATATAGATGTAAGTGATTATTAGTTGTGAATCAAATACACTGTAAATATGGATTTTAAGGCGATCCAATGTAAATATTCAGTAGTAGCAGCATGAATTTTAGGAAAATAGAGAACACTATTTTAACGAGAGAAAGATAAGAAAACAAATTGATATTTTGTCTGGGATGTCATAAGGAAGGGACTAAATCTGAAGATAGACAAGGTTAAAAAAAGGTTAATACCAATAAAGGAAGAAGGATTGCTAAAACAACTGAGAAGAGATTTATGAAAGAGTGCATTCCAGAGATTTGCAACTATGGATATTGCAGGCAAAAGAGTGTGGATGACAAACTGTTTCTTTAAACAGTGAAGGCACTGGAATATTGGGGTAGTATTTCCTTTTGGAGGTCAAAGAAACACTATATTGCACTGTTCAATAAACTAAGTGAAGGAATGAGAAATATAAAGGAGACATAAAACAAATGGAGATAGGTTTATGGCTAATGTAGAAAAGTGTGTGTAGGGGAGAAGTGGTTACTCACCAACAGCAGCTCTTGTTCTCTACAAGTATTGCCTCAAAATGCCACATTCCAGGGGCTGCATGCCATGTAATCACAGAACCTTTTTGAGTAATAGTTTGCAGTTGGAAGTTAGGTGCCACATGCAAGGAGTGATAAAACTGGGATATGCTTCTGTTTAGGTTCTTATATCATGCCCTGCATCATAGTAACTGAGTTCCTTGCCTGGGCACTCCATACTGAATACTACTTTAGATATTTTTGATAACAGTTTTTCTCCTCACTGTCTCTGAACAGAGCAGTATACCTGGGGCTAAGAGGGAGGATCTAATAAACCTGTGCTTATACAAATCTTGTGGATCAAAGCCCTCCCTCCTCTCATGTATGGAGTATGTTAGAGGAGTACCCCGTATTCAAGATTGGAATAGTAGCTGGAGGAGGACTTGGGTACAGCTTACAGCCTGCCCACAGATTGTGGGGTGAATTTTATGTCCTTTCTTCTCTGAAGGATTTACTGTAAAGCCCATTTAGTCAGGCTTTGTGCAGGAAGGGGTAAATTCCACCCATAGTAGATTAAGACTCAGTTACATGAAGGATGCCCTCAAAAACCCAATTCCTTCTTATGGCTGGATAATAATGTATTTTGTGTGCACATGTGTACTGTAATAACAATTATGCATATCATATATGTTAGAACTCTTTAGCTGGAAATCTAGAAAGTAATAGAGCTAAATGTTTACCCTCAATAGTATTGAGTGTTTAAATATTTAAAGATTAAGTTAGATTGATCACATAGAACAAAAAACTGCTGTATGTTGATGATGTGATGGTTGGTTCTACCCTTTAACCCACAGAGGTCGATACCTTAATTATTAGAACTCATCTAAAGGTTTGAACACTTGTCTGGATATAAGATTAAATGGAAGAAGTCTGCCACATTACAACTAACTTAATACACATTAGTAGGTCTTGCTAAGTCACAAGTGCCATAAAAATCAGTGCGTTGAGAGTATGGTGCTTAATATATGGGAATCCAAGCATTGTGTAAATATCTTAGTCTGTTCTTTTTTCTGATGTGTAGTACTTTTGGCACTTAGAATTCTTTATGTTGGCATCTAGAATTTGTTTGGTTTGATACAAGAAAAAAGATTGAAAATGTTTACATTATATTGTAATAAGTCTAAGTGCGAGCAGACAAGTCCTTGAGAATCAATGGCCTAGAGAGGCAAGAAGCTGGAGGATTCCACAACAGCTGGGAGGAGCAGAAGGACAGGCACCACTTGGCTGCCGTGTGTGTGTGTGGCCTCTGTGAAAGGAAGGACTGTGCTGCTCTGGGTACAGGTGTGCATGAGCCTAGGAAAGGGGTCTTGTGAGGACACTACTAGACTGGGACTTCTTGTGGGCACTTTGGGTTTAAACCCACGGGTGTCCTGAGGGCAGCTGAAGGCCGAGGAGCCATGGACCAGTAACCTCACCAGGCTGAACAGCCACCTCACCAGGCTGGTGCATCTCATTTACCCCTCCCTAGCCTGAGGCCTCTAATTCTAGCAGAGGATAAAGATTTTGGGCACAACCAGAAGTTGGGGAAACGATCGTGCTATTGTTCCACTGCTGGAATTGAATTTCCTTAAATTTCCCAGCCCCTTTTAGGCCCATTGGTCTGCACCCATTTCCGTACCTAATATTCTTTTATATAAATGGTTGGAACACACCTCTGCATGTAACTGGGTTTTTGTCGGGAGTTGCTGGACCCACATAAGCAAAAGGGGAAAACACCCAACCCGGAGAGTAATACATTCAAGCATGCTACTTTAGGACATCCCCTCAGCCGTACTGGACACAGGTGCTGGAAGGAGGGGACATTGGCACAATATAATAAGATCCCAGGATTGTCCTTCTGTGTGACACTCTGAAGTCTAAATGTCTGTTGAGTCAGTGTGAAGCAATGGAAACTGCTACAAGCATGGCTGAGAGCTCTCTTTATTCAGAATATCATGAGGTTCAATCATCATTGGGATTCACAGTTTCTTACTGTCCAATTAAGTTCTCAGCCATACTGACTTACACTCATGCAACAGCAAGGCATGTATCCATGCCATATCAAGAGTCCTAGACCACTGTGATATCAGAGGTAACTCAACCGGCCCTTCATTCCCCACTCTTATACTATAGCTAATTTGCATGCAACAATTTCATTGGTTATAAACCTGCAATGATTTACTTTTTTCAAACAAAATTATTACACTTTGGCAATTATGTACACTTTCAATACAATTATTTAAATATGGCAGATTATGTATATAAGAAAAACTCATCTACTTTATATCTCTTACCATTCCACCCCTCCCCATTGTTCTCCATGTTGTCCTCCATTGACAACCATTGTACTTTGCTGCATGTCTAGTGCTCTGGGAAGCAATATGGAAGGATTTTGCTTTCACATGTCTGTTCAGCAGCATCACTCTGGGATGTTTGTCAGTAAGCTAATTTAAAGCAGTATGAAGAGATAATAAAATTAGATTTTTTTTATTATTTCATAATATGTCTTGGTGTGATGGAGTAAGGGATTACAAGAAAAGGATGTTGCAAACGGTAAAAATTTGTATGCACGATAGGTCACATTTTGGTTCCAAACAACCAGTAATGCCCCAATAAAAAAAGAAACTTACATAGTTATCCTAAGATATACTGAAGGATCCTAAGGAATGTATTGAAACTTCAACTCACACTAACAATATTTGCACTTAAAAATCAAGATTTCAAAGGGAAAATGGGTGTTTGCATTAGGACTTTCAATGCCAAGTGTGGTAGCTAACATAGTAGAATGTCATTTGCCTTTAAGCACAGTATTATTTTATTTTAATTATGTTAATCATTTCATTTTTGTAATCAAAAAGAATAACTTACAGTGCTTTTATTCCGTTTTAAATACACTATCATTTCATATCTGGAGACCAAAGATCAAATCATGATTTAGGTCATGAGTGAATATGAGTTTTGTAATTACATTCTAGTTCGTAGCGGACAGTTGTCTACATTACAAAACCACTGAAAATTGGTTCAGACATGATTTTACCCTTTTTTATATGCAGATTTATACTTTGATTCCTGCTTCCAACAATTTAAATCAGTTTCCTTTTTTATTGTTTTGAATGATGTTAAAAGACTTTCAGGTTCTTAAATGTATAAATATACACTCTAGTTTTATGTGTGCCACAATGAAGAATATATTAATATATATGAAACTGATATTCTGATTCAAATATCTCACATTGCTAGAAGCTGTCAGTGAGAGAGTATGTTAAGGCAAAGAGATTAGCTTTCTGTACTTTATGCCCTCTCATACAATTCATAGAATCTTTTCACAAAGGAGCAAAAGGGAATGTCATACAGAGTCAGCTTTCTCCATCTGTGTGCTGCACTCAGTTCCTGTGCATCAGGCTACAAAAATGCTGACATTGATCAAGTATTCTACCATCCCACAACAGCAACAGGGAGTTAAGGAACGTTTTTATGTCTTTTTGCTTTCATAGAATCATAGAATCATAGAATCTCAGGGTTGGAAGGGACCTCAGGAGGTCATCTAGTCCAACCCCCTGCTCAAAGCAGGACCAAACCCAATTAGATCATCCCAGCCAGGGCTGTGTCAAGCCTGACCTTAAAAACATCTAAGGAAGGAGATTCCACCACCTCCCTAGGTAACCCATTCCAGTGCTTCACCACCCTACTAGTGAAAAAGTTTTTCCTAATATCCAACCTAAACCTCCCCCTCTGCAACTTGAGACCATTACTCCTTGTTCTGTCATCTTCTACCACTGAGAACAGTCTAGATCCATCCTCTTTGGAACCCCCTTTCAGGTAGTTGAAAGCAGCTATCAAATCCCCCCTCATTCTTCTCTTCTGCAGGCTAAACAATCCCAGTTCCCTCAGCCTCTCCTCATAAGTCATGTGCTCGAGCCCCCTAATCATTTTTGTTGCCCTCCGTTGGACTCTTTCCAATTTATCCACATCCTTCTTGTAGCGTGGGGCCCAAAACTGGACACAGTACTCCAAATGAGGCCTCACCAGTGCCGAATAGAGGGGAATAATCACGTCCCTCGATCTGCTGGAAATGCCCCTACTTATACAGCCCAAAATGCCGTTAGCCTTCTTGGCAACAAGGGCACAGTTTCCTCAGTATCCTGGGAGTGATTGACTTCACTCATGTTTTCTCCGTGGCACCTGCTGAGAATGGTGAGAGGTACAGGAACAGGAAGCATTTTCACAGTATGATTACACAAGGGAGTTTGTGATAGTAGAAATATAATCAGTATTTAAACTGAATATTTCGGCTCCTCTCACAATCCATATACAGGAAATTGAAAAGATAGGCAAGTTGCCAAATAATGAAGACTGAACAGCATTTGGCTTGTTGGTAAGGATGTGATATAAAAGTAAATCACTAGTTTAATAAAGGTAAACATATGTGTTATAAAAGACTGCAAAACATTTGGGACAGTTTGAATAAAGGATAAGAGAACTATTGATATCTGTTGTAATGAACAGCAAATTTCCTGGTGCGAGTGCTGGAGGAACCAACTAGGGGCAGAGCTCTTCTTGACCTGCTGCTCACAAACAGGGAAGAATTAGTAGGGGAAGCAAAAGTGGATGGGAACCTAGGAGGCAGTGACAGTGGCGGTGAGATGGTCGAGTTCAGTATCCTGACACAAGGAAGAAAGGAGAACAGCAGAATAGGGACCCTGGACTTCAGAAAAGCAGACTTTGATTCCCTCAGGGAACTGATGGGCAGGATCTCCTGGGAGAATAACATGAAAGGGAAAGGAGTCCAGGAGATCGGGCTATATTTTAAAGAATCCTTATTGAGGTTGCAGGAACAAACCATTCCGATGTGTAGAAAGAATAGTAAATATGGCAGGTGACCAGCTTGGCTTAACAGTGAAATCCTTGCTGATCTTAAACACAAAAAAGAAGCTTACAAGAAGTGGAAGCTTGGACAAATAACCAGGGAGGAGTATAAAAATATTGATCAGGCATGCAGGAGTGAAATCAGGAAGACCAAATCTTGGAGTTGCAGCTTGGAGTTGCAGCTAGCAAGGGATGTTAAGAGAACAAGAAGGGTTTCTTCAAGTATGTTAGCAACAAGAAGTTCAAGTAAAGTGTGGGCCCCTTACTGAATGGGGGAGGTAACCTAATGACAGAGGATGTGGTAAAAGCTAATGTACTCAAAGCTTTCTTTGCCTCTGTCTTCACAAACAAGGTCAGCTCCCAGACTACTGCAATGGGCAGCACAATATGGGGAGGAGATGACCAGCCATCTGTTAGAAAGAAGTGGTTCAGGGCTATTTAGAAAAGCTGGACAAGCACAAGTCCATGTGGCCAGATGTACTGCATCAGAAGGTGCTAAAGGAGTTGGCGGATGTGATTGCGGAGCCATTGGCCATTATCTTTGAAAACTCATGGCGATCGGAGAAGGTCCCGGATAACTGGAAAAAGGCTAATGTAGTGCCCATCTTTAAAAAAGGGAAGGAGGAGGATTGGGGGAACTACAGGCCAGTCAGCCTCACCTCAGTGCCTGGAGAAATCATGGAGCAGGTCCTCAAGGAATCAATTTTGAAGCACTTAGAGGAGAGGAAAGTGATCAGGAACAGTCAACATGGATTCACCAAGGGTAAGTCATGCCTGACTAACCTAATTGCCTTCTGTGATGAGATAACTGGCACTGTGGATGAGGGGAAAGCAGTTGACATGTTATTCCTTGACTTTAGCAAAGCTTTTGATATGGTCTCCCACAGTATTCTTGCCAGCAAGTTAAAGAAGTATGGGCTGGATGAATGAACTATAAGGTGAATAGAAAGCTGGCTAGATCGTCGGGCTCAACGGGTAGTGATTCATAGATTCATAGATTCTAGGGCTGGAAGGGACCTCGAGAGGTCCTCGAGTCCAGCCCCCTGCCCTCATGGCAGGACCAATTACTGTCTAGACCATCCCTGATAGACATTTATCTAACCTACTCTTAAATATCTCCAGAGATGGAGATTCCACAACCGCCCTGGGCAGTTTATTCCAGTGTTTAACCACCCTGACAGTTAGAAACTTTTTCCTAATGTCCAACCTAAACCTCCCTTGCTGCAGTTTAAGCCCATTGCTTCTTGTTCTATCCTCAGAGGCTAAGATGAACAAGTTTTCTCCCTCCTCCTTATGACACCCTTTTAGATACCTGAAGACCACTATCATGTCCCCTCTCATTCTTCTCTTTTCTAAACTAAACAAACCCAATTTCTTCAGCCTTCCTTCATAGGTCATGTTCTCTAGACCCTTAATCATTCTTGTGGCTCTTCTCTGGACCCTCTCCAGTTTCTCCACATCTTTCTTGAAATGCGGTGCCCAGAACTGGGCACAATACTCCAGCTGAGGCCTAACCAGCGCAGAGTAGAGCAGAAGAATGACTTCTCGTGTCTTGCTCACAACACACCTGTTAATGCAGCCCAGAATCAAGTTTGCTTTTTTTGCAACAGCATCACACTGTTGACTCATATTTAGCTTGTGGTCCACTATAACCCCTAGATCCCTTTCTGCCGTACTCCTTCCTAGACAGTCTCCTCCCATTCTGTATGTGTGAAACTGATTGTTCCTACCTAAGTGGAGCACTTTGCATTTGTCCTTATTAAACTTCATCCTGTTTACCTCTGACCATTTCTCCAATTTGTCCAGATCATTTTGAATTATGACCCTATCCTCCAAAGCAGTTGCAATCCCTCCCAGTTTGGTATCATCTGAAAACTTAATAAGCGTACTTTCTATGCCAATATCCAAGTCGTTGATGAAGATATTGAACAGAGCCGGTCCCAAAACAGACCCTTGCGGAACCTCACTCGTTACACCTTTCCAGCAGGATTGGGAACCATTAATCACTACTCTCTGAGTACGGTTATCCAGCCAGTTGCGCACCCACCTTATAGTAGCCCCATCTAAGTTGTATTTCCCTAGTTTATTGATAAGAATATCATGCGAGACCGTATCAAATGCCTTACTAAAGTCTAGGTATACCACATCCACCGCTTCTCCCTTATCCACAAGACTTGTTATCCTATCAAAGAAAGCTATCAGATTGGTTTCACATGATTTGTTCTTTACAAATCCATGCTGGTTATTCCCTATCACCTTACCACCTTCCAAGTGTTTGCAGATGATTTCCTTAATTACTTGCTCCCTTATTTTCCCTGGCACAGAAGTTAAACTAACTGGTCTGTAGTTTCCTGGGTTGTTTTTATTTCCCTTTTTATAGATGGGCACTATATTTGCCCTTTTCCAGTCTTCTGGAATCTCTCCTGTCTCCCATGATTTACCAAAGATAATAGCTAGAGGCTCAGATACCTCCTCTATTAGCTCCTTGAGTATTCTAGGATGCATTTCATCAGGTCCTGGTGACTTGCAGGCATCTAACTTATCTAAGTGATTTTTAACTTGTTCTTTTTTTATTTTATCTTCTAAACCTTCCCCCTTCCCATTTGCATTCACTATGTTAGGCATTCCCTCAGACTTCTCGGTGAAGACCGAAACAAAGAAGTCATTAAGTATCTCTGCCATTTCCAAGTTTTCTGTTACTGTTTCTCCCTCCTCACTGAGTAGTGGGCCTACCCTGTCCTTGGTCTTCCTCTTGCTTCTAATGTATTGATAAAAAGTTTTCTTGTTTCCCTTTATTCCTGTAGCTAGTTTGAGCTCATTTTGTGCCTTTGCCTTTCTAATCTTGCCCCTGCATTCCCGTGTTGTTTGCCTATATTCATCCTTTGTAATTTGTCCTAGTTTCCATTTTTTTATATGACTCCTTTTTATTTTTTAGATCTTGCAAGATCTCGTGGTTAAGCCAAGGTGGTCTTTTGCCACATTTTCTATCTTTCCTACCCAGCGGAATAGTTTGCTTTTGGGCCCTTAATAGTGTCCCTTTGAAATACTGCCAGCTCTCCTCAGTTGTTTTTCCCCTCAGTCTTGATTCCCATGGGACCTTACCTATCAGCTCTCTGAGCTTACCAAAATCCGCTTTCCTGAAATCCATTGTCTCTATTTTGCTGTACTCCCTTCTACCCTTCCTTAGAATTGTGAACTCTAGGATTTCATGATCACTTTCACCCAAGCTGCCTTCTACTTTCAAGTTCTCAACGAGTTCCTCCCTATTTGTTAAAATCAAATCTAGAACAGCTTCCCGCCTAGTAGCTTCATCAATCTTCTGAAATAAAAAGTTGTCTGCAATGCAGTCCAAGAACATATTGGATAGTCCGTGCCCCGCTGTGTTATTTTCCCAACATATATCTGGATAGTTGAAGTCCCCCATCACCACCAAATCTTGGGCTTTGGATGATTTTGTTAGTTGTTTAAAAAAAGCCTCATCCACCTCTTCCACCTGGTTAGGTGGCCTGTAGTAGACTCCTAGCATGACATCACCCTTGTTTTTTACCCCTTTTAGCCTAACCCAGAGACTCTCAACACTTCCGTCCCCTATGTTCATCTCCACCTCAGTCCAAGTGTGTACATTTTTAATATATAAGGCAACACCTCCTCCCTTTTTCCCCTGTCTGTCCTTCCTGAGCAAGCTGTACCCATCCATACCAACATTCCAATCATGTGTATTATCCCACCAAGTTTCGGTGATGCCAACAATGTCATAGTCGAATTTATTTATTAGCACTTCCAGTTCTTCCTGCTTATTACCCATACTTCTCGCATTTGTATACAGGCATCTAAGATACTGATTTGATCTTGCCTCCCAGTTTTGCCCTGACCCTCCTATCTCTTTATCATTAGAGCCCACGCCCCCTCCTATTTCCGACCCATCTCCCAGGTCCCCATATTCTCCACTTACCTGTGGACTTTGCTCACCTGTCCCCGTCGAACCTAGTTTAAAGCCCTCCTCACTAGGTTAGCCAGTCTGTATCCAAATAGGGTCTTTCCCCTCCTCGAAAGGTGAACGCCATCTCTGCCTAGCAGTTCTTCCTGGATTAGCATCCCGTGGTCGAGGAAGCCAAAGCCCTTCTGGCGACACCATCTTCGCAGCCAGGCATTCACCTCCACGATGCACCTGTCTCTGCCCGGGCCCCTACCTTTGACAGGAAGGATCGAAGAGAATACCACCTGCACTCCAAACTCCTTCACCCGTACTCCCAGAGCCCTGTAGTCACTCTTGATCTGCTCAGTGTCACACCTTGCAGTATCATTTGTGCCCACATGGATGAGTAGCATGGGGTAGTAGTCAGAGGGACGGATAATCCTTGACAATGCCTCCGTAACATCTCGGATACGGGCCCCCGGCAGGCAGCATACCTCCCGAGATGAAATGTCAGGGCGACAGATGGGCGCCTCTGTCCCCCTCAGCAGAGGGTCTCCGACCACCACTACCCTACGTTTCCTATTCGCAGTGGTGGCAGCAGACTTCCCAGCCTTAGGGGTACGAGGCCCTTCCCCTCCTCTGCTGTAGGGGGAGATTCCTTCTCTCCTGTATCAAGAAGAGCATAACGGTTTCCTATTACCACGGCGGCAGGGTTTGGAGCAGGGGTGGAGCACTGCCTGCTGCCAGAAGTAACCAGCTGCCAGTGTCCACCCTGAGCCATTTCCTCCTCCACCAGTGGTGTGTCAGCAGTCCTGTGTACTGGGACAGCTACCTCAGCTGTCTCCACATGGACACTCTCCAGGAATTGTTCATGGACTTGGATGCTCCTCAATCTAGCCACCTCCTCCTGTAGCTCTCCCACCTGCTGCCTGAGAGATTCCACCAGCAGGCACCTGTCACATTGGATGGTCCCCCCAGCCTGGATATCAGTAAGTGGGAATTGCAAGTTACAGTCCCTGCAAAACCACACCAGGATCTGGGTAGAAGCATCCATGTTCAGGCACTCTGTCTGGCTACAGGCGCAGGTGGAGGAGACAGAAGCAGTGCTGGCACAGGTGTTGCGGGCCTTCCTAACCATCGTAGGCCTCCCTCTGTCAAACTCCCTCTCAGACAATCAAGGGAACAGGGTCAGGCACTCAGTCCCAACTGCCACAACAGCTGAAACTGAAATGACCTGAAATCAGAATAAAATATTTAAATTCAAACAGTCAAAAACACACACTCCCACCAACAGCTAGTACTCACTCTCACCTGGTAGACTGTTCAGCCGGGGGATCTCTTGCTCGCCCTCTCAAACTCCCCTGTCTGCGGCCCCCCATCCGCTCCGCTCCCCTGGTCGCTCTACCTCTGGCTTTAGTTTGGGTTAAAGGCTTTAGGAATGGCAAGTATAGCTTGCCCCCTTCCCACTCCCCTTCCAAACTCCCTGGTCGCAAAGCTCCCTGGTCGCTTGCACGCTGCTTTATAAAGCCCTGGCCTCCCTGATTAGACCCGCCCCCTGATTAAGGCTTCTAGGTTTCAAGCCTGGTGTAGAAGCTCACAGCTTCCAACTGCCAGCCACAGTTGGCAGCTAGACATGATCCATGGCTCCATGTCTAGCTGGCAGCAGGTAGCAAGCGAAGTGCCCCAGGGGTCGGTCCTGGCAGCCGGTAGCAAGCGGAGTGCCCCAGGGGTCGGTCCTGGGGCCAGTTTTATTCAATATCTTCATTAATGATCTGGAGGATGGCGGACATCTGTTTGCAGATGACACTAAACTGGCAGGAGGGGTAGATACGCTGGAGGGTAGGGATAGGATACAGAGGGACCTAGACAAATTAGAGGATTGGGCCAAAAGAAATCTGATGAGGTTCAACAAGGACAAGTGCAGAGTCCTGAATTTAGGATGGAAGGCCAAATTCTTCAGAACCCCACAGAAGCTCCTTTGTCAGAGACTTGCAGTTACTAGGCTCAGTGGGAGGAGGAATGACCACTGTCCCTTGAATCACAAAAAATAACTGCACAAAACTTACCTTACAGAGTGTGCTGCCCCACCCCAATATACAATTAGCCATACCCTGAAAGGGGGTGTTCAGTAGCAGAGAGGGGAGGCATTGGCTTTATGTTTCCTTTTGGCCTTCTTTTAGTTCCATGGTAGGGATGGAAGGGTACCAAATCATGCCCTCTCAGTGAGGGCCTCAAGGAAACCGAGAGTTAAAACTCACTAAAAGCCAGATCCATATTTGGTGTAAATCAGTATAGTTCCACTGATTTCAATGTAGCTAAACCAATTTACATCAGTTGAAAATCTGGCCATGAGTTTCCAGTCCCCTGAGGTTTTCGCACACAGAGGATGACTTTGCCATATATACTTTTACTCCAAAAATAAAATACTCAAATACTCATAAATCTAGTAAAAGTGTTTGGGTGTATAAAGGAGCTTTAGAATCTTAAAAACTGATGTCCAAGTGTCTGAATAACACAGGAGATGGCCTATAGCTGAAATACTGGAATGTCTACAAGTTTGCAGTAATAGTCAGATAGCATAAAATGACTATCAAAATACACATACTTCTGTGTTACAAGAAAAATTTCCAGCAGGTAGACAATAAGAAATAGGGGGAAAAGGGAAACAGGAAATAGAAATCATTAGAGAAAATATTGGAAGAATATAGTCCTAAACTAATTCCTCAAGATATCTTGTTTAAATTACCATAACACATTATTTTTACAACTTAATAATTAATTGTGCAAAGGGACACTGTCAATTTAAAAACAAGCCCCCTGCTCTGGCCCCTTTGTGCCAGTGGCATAAAAGCCTCATGTCCAGCCAGGAGAGAATTCCTCTCATGCAGGCATTGTGTAAGACAGTTGTAAGTATGCCCCCACAGAGCCCCTCACAAGGCCTGGCATAGAAGGCATGCCAAGAGTGGAAGGCGCAAGTTATAGCTGGGGGGGGGGGGGGGGGGGGGAAAGAGCACTACAGAGATTCCAGGCAGTGCTGCAGCCCTGAGGGCAGCGTGGGGAAGCTGCCATAACTAACCCCTGCACCCCCACCACCTTTGGCTGTGAGTTTTCTGCTGCACCTACCACCACCTTGTATTATTAAAAGTGAAAGAACATTAAAAATCTAATTTACTTGTTTCCATGTTCTTTATTTTTGCATATCTCTCAGTGTAGGTGATGAAAAGCTATACATTTAATTTCACTTGTGCTCATAGTATTTTTCATTTTCTGTCTCTTAGGGCTGAAATGTTTGGGTTTTAAATATTGCAGAGCAATGTTTATTTGTTGAAAAACAACTATTGGTGTGGTTTCATTGAAGTCAATGGAGCTACACTGATTTACACCAGCTGAGGATCTAGCGTCCAATGTCTAGCTGTATAAAAATGACATTCCAGTCCATGGTATAATCAGAACAATACCCGACATACCCCAACAAGTTCAGTCCTGAACAGACAGTAATAGCTGTGTTATTTTTCTCTGTTTGGCTTGAGTCACTGTTATAACTTCGTTGGACAAAGTTCTTTCTCCTATTTGCAGTGATGATAAACGTGTGTGCACACACTAATCTTCATAGTCCAGCAGCTCTGTTGTTTAGACAAAAAGTTTAGTTTTTTCCTCTTGGCTATAGAGTACACTGTAGTGTCCCTAGTTTCCCTGGATAGTTAGGCAGGACTATCACAGCATGTAGAAAAGCCTGAAACTTGAAAATAAACTAAAAGTGCAGAAATATAATTCTCAGCAACAGCATCAAGATTTTGGGAAATAGATTGTGAACTTTCCCATTTCGAGACACTCAGACAAATTAAGAGAACCTTGTTCAGAGAGAAAAATTCACCCCTCTCTGCTGAGATGGATTTTTGGTTTATTTTATAGGAAATACAGAAATAAAGTATAGGTGATTCAGAAAAATGAAATAACACACAAACCACTGAAAAATAGTGAATGCTTCACAAGAGTCAGGGGTTCGGATATTAAGCAGCTGTGATGTTTGGAAGAAAAGGAGTTGTAGAACGGACCCCATTTGAAGGTATTCATGCAAGATAGAAGAAATACATTATACAAAGTGGAAGATTTTCAAAGGTATAAATGGCAGTTAGAAATGGCATATTTATGCCTTTGTAAATCTTCACCAAATGATGTATAAACATCAGTCAACTAATGTACTGGTCAATATATATGCAGCATTGTCCTCTGTGGATGGAATCAGACCTTCTCAAGTGTTTGTGATTATATTGCCTTATAGTAACTGTCCTAACAAACCAGAGATCTATATCACATGATCTCTCTGGAGAGTCTCCTTTAGTTAATGTGACAGAGGTCTGTTGTGTTTTTTTTGTTTTGTTTTTTAACCCCAAACGCTGCATGTTTTATTTAGCTGGTGATTTTAATGTGTATGAATTATACCATATCTGCATTGATAAATTGTATTTGCCATGCACCTGTGAGTACCTCACCTGCACTTTGGCCCATTAATCTAACTCCTGCTGTATTTATTTTAACATTCCAAACCTCTGAGCAGCTTCAAACAGCTGTGATTTTTTTTCAAAACCTGCCAAAGAGATGTTTCCTTCCCCCCCGCCCCCCCCCCCCCCAGTAGGGAATTTTCCCCACCAAATTACGCTGGCCCAAGGACCAAGATGGGAACATTTAGTCCTGCACCAAAGAAAATTGTAAGGTCTGGTATAGCTCATAAACTTGCAGGGCTAGACATGGGAGCTTTTAAACCACTGGAAAGGGAAGATTCCCAGGTTTCCAGTACTTGCCCCTAGATCTGGAAAATCCTATCCTGAGACAGAGCTTACAGTCATGTCATTCTTATGTATAGGAATGTTATTTTAGATAATTTTTAGAAGATTCTAAGATTTATTGGTTATATTTTCTCTTTGAGACCTAGACAGCTGGACTACATGTAAATAATGTGCCTGATGTTATAGGCTCAGGGATATGAAAAACAATACCAATAATATTTTTAAAACACGTTTTTTTCTGTAAAATAGTGGCAAACTGCATAGAAAGTACATGATAATATGGTATAAAAGTTTTGTTGGCATTCACTTGAGATGGCATACATAATTCATTCATAACACTATCATTTGTAATGTGGCCAAATGAGTGTTAATAAAACTAAATCATACCTCTCTATATATTTCTCCATTCACTAGAAAGGCATATTTTATATACACAGATACACTCTAGTGATTCTATTTCACATTTGCCATTATTATTTTTTTCTGATCATTTTCCCTTCAATACTTTCTTATTTTTTACTTATTTCAAATGTAATAATTCCCATGACTGTTCTCATATAGGATTTTCTTCTCCCCATAGCTCTCTTGTGTATTTTTAACAACTTCTGCCATGTTGTAATGATCTTTAGTTACATGTCTGTGTGTGGATGAGAGCCAAAATAAAAATACTGGCATATAAGAAGAAGAATGATTATATTGATAATGTAATTGATAGGTTGATTAATAAAGGCAGCTTTTTGCTACATACTACAGAAACATAGGATATAACTTCAGATCAGACCAATGATGTATCAAGGTCAAAATGGACAAATGTTATGGTATCCTAGTCAAAATCCCTCCATCATACCAGAATAGCTGTATGCATCTGCTAAATTGATCATCAGTGAAAGAGTTAATAAATGTTGACATCTAAGTAAGAATTAACAGAATTGGTGATAGAAAATAAATATAAATTCTCCTATGTTTTTATTTGACAAGAAAGGGAACGAGTGAAATAGTTAAAGACATAAGTTATGAATTGGAGTCGCAGTGTGAATGTGGGCATTACACCCAAAGCTTAGTTTTCCAGATGTGCTGGTTGTGTGGGAAACATCTCAGCCAGTTTGTATTAGTGAGTTAAGAAAGTAATCTTGTTTGAAAAGCAGTATGTCACTACACAGAAAAGCACCTGAAAATTTCAAAATCCAACACTTTTAAATTCATCTGGCAATAGTGATTTGATAACAAAGATAAAAAACAGTGTAAGAAACATTAACAGGTGGAGATATTAGTATAAGCAGTAGTTAAACTCTGAGGGGAGAAAGAGGAAAGTAATATTTTTACTATTAACTGCAAGCGATAGTCTTAGTTACAGACTGTAAAGTAAAGCCATCTTAAACACCTGACACAAATAAGTGTTAAAAAATTCAGGGCCTAAGACAATGCCCATTGAAGTCATTTGGAGTTTTTCCACTGACTTCAAGGGACTTTTGGATCAGACATATATAATGCCACTGCTCTGTTAAGGAGGGACAGAGTAATATAGTCAGTACTGATTTTTTCACAATGGGAGATGGGGGAAGGAACATTTTGGAGAGAGAGGGAAATACAGGTGTAAAGTTGCCCAAAAATTCTTCCCTGGGGTTGGGCTAGGAACAAGGATGTGAGGGGATAGCTAGATGAGTCTGAGCAGGTGTGTGTAAGTTGATGAATGTGCGAAGCGGTTTAGAGGAGGTGGGTGAGACAGAATAGGATGTGAATAACAGATAAAGGGAGATGAGTTAAGAGGAAGGTAGTGGGGAGAAGGATGGGATAACAAAGAGCATGAATTGAATGATTGTGAGGGAGACTGAATGAGAGGAAAAAGAGGGAGAATTAAGAGGAAATAGTGAATGAGGATAACTAGACTGAAATTAGGAGAGTGAATGAAACAGTGAAAAAAGTCTGAGTATATGAATGGCATAGCAAAGGATGAAGGGTCTGAACTTCTAAGTACTAAACTTGTGTACGGAGTCAGAGATTTCAATGGGATTACTTGAGGATCAAAATAACACTCAAAGCAACAATAAGAGTGGCAGAATCTGGCCCTTTCATAATTAATGTACTCAACAGCAAGTTTGACCTGATACATGTACAAAATTAGCAAGGGTAGTAAACAGCCCTAGTGCATATTCTCTCATTGGAGGACCAATACAACATTTGAGTCTTCAGAGGAAATATATACCTCTTATTTTACACAAATAGAATCTTGGAAAATTAAAATAAGAACTCATAATTTTTGCATTTCTAAGTGGTTTAGGTTGGAAGGAAAAAGGTCTATTGGCATTTAAAATTAGGTTGACCCAACCCGCATTGACAAGACAAGAAAGGAGGAGGAAAAATTAAGCTGAGGATTTCCTTCATGTAGTAATCAGAAACTAGAAAAACTGCTGGTGGTATGATAGGGTCACCTGTTTCCTAGGAAGTGGACTAAAACTACCAAGAATTGTCCAGTGGTTAAGGCACTAGCCTAGAAGTCTGCTCTGCTACAGATTTCCTGTGTGACCTTAGGTAAGTTACTTAGCTGCTGTGCCTCAGTTCCCGATCTGTAAAATGGGGATAACATTTCTCTACCTCACAGCAGTATTGTGAGGAAAAATGTATTAGATTGTGAATTGATTATGAATCTCTGTGAGCTCTACTGATGAAAAGTGCTATAGAAGAGCTAGGTATTATTTTACACAGGCTACTGAATAAGCATCAGCACATCAATCACAACCTTTACTAACAGTCTAAGCCAATTAAAGATGAGTTTCCTTATCCCACTGACAGTCATATGACCTAGACTGTTTTTCCTCAGTTTTATATTTAGAGTCAAATCTTGCTTTACTCATCTGTGTAATTCCGTTAAAATGAGGGGAACTATTTCACTGAGTATGATCTGGCTCTTTAGGGCAATACTTTCATAAGTGTGTGCATGTACACAGCAGTGCAATGTTTTTCAAATGTATAAATAACATACCCCCAGCTTTGACTGCTTGATTTCCAAGGGGTAGAAGTGATTAGTGTGACCTGTTGTAAATCCACCCGGTTCGGGTTGAAGTTGCAGTACTTGTTTCTGGAATGCCTCATTGCTAGGAGCAGCCCAGTGAAGCACACAACTGTTAAAAAGAGATGGTAAACTAGTGTCACTGCTATGACCCGAAACGTAGCGACCTGAAGAGTGCTAGGCGGATGCAGACAGACCAGAGAGCTGACAAACTCCGATCAAGGATTGGGTGGAGCTCGTGGGGGGGGGGGGTAATTCTACAATAATAGGGATGTTTTGCCTAAACAGAGCACGTTTCTTCCCATCCCGCTAGTCCTGCCCGGCTCCTTCCCGCCTACGCTCCCCGTGTCACTCCAGCCAGGCCCCCCACCTCCGTCCCTCTTCCACAGCGCCCCCAGGGGGTCTGACCCCAACGCAACCGCCGCCGTAGCCCCGCCCCCCGCGGCTCGCGCGCACGCGCGCTAGGAGCACTGACTGTCGCGGGGGGAAAGGTGTCGTGGCGTCACCCCAGCGCAGGCGTCACAGGAGGCGCGAAATTTCCAAACCGGCGGCGCGGCGCGAGCCCAGCGGCCACGGGGTAAGAGGAGGGGGCGGGGCTTAGGGAGGGGCCGGGGTCATTTCCCATTATCGGGCCGAGGCGGGAGGCCGAAATTGGCCCCCCAGCGCCGGGCGGTGAGGTCAGAGGCGGCTCTGCGACCGCCAGGTGGGCGGTGCGGTGCCCAGGTCTTCCGCTCCGTGCGGGCCTGGTCGCGGGGGACGGGTGCGGGTCCTTTTCGCGGTGGCTCGGGTCCGGGGCGCTGCGAGGCCCTGGTGCTGCTGCTTGGCTCGCGGGCTGCCCCCCAGGCCTGCCACGAGCCCCGCGCTGGGGTCGGGGCTCTGCGCTCGCCCCCGCACCTCGCTCCGGGCAGCGCCCAGGCCTGCGGGCGCCGGTGTACCGGCACAAAATGAAACCCTCCTCTTTTGCTGCTAGTTGCAGTTTACGCCACATAAACGCGACCTTCTTGGCTACTGCTCAGGACTTGCTGCCCACTTGGTCCAGGGGTTGCGAATTCGGAGGGGTGGGGTTTTGGGGTCAGAAACACACACCATTTACTCCCTCCTTGCTAATGTGCGCAAAATTCATTTAAAATTCATTTATTGCGTGAGCACGTTAACAAGGGAGGTGGGACTTGGCGGTACGGAGCACAGACATGCCCCCCCATCTCCCATAGCCGAGTGCCCCATTTGATTTTTTTCAGTTCGGGTGAGTACGCTCAGTGTAACCAACGTTGCAAATTGGGAGGGGCAGCTTCTTGTGTCGCTGCACCTGTAGTGGCAAGCGGCACCTGGGGCTGCTTCTCCCTAGCTTGTAACTAACTCGGTTAACAAGCGGATGATGCCTGTTTACATTGTTACACAGAAGCTTGCTGACGCCCTAAATGGTAATGGGAATCACACCTCGAAACCCCTTGCAGCTCTTGGAAGATGGGGGTGGGTTTAACTTTGCCAGGATTTACTCAGTTCCAAGAAATGCAAAATATTATTAGGGTGTCTTCCACTTGACCATAGCAGAGCTCTATATAAACGTCAGTGAATTAAACCTCACACCTTTCCTGTAAGGTAGGGAAGACATTCTAGACCAGATTCATTCCTGTTACTATTAAAGACAGTATAGCAATATCAGGGCTGTATTTGGTTCTGTATTTGTAACCAGGGGCAGCTCTATGTTTTGTGCTGCCCCAAGCACGGCAGTAACCGTCGGCTAAACACCTGCGCTGGTGCCTGGAGCCGGCCCTGTTTGTAACGTTTTGCGTAAGTTGTATGGAAAGGGTTTACACCGACTCTTCTCATGGTACTTCACCATAAATTCATATTCATTAATGTACATTGCTTGCCATACAGCATTGCTAGTTTCTCCTTGCTACATTGCTGTTGTGTTTTGTCCTTGTTCCACAGCTGATAGAAGATAGTTAAGTCAGCTTGCCCTGGTTATTTTTGAATTTTTTTGAGAAAGCCAACAAGATTGTCAATTGCTGTCAAACATGGGGGTGATTTTTGTGATTCTGACATGTATATACTGGGAACTGCAAGGAGACAAAAATGTATGTAAATATTCATTTCAGATAGGTCACAACTATCAGAAAACAACTGGTCTGTTTCGGTCAGTTACTAACAAAGGGTGGATTTGAATTCACAATGCAGTGATGAAAGTCTCTGTATCTGTTACCAATGGCCCTAACCATCCAGTCTCAGGTTAGGATGTCAAGTGGGAATCATAAAGTCACTTTACAGTTTATAGCAAATGGCTTTAGGCCTCAAGCCAACAGCATACAATTTTAAGCATACAAATACCTATCCAAAAGATCTACTGAGGAGAACAAGTTTCAGTGTAGTAGCCGTGTTAGTCTGTGTCAGCAAAAAGAAAATAAAGAAATACTTGTGGTACCTTAGAGACTAACACATTTATTTCAGCATAAGCTTTTGTGGACTAGTCTGCTTCATCAGATGCATAGAATGGAACACACAGTGAGAGGATATTTATACAGTCAGAGAAACATGAAAAGGTGGAAGTAACCATATCAACTGTAAAAGGCTAATTAATTGAAAGGAACTGTTATCAGTAGGAAAGAAACTTTTGAAGTGATAATCAACATGGCCCATTAGACAGTTGACACAAAAGGTGCTAAGGGTATTTAATGGGAGGGAAATAAATTCAATTAATGTAATGACCGAGCTATTCACAGTCAATATTCAGAGCTAAAGTAATGGTATCTAGTTTGCATATTAATTCCAGTTCAGCAACTTCACGTTGGAGTCTGTTTTTGAAGTTTTTCTGTTGCAAAATTGCTACCTTTAAATCTGTCATTGCATGATTAGGGAGGTTGAAGTGTTCACTTACTGGCTTTTGAATGTGATGATTCCTGCTGTCAGATTTGTGTCCATTTATTCTTTTGCGTAGAGACTGTCCAGTTTGGCCAATGTACATGGCAGAGGGGCATTGCTGGCACATGATGGCATATATCACATTGGTAGATGTGCAGGTGAACGATCCCCTGATGGTGTGGCTGATGTGATTAGGTCCTATGATGGTGTCACTTGAATAGATATGTGGACAGAGTTGGCATCGGGCTTTGTTGCAAGGATAGGTTCCTGGGGTAGTGTTTTTGTTGTATGGTGTGTGGTTGCTGGTGAGTATTTGCTTCAGGTTGGGGGGCTGTCTGTAAGTGAGGACTGGTCTGTCTCCCAAGATCTGTGAGAGTGAGGGATCATCTTTCAGGATAGGTTGTAGATCTTTGATGATGAGCTGGAGAGGTTTTAGTTGGGGGCTGAAGGTGACGGCTAGTGGCGTTCTGTTATTTTCTTTGTTGGGCCTATCCTGTAGTAGGTGACTTCTGGGTACTCTTCTGGCTCTGTCAAATAACTTGCAACTTATATCTGCCCCTGGACATTTCCACTGCTTGCATCTGATGAAGTGGGTATTCACCCACGAAAGCTTATGCTCCAATACCTCTGTTAGTCTATAAGGTGCCACAGGACCCTTTGTTGCAACTTTGGTATACCTCGTCTAGCACAATCTGAACCCAACTTTTGCACTGTGTAAGCTGACATTTTGAGACATCTGTGCTCTAGGGCAGAAACTGTCAATGTGAATCTTTTGCCACAGTGTGTCGTGTCTTTTTTTCAAATTGAAATTATTTATATTACTGTTGCGCCTATGAACCCTAGTCATGGACCAGGACCCCACTGTATTAGGCACTGTACAAACAGAACAACCACAAATGGTGCCTGCTCCAAGGAGTTTACAATCTGAAGTATAAGACAAAAGACAGGCAGAGGAGTATAAGGAAACGATATAGTACAATATCAGAGGGGTAGCCGTGTTAGTCCAGATCTGTAAAAGCAACAAAGAGTCCTGTGGCACCTTATAGAAGCTGAATACACCCACGAAAGCTTATGCTCCAATACGTCTGTTAGTCTATAAGGTGCCACAGGACTCTTTGTTGCTGATATGGTACAATGGGTCTCAAACTTTTTTACTGGTGACCCCTTTCACATAGCAAGCCTCTGAGTGCGACCTCCCCTTCTAAATTAAAAACACGTTTTAATATATTTAACACCATTATAAATGCTGGAGGCAAAGCGGGGTTTAGGGTGGAGGCTGACAGCTCGCAACCCCCCATGTAATAGCCTCCTAACCCCCTGAGGAGTCCCGACTGCCAGTTTGACAACCCCTGATACAGTATTTGTCAGCGTAAGAGGCAGTGGTCATAACAAACCAGCAGCCTGTTATCAAATATATTGCAGGCCAGGCATCATGACAAAGGAGAGTTTTGAGGAGGGATTTGAAAGTGGATAATGGGGTAGCTTTGCAGGTGTTTATGGGGAAGGCCTCCCAAGCATGAGGGATAGCATGGAAGAAAGCACAAATAAAACTAAACAAGTGGGCTAATATCATGAGCCAAGGGGAGGTGAGTGCTGGCAGCTCCATAGCAAATGAGAGATGATCTGTAGGATGGGGATTGACTGTGAAGGGCATTGAAAGGGAATACAAGCAATTTATTGTATCAAACAGAAGTGGGAGCTAATGGAGGGATACAAATGGAGGAAAAAAGTTTCAGGAGAAGCAGCCAAGTTTGTCTGAGGTTTTTATTCACAATTGTAGATGGTATTTCAAAAATCCACCTTCCAGAAAACTTGAAAAATAGGTAGCAAGCAAATATGCCATTCAGTCTCTTCTTTACTGATTATGAATCAGACCTCCTCTATTGTTCCATCCACTTCAAAAATGCCTGAATTATTTTTTTGAAGGTAAACCCTAATACTATCTACCCCTACTGGAGATTTTCCTAGTGACAAAGTCTTGTGATTTTGGAAAATAAAATCAAGATTTCTATTCCCCGTGTTGCACTTATTTTTTTATGTCTGTATGTACATGGCCACTGATTGTTACACACTATTTTTCTTTGTGTTTCATCTCTGTTCCTTCTCATTATTCTCACGTCGTCTGTTTTCTCTTATTCTATAATATCTTTCCTTTTCCCTGAGTGTGTTTTTAGTATTTCTGTACAATTATAGAGCTGTTATGTTTATGGCTGAGTACTACTACTGGCATATCTGATTTGTAGCTCTAGCAATAGTTTTTCTTATACTGAATCATCCATTAAATTTGTTTTGTGGTCCCAGGCTCTTGAAAATGATTACACATACAACAAATATATCTAAGGGGAATTTTGATGTATGATACTAGTCCAAAACCAAGCCCTTTAATCTTAGAAAACTTGTAGTGTAGATATCAAACAAAGTTCTGGTGATCAGTACAATCTGTTTTGTACCAACCTGATTTAATAAATGTGTAAAAGAATGCCAGACTGTAAAGACCTTATTACATTTTATAAACAGTAGAACAGCTGTAATAAATTGAGTAAAATCTCAGATTTAACAGTTTATATTTTACTGAAGAGGGTATTCCCAGACCTGTTTTTCACAGTAAAACCTTTCCAGTACATGTGTTAGCATAAGTGACTGTCGTTAATATTAATGTTGCTATAATAAAGACAGTGATATTGTGTCATTAAAATCCATATTTTCATTCACTCATAGCTCTGGAATAAAAATGCCCGAAAATTGGCATGTTTGATCTTAACCTGGTAGAAAATCTTACCCGTTTACCACCCCCCCCCCCAAAAAAAATTGGTTAATCTGCTTTTGATTTATAGACATGCAAAACATTCGACTGTTTGGTCTTCATTAAAGAGATTCGTTGCCAGATTTCATTCCTGCAATCACATTTGTGTACATCACAGTATTTTAAAATATGTTCTTTTATAGGAAATTTTAACTTAATTTTGAGTTATTAATGGAGAATGTTGCTCACAGATATTCTAAAGTCAACAATCTGTAGATCTCTACTTTGAGTTGAACATTCTGTCCCTAATACTGAAATTATATAGCGCTTTTCATTTTATAAGCAACTCTTCAGAGGAATGTTTAATATAGAAGGTGGGAATATCATTTGCATTTTATATTTGTGATGAGGTAGTACTGCAGGTGAATGGAAAAGAGGTTTTTCTTTATTGGGCTTCAATGTTCCCCAGGACTACAAATAGAGTAGCAGTATAGATAGTATATAAATATACTGAGGAATAGCTGTGGAAAGAGAGAACTCTGTATTAATTCAACATTGCTTAAAGATTTAAACCTTCTGATGTCAGGGATTTCTGAGTTAAGGCTCCTCTGATAAATTTAAAGCACAGTTCTACTTTGAAAAGTGGCATTGTAAAAATGTGTAATGCAGAGATTCCAACCCTCCCTAATTTTCCATAATCCTATGTCATCTTGTGCACATTGTGGCTGAGAAAAGTACAAAGTTCCTGCCCACTGTACATGGACTTCTGACATCTAATATTTCTTGACCAGAGCATGGAACATCACCAGGAGCTCATCATGTGTTAGAAGCTGTGTGATGTATAGATCTATAAGATAATGAAACATGCAAGCACATGCTGGCTGTTTGGTCTGTGTCTGACTTAGCTCATCCAGCAGTGGGAACTACTCACCATGTTCTTCTGGACTGAAGCAGCAAAATTGGAAGTTCATTCTTGGGGCACCACGTGCAAAGCTATGACTGTCAGTCTACATTGTCTTCCTTTGCAGCAAAATAAAAACCAACACATATGCTAAGTTTTGTGCTGAGGTGACAAGCCACAAAACCAGACCATAAGCGACTACCTAGTGAAAGTCAAGATGGGCCACGCAGAGCTGAAATCAGCTATATTAGCAACAAACAGATATTGAACCTGGAGTAGCAGCGACCCACAGCCAGTTATCAAAGTCGAAACTGGGCATTGCAGCAAAACAAAGATTATCTAAAAAGCATTGCAACTGCAAGCATACAGATTAGGTTGCTGACGCCAAGCATGACAAATCAACTAAACTGACATCAGATGCCATCACTGTGCCAAAAACAAGCTGTAGAACTGGGTGTTGAAAGTTGTGATCATATAAGACACTTGCTGATTTCACAAGCAAAACCTTACTGTCTGTTCTTAGACTATGCAATCATGATCTTTGACAAACTGAACACTGCAAAAAGAGAAGTCTCTGATTCTCACAGATGTCAGTTATTCAGATGTCAGTTATTCAGTCTTCTGAAAGAACTTCTTGTCATATTCGTCAAGTCCTTAGTGAGGATAGAAGCAAAGTGCCTGACAACAATACAACTTTACTTCTAATGAGAAAGATGACAAGGATATTTTGACTGGATCCAAGACACATGACTATCAGATACAACTCAGAGTGGAAGCAATCATCAATCATCTCTGAGCTTCAGAGAATAAGTCCACAGCGAGGCTGACGGATAGAGCTTTGAAGCTGTTCTTCTATTCACTTTATTGGTACTACTAGAGGTATGCACGTACATAGTGAGGAAACTGCCTCTGCTTGATTCTGTACTACTACATGCAGAATAGCTGAAATTGAGCACTCCGGATGATGGCTACATATTATGAAATTGGGTTCTTCATGCAGTGGTTTCTGTATCTGCCGAAGGATCATTCACAGCAAGACACACTACAAGAGCGGTTTGCTTGGTACCAGATCGATGACATGTCATATGTTCTGGTGTGCACCAGTTGTGATGAATAATGGCATACCATGTCACAGATAGAGGAAGCCTATGGCAAAACAGCATACAATGCTCTGGCTCAGGTAATGAAAGCAATCCCTTTCATTCTTCAAAGCAACTCTGTATTCTGCGCAGGAAGCAAACTGAGTTCAGAACAAATCTTGGTGATAAAGGTTTGGAATCACTGACGATCACTAAAGTGGACTCACTTGGTCAACCCTGTCACTTGAGAAATCCGGCAAAGTATTCTTGCGAAAGACCAAGCAAGGAAACCTGCTTGCAAAGCAGTGAGGATGCAGCCAATATCCTGATCAGACCTGGTCATGGCTACTGATGTTACTAAATAAAATGTTACCTTAGTTTGTACTGCTGTTACTACAATGTTCACAGAAGTGCATCTAAAATTCACTGCAAGCATTTAAAGCACTACCCCAGGCCCCCCGTGTTTGGCATCGCACCTTTGAGTGTGGCCACTAATCCAAGCAACCTCCCTAATTTTCCCTCTAATATTTTTAATAAATATCCCTAAAAGTCTCAGAGCAAGGTCAGTATCTCTGATAATGGACTTCCATATTCAGCATGTCTCACTGGTTTTCATATCAAATTTGTTCCATTTTCAAGAAACAAGATTTTTTTCCCCAACTGCCAGCCTCACAAACTCTTCCTGGGTTTTGGCAGTTAAATTGTGTTCTTTCCATCTTGTGCATCAGCACCGGTAATATGTTTTCTGTAGGTAAAATTATGCCCTCAGCTACACCTGTACAATCACATTAGTCATAAGTAGATTGCACAGGTGCACAGTTGCATGGGTGTAGCTGAATTTGGCTTTCAGAGTCATTAACAATGGTGATCCATAATATGGAAGGAACCCAGACTGACTGCCAGAGCTCAGAGTTTGTGGGCTCTCAGTTAGGGGGAAAGAATCTTTTCACTTGCAAATATAGCAAAATTTGATATGACATCATTGAGACACAATGAACCTGGAGCTCTGCAATGCCATTTTTAGTTACTAAAAGTACAAGTTCACATTGTGTTATTTTAGCATCTAGAAGCCCCAGTCAAGGGCCAGGATCTCATTGTGCTAGGTGTGGTTCACCTACAAAAGAAAAGGATGGTCCCTGCCCCAAAGAGCTTCTTAAGTATTATGGTTTGTTTCATGAACACAAATGATTGGGCAATGTAAAGTAATAATAATCATCCTTTGTATTTCTGTGGTGGTTTCTATCTGTAGATGTAGATCAAAGCATTTTACAGACATTAATAAATTGAGCTTCATAAGATCCTTGTGAGATTAATATGTGGTGTCCCAATTTTATAGATAGGGTGAAAATCAGGCACAGGAAGATTACATGATTGATCCAGTATCACACAGGAGGTCGGTGTCAATGCTGGGAATCAGACTCAAGTCTTCTGACTCCCAGATCTGTACTTTAACAGCAAAACTATCGTTTAAACCTGTCTAGTAGCTCTTGAAGTAGGGAAATTTTCCAAATCTAGATAACTGTGACTGTATTGAAATATTCAAAACACGGTGATAAATTTATCATGTTATACAGCTAAATTGACATACCACTAGCAAATACTTCACATACTATATTATCAAAAGTTCTCATCTGTCATCAACTGACGTAAATTCATATTCTAATTGAAGGGAATTCCTCATGAGAGCTACAGTAACTCCTCGCTTAATGTTGTAGTTCTGTTCCTGAAAATTCTACTTCAAGTGAAATGATGTTAAGTGAATCCAGTTTCCCCATAAGAATTAATGTAAATAGGGTGGGTTAGGTTCCAGGGAAATTTTTTTTGCAAGACAAAAGACATTATATACATATACAGTATAAGTTTTAAATAATTTTAAACAAAATGTAATACTGTACTCACCAATGATGATTGTGAAGCTTGGTTGAGGCAGAGGCGTAGAATGGTTGGTGTGGGGGGGCTTGCCCGGCTTTGCCCGCCCGGCACTCCTGCCATAGAGTGGGGTCGGGGCACGGGGGCTTGACCCGTTCCCGCCCAGCGTTCCAGCTGAGGGTTGGGGCATGGGGGCGTGCCTCATTCCAGCTGCTGGCGCTCCTGCCTGGGAGTGGGTGTGACGGGTTGGATCACAGAAACCCCCTTAGAGTTGCCAGCTGATGTGCCAAGACTACTTTTGCCCCTGCTTTCCTGCCCTGGCAGCTTTAGACTCCAGTACCTTGCCTGGTTTGAGCCAGACCCGCTAGCCTGCTGCAAACCCAGACCTGAACCATGTCCCCTAACAGCTGTTGGCTTACCTAGAAACAGCTTAAGAAGTGTTCCTGCCTTTAGCACTCAGATGCTCAACTCCCAATGGAATCCAAACCCTGAATAAATCGGTTTTACCCTGTATAAAGCGTATACAGTGTTAACTCCGATTGTTTGCCCTCTATAAACTGATAGAGAGATATGCACAGCTGTTTGCTCCCCCAGGTACTAATACATACTCTGGATTAATTAATAGGTAAAAGGTGATTTTATGAAATACAGAAAGTAGAATTTAAGTGGTTCCATGTAGTAACACACAGAACAAAGTGAATTACCAAGTAAAATAAAACAAAACATGCAAATCTATCTCTAATACAGTAATAAAACTGCATACAGATAAAATCTCACCCTCAAAGATGTTTCAATACATTTCTTTCACAGACTGGACGCCTTCCTAGTCTGGGCACAATCCTTTCCCCTGGTACAGCCCTTGTTCCAGCTCAGGTGGTCGCTAGGGGATTTCTCATGATTGCAGCCCTTTTGTTCTGTTCTACCCCCTTATATGGCTTTGGCACATGGCGGGAATCTTTTGCCTCTCTGGGTCCCCCCTCCCCCCTTTCTAAATGGAAAAGCACCAAGTTTAAGATGAATTTCAGTACCAGGTGACATGGTCACATTTCCTATGAGACTCAAGCCTTCATTCCTCCCAGGCTGACTCACAGGAAGGCCAGCCTGCAAACAGAGCCATCCACGGTCAATTGTTCTGGTTGATGGGAGCCATCAAGATTCTAAACCACCATTAATGGCTCACACTTCGCATAATTACAATAGGCCCTCAGAGTTTTATTTCATATTTCTAGTTTGATACAAGAGTGATACATTTATATGAATAGGATGACCACACTCAGTAGATTATAAGCTTTGTAATGATACCTTATAAGAGACCTTTTGCAGAAAGCATATTCCAGTTACATCATATTCACATTCAAAGCAAATTTTCATAAAGTATATGGGGTGCAATGTCACAGTGGGGTCAAGGGCTTGTCTGCTCCCTGGCTGGAATGCCAGGTGGGTGGAATGGGGCAAGCCCCCCATGCGCCAACCTTGCTCCCAGACAGGAGCACTGGGTGGGCAGAGTGTATTGAGTCAAACAATCTTATAAGGGAAAACCTTATTGTGTGATTTTAAACGAGTATGTTCTCTAATAGATCAGCAACCTAATAATGAAATAATGTTAACCGGTATGACTTTAAGTGAGGAGTTACTGTACAAAGTTTTAGACTTCACTCCAGCAGTAGTGAGAATAAGTGAGGAAAATGTGGAAAGGTCACAATGTTTTACTATGAATAAAAATTTTCCTTTGTATATGATGCCAAAAAGTATAATCAACTTTTGTGACAGGAAAATTAATTAAAAAGTGATGAAATAATTTGGTATTTGTAATTTTAGGTGGATCTTTCATTAATGTGAAAACATTTTTGATGTAGATGGCCAGTATTGTCTATTTTAAACATTATAAGCAGGTTTACAGTGGTAGGCTTCCTTTTTTTAACTGTCATGGTATCATCTCCATTACAAAGAATTTATTAAAAATTGAGGATTTACTTAAGTTTTGACTATCTTTGCAAAATGATGCAATCACTAGGTCAATGAGCAGAGATGTAAAAGTTTAAGTACTTAAAGTCCAACCTGGTCTGTGATCACTTAAAATTATTTTGGCTCTTCAAAAATATGGTGGAATGAAAGGACATTAAATTAACATATGAAATAACTAATTCACTGGAAACATTTACAGATCTCTGAATACTGTACATTTTAGTAACAATATTCTTGCAGTTAATGTTGCTCTTTAGTTAGTTGGTCTGTTTACAAAATGTTCTTTTGTGTAAAATATTTAAATATATTAATAGGAAGGAACAAACAATAAGAATGGAAAAATGGTGTGAAATAGGGAGGACTATTTTAAATTAAATAGCAATTAAAATTTTAAATGCTTTAGGGAAGAATGTGAAGAAAAAGCTGAAAAGAACCTAACCTATTTCCTTAAGTTTTTCACCAGTTCCTTATGATCAGAAGAGGGACAAAAAATTCTTACTGATTACAAATGTGGCTAATTGTAGTACATTAAAAAATATGGAAAAATAGAGTATACATGGAGGTAATTAACTAATTTAAAGCTCCTAAAATCACTAAGATTAATTTGCATGTTACCCCAGTCTTATTGAGTAAAAAAAATCTTATCTAAATTTAATTGCAATAGTCTGTGTAAATTTAATTGTATAGTCAGTGTAACTGGCTGGAATCTCTCTGTAAAGGTATTCTTTTAAGAAACCCAAAGAAAACACATCTTGTTTTAATTCAAAAGAATTAATGGATAGTTACAAATTCCTAGGGAATGGTATTAAATTTTGTAAATAAACACATGGTGTTCTAAACTTAAAACAAAATCTATTCAAGTGACACCATTATGGGACCTAATCACATCAGCCACACCATCAGGGGCTCGTTCACCTGCACATCTACCAATGTGATATATGCCATCATGTGCCAGCAATGCCTCTGTGCCATGTACATTGGCCAAACCGGACAGTCTTTACACAAAAGAATAAATGGACACAAATCTGACATCAGGAATCATCACATTCAAAAACCAGAGGTTGAAGTGTTCTCCTACTCTGGTCACTCAGTAACAGACCTAAAAGTGGCAATTCTTCAACAAAAAAACTTCAAAAACAGACTACAACGAGAAACTGCTGAACTGGAATTAATTTGCAAACTGGATACCATTAAATTAGGCTTGAATAAAGACTGGGAGTGGCTGGGTCATTACACAAATTGATATCTACTTTCCCCGTGCTAAGTTTCCCCCTGCTGCTGCTCACACCTTCTTGTCAACTGTTTGAAATGGGCCATCCTGATTATCACTACAAAAGTTTTTTTTTCCTCCTGCTGATAATAGCTCACCTTAATTGATCAGTCTCTTAGAGTTGGTATGGCAACCCCCATCTTTTCATGTTCTTTGTGTATGTATATCTATATCTATATCTATCTCAGCAGACTGCTGTAAGATTTCAGAGTGGTAGCCGTATTAGTCTGTATCTGCAAAAAGAACGAGTACTTGTGGCACCGTAGAGACTAAACTTTATTTGGGTATAAGCTTTTGTGGGCTAGAACCCACTTTATATCTCCCCCCCCCCCCCCCCCCCCGATCGCAACCCATGTAAATGCCACACCATAAATGAAATCATTCATCATCTACATCAGGTGGAAGAGGGAGTAAGTTGCAGTGCAGCAATTTCTAGCTTCAGAGAATTGGGGACAAGTGGAGCAGGGCCCAGCCTGAAACATCTAAATAAGTTCCTAGTGAAGGCTTGTCTTCAAAACATTCCCATTTTACCATCCTCAGACAGTTCTTATGTTTTGCAGATGGGTGGCAGCCTTTTTTCCTCTCCCCAACTTTGATCATTACCATTTGATCTTACACGTGTTCCCAGGCTCTCTAGGATCATGGGAGCAATAATATTGGTTTTAGGGAAGAAGGCAATTCACTTATCTTTTCCTGGACAATTTTTCTCATCAGGGTTCTGTACAGATATAAAACTGAAGCAAATATACAGTGAAAATAGTGGTTCCTGGAATATCTTGGATTCAAGACAAACATGCACACAATGCCAGGGAAGTCAATCATAAGCCTGGGCTGAGAATTAGTACAAGGTCTCATATTAGAAGAATGTTAAGAGAAGGTGAAGATTGCCATAATGGAAAACAAGTGGTGTCACAAAAACCTGATACTTATTGTAGCCTATTGGGAATACTGATCTCATACACAAACATGTTTCACTGATTCAGAATTCTTATCGTATGAAACCACTAATTCTAGGTATCCTCTTTCCATCTTGTCCTATCTCGTCCGTTGGCAGATATCTGGAACGAGTTGTATAATAACCATTCCCATATTGATGAATGAAGAGAAACAGATTTTTTAAGGGATTTGCCTGATTCAGTTCAGGGAATTGGGTACCAGAAAGAACACGGTAGCTACCAGATGGAACACACTGATTCAGTGAGGTCTCAGAGTACTGCTCCTTCCATGGTAGCAGACCTGTTCTGCTGGTGACAGTCAGTGTCTGTGTTTTTTGTAGTTATTATGAAAACCCTATCAGCACTATCCCAGAGAGAAATTCTCTTGTCCTGGGCCTAACAAAGTTTCTGATCCCTATGTGCATTGCCTGCTGAGGGAGAGATGAATGTTAAGCCTTACATGGCAGAAGATGTATTAGATGAGTAGCTCCTATATCCAGTAATATCTCACTAAACATAAGGCAATTTGTTGGGCTGGTAACCAACTTCTTTGCATTTGGAAACAGTAAACAAAGTGCCTCTGTATGAGGACCTGGGATGTGAGGTGGGGAACGACATTGTGCAAAGCTGGATAGGGTCCCTACTATAAGTCTTCCCATCTTTTCCGCTGCTCCCCAGGGAAATACAAAAGATAGGAATGAGAGAGTTACAGTAATACTGTTTATGCTGCTATGGCTCTCAAACTCGATTAACTTATCATTGGAAATTTTGATGTCTGTGTCTCACAGAGGAGGTATACTATTGCAAGACAAGTCCTCCATTGGGACCAGACAAGTTTAAAATAAATATTTGGAAGTAGTGATTATTCTCATGTACCCGCAAAAAGAAAACAACAAATAGAACTTATTCTACTGGGTGATAAGTCCATAGTTTAACTACCATGTTTAATCAACAAAGGGTCCTGTGGCACCTTATAGACTAACAGAGGTATTGAAGCATAAGCTTTCGTGGGTGAATACCCACTTCTTCGGATGTTTAATCAGTGAAACATAGCCTTGAATGGTCATAGCCCAGGAGAGCTTTATTGTGTCCAAGCAAAAAAGATCAGGTCTCTGTACTATGTTCTCAGCATGCTTAAGAAAAGGAAGTTTTGTACAAATGCTTCCTTCCCAACATTAAATGCTTCCTTCCAACTCGACAAGGTCATATAGCATATCAGTGGAACTTCAGTGTGCTCTTTACAGCACTACCCAGATTGAATCATGGAGGAGATGTCCCTATACTTCCTGTCCATTAAAGTAGGGCTCCCAATGGGTACTAATACTGATCAGATGAGTTTTTTGTTTTGAAGTTGAGGGCTTTCTCTAAGAACATCCAGTACTGTGCTTCTAATTCAGATAGGTAGTTCTCATATCTTTTATAGCATTCATTCCCTAAATAAACTCAAGAAATACTCTTCCTTTGGTTAAGCATCAAAGGGTAGGTCTACACTTGTGGTGGTGTGTAGAGTACAGACGTACTCTTAGCATGATATAAATAACAGCGTAAAGACAGTGAGGCACTGGTTAGGTGAGAAGAGTACAGACA
Source organism: Macrochelys suwanniensis (assembly GCA_033296515.1). Taxonomy (NCBI): domain Eukaryota; kingdom Metazoa; phylum Chordata; order Testudines; family Chelydridae; genus Macrochelys; species Macrochelys suwanniensis. The sequence goes on along the minus strand of CM065780.1, from coordinate 45,576,829 downwards.
CACCAGAACCCTAGGGTATATACCTTTCACGTCTCTCAACACCCCCTGTAGAGTGCCTTCCATTCCTACACGACTATTTTTAGAAGTGTAATGTCCCACTGCCAGAGCTTTTCCCTGCTGCAGTGAAATATTCCAGCTGCAGGAAAAGGCTCTGGCAGGAGGGAGGCAGCGGTGAAAGGCTCCAGCTGCTGGAGCCTTTCATCATTGCCTCCCTTCTGCAGGAGCCTTTCACTGCCATGTGTAGCAACACGCTGCAATGTGAACAGAGCCTACCTTTTTCGGCAGCATGTAGCTACATGTGTCCTAAATGTCACCATGAGTGTAGACAAGACCAAAGTCTAGTCTTTAGGAGCACTGTCAATCTCAGGGCATAGTAGTCATGTCTCCCATATTCAGATCTGCTAGATAGCCATTAGTTCACCAAGTTCCATATATTGGTCATCCAATCTCAGCCAATGCCGTTTCCTTTATTTTGGCAGAAGTCTTCTAAGCACCTTAGTGCCCAGGGGAAGATGGAGGAGATATTTATAAAATATCCACCTCAGTTTGGATGTCTATAATTAAAGAATGATCCTGCTTCCCACCCTGGAGGCACATTGCTATGAACATTCCATAGTAATGGATCTGAAGATCTTAGCACGAAGAAGAATAGGAAAATTCATTGATGCTTACCTGAAAATTTTCTTCCTTAAGTAATGTGGCAGAGCTCCAACCCTGTCCCCATGGGTCCCACACTTCTAGGCGGTTTATGCTAGCCTCAGAGGCTAACTGTAACCCTCCACGTAGCCCTTCTCTCTCTAGGGCCAGGGTTACAGTCTACTGAGCCCTTTTCATCATAAGCTAGCACAAGGTCGGTGAGAGAACTCCCACAGTCTCGGTTATCCTTATGGGCTTGTTCAAGAACAGTTTCATCTCCTGTCCTGACAGGGGCCTGTCTTCCCCTCCCAGGAGATGTTTCTGTAGTGACAGGTTGGGGGGAACCCAGGCCCGCTCTCTACTCCGGGTTCCAGCCCAGGGACCCTAGTGGTAGCAGCTGTTAGCAGCCAACCTTTCACTGCCAGAGTTGCTATGTTTCCCTGGGCCTCTTCTCTCTTCTTCACCCTTACCTTACGGCTCCATTACCAATGACTTGAGGGTGTCCTCATTCAGCAGCACTTCCTCTCCTCTGGCTCTCCTTAGCCTGACTGGAGTGAGCCCTTTTATAGTATCAGAAAGGCCTTAATTAGAATCAGGTGTTCACATCACCTTAATGGCCTCACCTGACTCTTTGCAGATTAATTAGAGTCAGGTATTCTCATTAGCCTGGAGGAGCCCCTACCCTGGTCAGTTAGGGAACAGAAAACTGCTAACCCAGTGGCTAGTATCTCTGTCCTCCACGCTTTTGCAGTCATCCTGCTGCCTGGTTGCCCCCCTGGTGGCTGCTGCTGCTGTAGGGGGGACCCTGCTGGTGTGACCCCCAAGGGGGGAGTGTGAGGCCCCACTGTTTCCACTGTTTTTGGGGCCTCCCCTGGCTAGATTGCTGTTGCCTTTCCTGCTGCAGAGTCTGCTATTGCTGCTGGAGCTGAGGAGGGAGTGGAGGAAGCCTTGTTCTGTGGAGCGGGATTATAACATCCTTGCTTTTGTAGTGGTAGGTGCCTTTGCTGTGGGGAGTTGGGGGAGTGGCGTGGAGCCCTCCCCCTGGCTTGTCTGCCCCCTTTCCTACCACCGCCATTGCCCCCTTTGCTTTTCCACCTTCCCATCTGTCTCTTGGCTCTATTCTACACTCCCCAGCCCAGCAGTTCGCTCTGTCCTTCTATCCGCTCCAGGCCAGTAGCTGCAGCAAGCAGGCATCTGTTTGTCAGGCGCCCGTGGGTGCGCGTTTTCCTTCCCCTTCCTTGGTTTTGTCCTCCTTCCCCTGCTGCATTTGGCTAGTGGGCTTCCTTTTCCCCCTGCTTTGCCCCCTGGCCTGTCCTTGCAGCTGTTTTTCCCTTTTCCCTTTGTCACCTGCCCTGCCCGTTCCCTTCCTAGTTCACTTGTTTGTTTTGTTTTGCCCTGCCTTGTCTTCCTGGTCCCTGGTTAGTTTGTTTGTCCCGCCCTCCTGATCAGGCCTTCCCCTTCATTCCGACCCTTTGCTTCTTGCCCCCCTCGTGGTTGGCCCTCATTGCCAGCGTACCCATGTCCCTTTCTTAGCGCCTGCCCCCCCCCCCCCCCCCCCCCCCGTTCTGTTAATTCCTTCACCGATGTACACTCCATTATGATGTTTTAGTTTTCCTTTCCTTTCCTTAGTGCAGCCGGGGGAGCCGGCGTCCTTTTCATCTTGTGCTGGGAGTTGTGTCCCTTGTTTTTCCTTTGTCTCCTTTTGTTGGCGCCCTCCTGCCCTGCTTTCAGCCTAGCGGGTGGGGTGTGGTAGCAGTCCCTCCCCTCCCTTCCTTTCCCTTCCCTTCCGCCTGCCCTAGCGGCTGTCCCCATCGCCCTCCTCCTGTGGTGGGTGGTTCGGGGGGTGGGACTTCCTTGGCTGCTCCTGCAGCTCCCCTTCAGTCTCCCCCCGCCCGCCCTCCCCAGTGATGGCTGTCTCGGCTGCCACTGCTGGGCTACCTGTCAGTCCTGCCCTTGGGGCACCGGCGGCGGTGGGCACGGATAGGGACCTCAGGGACTCCTCAAATTCCATTGCTGCTGCTGCGACCTCTGCTGCCTCCGCGTCCGAGACCGCTCCCCTAGCTGGTGGGAAGGGCCGGGGGACGAAAAAGGGCAAGGGCCCCGCCCGGAGGGCGATACCCCCCGGGGCGGTGGCTCCTTTTCCCGCTGTGGCCCTGTCAACGGCCGCAGCCCCCTCTTCTCCCTTGCCTGTTGTTCCCTCCACCAGCTCTGGGGGTGCTGTTTCCTCGGCCCCCAGGGCGTATGCCCAGGTGGCTGCGACCCCTCCGCTCGCCGCCTCGCAGTCTGCTCCAGCCGCTTCCGGGAATACCATTCCCGGCGGTCGGGGCCCCTTTCCCACCCTCACCAGGGAGCACGGGGTGCGTTGCCTCCTGGTGCCGGCCTCGCCCCATGTGGAAACCTACGTGTGGGCGTTGGCATGGGTGGTGGGGCCCATGGCCGTTGTGGCGGCCTCTAAGATGTTTGGGAAGGTGGTGTTCTTCCTGGCGTCAGAGGCCGCGGCCCAGGAGGTGGTGGAGAGGGACTTGGCGGTGGGGGGCGTTCACGTCCCCCTTGAGCCTTTGGAGGACTTGGGCGTACGGGTGGTTTTTTCCTCTGTCCCTCCCTTCCTCCCCAATGCCGCCCTTTTGCCGTTCCTCTCCACCCTGGGGAGGCCCCTGTCCGTCCTCAGCCCCCTTTCATTGGGCTGTAAGGACCCCGCCCTCCGCCACGTCTTGTTGTTCCGCCGGCAGGTGCAGGTTCAAGTGCTGCCGGTGGCACGTGGCGGGGAGGCGTTGGAGGGATCCTTTCTGGTGCCCCATAGAGGGGCCCAGTACCGGGTTTTTTATTCTTCGGGGGAGGCCTGGTGCTTTCTCTGCCGGGCGGGGGGCACGTCCGGAGGGACTGCCCCCTGGCCCAGCTTGGAGGGGCATCTGGGACCCCTGCTACCTGGAAGGGTGTCGGCTCTACCAACGCCGGCGGCCCTGATCGCCCGGACCCTGGGGTCACCCCTCCTCCATTTGTGACCGCTGTCATCCCCGCTCGGGTCTCGGGGGTGGCCCCCCCCACGTGCCCAGATGAGCGTGCGGGCCCCACCGCTGAGGTGGGTAGTAGACTGGGGCCCGCGGAGGAGAGGGTGGCAGGGCCGGTGGTAGGACTTGAACGGGGCTTGCCCCAGGGGGAGTCTGTCCCTTCCCCTGTTGTCCTGCCCTTGTCTTCCCTTACCCTCCCATTATCGCCCTCGCTCCCGGGCCCTGACCTGGCTAGCCAGCCCCCTTCTTCGGGGAGCTGGGAGTTAGTACGGGGGAGACGCCATAAGCGGGGAGCACGGGCCCAGCATCCCCCCCTTGTTGACGAGGGGGAGGGGACCCCCTGTAAAACCAAGAAGGGGGTCGCTGGCGCTGGGCTTTCCGTTGACTCCCCTGCTGAGGTTCGTCGCTTGGAGTCGGCCGAGGTCGCTGCAACTGAGGGGGCGGGTAGCACCATCTCCCTTATGGGGTCCCTCCCTGAGGGGATAACGGAAGGTGCCCCTGTTGTCCCGTTGCCATCTGTACCCCCTGTGGGTGCCGCGGTGGCTATTGCACCGGCTGCCGTCGAGGGGGACCCCGTGGAGGTGGGTGGGGAGTTTACTTCTATTTTTGATGAGATTGAGGCCCTAGGCTTGACTCCAACCACCGAGTGGGTGGATGCTCCCCTGCTAGGGGGCCTTGGACAGGGCGCTTGTGATCTGTCACCCCCCCCACCCCCCTTTTCCCTCGCCTCAGGGGGATATCCCTGTTTTGGCTATTGCACCGCCCCGGGACCTGACCATCAGCCCGGCAGCAAATGGTGACCTGGCTGGTGCCGCCATGCCCAGTGAGGCGACGGCTGATGCCGAGCGGCCAGGCTCTGAGCCCGTGCGTGTTGTGTTCTCTGCAGTGGGGTTGCGGCCCTCCCTCCCCCCGAGTGCTGTTATCGTGGGTGCCTCATTCAGTGGGGCACCTAGGCCAGGCGTGGTGGAGGCATCCCGCTCCCTTGCTGCCCCTCTGCCCATACTGCTGGGTCAAGGGGCACCGAGTTCCGGTGGTCCTGTCACTTGGGCCCTTGATTTTGTCCCTGCTCCCTGCCCTGACCCTGTTCCTGTCCCAGATTTGTGTCCTGACCCCGTCCCCATCCCTGACCCCACCCCCGTCCCTGACGCCATCCTTAACTGCTATTCCTTTTCTTCTCCTGTTGCTGCCGCCCCCGGGGTTGCCTCATTTTCTTTTTATGAAGGCCCCTGGGAAGCGGTTTTTGTCTTTCCTTCTCCTGGCCCATCTGGGGCTGCAGTTCTCCCTCCGCCACGTTCCCTAGGGCCACATGTTGCATCAGGTGGCGCGGCGTCAGAGGGGCGGGCGTTGCGGTGGGGCTCTGATCCCTGTGTACCTGTCTCGATGGGCCACGGGGCCAGTAGGGGGGCCCAATTAGGGGACGCCCAGGGGTCTGTGACCCCGGTCCCTGCTGCGCTGAGGAGCGAGATGCACTCTTTCTTGGAAGACACTCGTGGCTCCACGAATAGAGTGCGTCTTGCTCTTCAGTGCTGGGGCGATTTCCATCTAGTTCTCCAGACCGTGAGGGCCTTGTTGGGGGAGGGCAAAGGGACCGGGAAGCGAGGCGCAGAGGCTTACCAGCGGGCTCGTGGCTTCCGTGACGACCTGCTGGCTTTCGGGGTTGGTCACGGTTTGCTGCTTGGGTGTAGGGATGGTCTGTCGTTCGCCCTCCTGTTCTTGGACCAGGAGAAGGCGTTCGACTGGATGGACCACGGGTATCTCCTGGGCACTCTGCGGGCATTCAGCTTTGGGCCCCGGTTTGTGGGGTTTCTCCAGGTGCTGTATGCTTCCGCGGAGTGTTTGGTCAAGCTCAACTGGACCCTGACCGCACCTGTCAGCTTCGGGCGAGGGGTGCGTCAAGGCTGCCTGCTCTTGGCTCAGCTGTACTCTCTGGCCATTGAGCCCTTCCTTCGTCTCCTTCGTCTGAGGTTGACGTGGTTGGTGCTACATGAGCCGGAGGTGCGGTTGGTCCTGGCAGCGTACGCCGACGACGTGCTCCTCGTGGTCCAGGACCCGGATGGATCTGGTGCGGGTGGAGGCCTGTCAAGCTGTGTACTCGGTGGCCTGCTCCGCCCGGATCAACTGGGTCAAGAGCTCTGGCCTGGTGGTTGGGGCTGGGTGGCAGGTGAGCTCCCTCCCACCCGCACTCCAGGCCATTCGGTGGAGTGCGGGTCCGCTGCTCTATTGTAGCGTTTATTTTTCTGCCACGCATCCATCTCCGCCGGAGAACTGGCATGGTTTAGAGGGCAGGGTGACTGGGCGGTTGCGGGGCTGGACGGGACTGCTCCGGTGTCTCTCCCTTCAGGGTAGAGCACTGGTGCTCAACCAGCTGGTCCTGTCCATGCTCTGGCACCGACTCAACACCCTGTGCCCGCCCCCGGATTTCCTGGCCAATCTCCAGAGGTTGGTTCTGGAGTTTTTTTGGCCGGGACTGCACTGGGTCTCTGCAGGGGTTCTCCATCTTCCCCTGGAGGAGGGCGGACAGGGCCTGACATGTATGCGCACGCAGGTCCACGTCTTCCGCCTCGAGGCCCTGCAGAGGCTCCTTTATAGTGCAGGTGGCTCGGCGTGGAGCATGTTGGCGCACACCTTCCTCCGCCACCTGCGAGGGCTCCGATATGACCGGCAGCTCTTTTTTCTCCATCCGAGGGGTCTTCCGCGAGACCTCTCCGAGCTGCTGGTCTTCTACCAGGACCTCCTCCGCGCCTGGGGGCTGGTTTCAGCAACCAGGTCCTTTGCGGCCACCGAGGGGGTAGATCTCTTCGCGGAGCCCCTGCTACACAATCCCCATCTTCGTGTGCAGGTGGCGGAGTCCCCCTTGGTGCGCCGGAGGTTGGTCCTGGCAGGAGTTACCAAGATCGGAGACCTCCTGGACTACGACCTGGGGGGTTGGGTGGATCCCCGGGCGCTTGGTTGGCGCATGGGGCTCTCCACCCTTACCACACCCAGGCGCGTACTCCAGGAGGTGGAGGCAGCCCTGTCCCCCGCGGCTCGGTTTTTCCTCGAGCGGGTTCTGCGAGAGAGTGCGCCCCGCCCATCCCTCACTCCAGGCCCTCCAGATCTCTCCATCGGCCCCGTGAGCCTTCCCGGCCTCCCCCTCCTCACACCCCGAGCCGGCTGCGTACAATGCAGCCAGTTCGCTTCCAAACCACGCCAAGGGACCATCTGTACGCGCTCGTGCTGCACATGCTCCATTACCCCACCCTCGTATCCTGCCCAGACAATAAGTGGCGGGACCTTTTACCAGCAGTGGAGGGTGGGGAACCCCGGTGGGCCAGTTTGTATTCCACCTTAGTCCCGCGGCCCGCCGGGGATATCAGCTGGTGGCTCCTGCATGGAGCAGTGAGCACGGGCGTGTACTTGGCGCAGTTTACCCCGGTCCCCGAAGCCTGTCCCTTTTGTGGCGAGAGGGAGACCCTGACACATGCGTATCTTCAGTGCGCCAGGCTGCAGCCCCTCTTTCAGCTTCTCCAGAACCTCTTATTGAGGTTCTGGCTGCACTTTTCCCCTCACTTGTTTATTTACGCACACCCGATTCGAGGCCCCACAAAGTCGTGGGACCACCTCGTCAACCTCCTCCTAGCCATGGCCAAGGTGGCCATTTGGAACACCAGGGAGGAGAGGTTGGCAGGGGGAGGGGCCTGCGATTGTGGGGCTGTTTTTCGTTGTTTCATCCGTTCACGCATCCGGGCAGAGTTCCTCTGGGCAGCGTCCGCTGGCTCCCTCGATGCTTTCGAGGAGCAGTGGGCACTGTCCGGGGTTCTCTGCTCGGTGCCCCCTTCTGGTTCCTTAGTTTTAGCCCTTTGACCCTCACTCCCGTTCCTGTTCTTTTATTTGTTGCCCCCCGGAATTATTTGGAATCCAGGTTTTGTGGATCCCTCCCCTTAGGCTGGGGGGTGGGATCCTTTAGCAGTGGGCGGGCTTTGCCCGCCCACTTCCCAAATCCCAATAGGAGGACTACTTTGTTGTACCCAGCTGGCCTGGGTCTGTCACAGTAATAATATCCACAGATCTGGCCCACTCTGGAGACAAATGGATCATCCAGAATAGTGAGGGAAACTGACATCCAAGGATGTGGGTTTTGTTGTCATTAGGTGAAATTTACCATTCTCTGCATTAGAAGAAATTGTGTTTTTTCCTCAAAATATATTTTAAAACAATCTGTACTTTTAAGAAAGTAGATTTGAATTATCCTGGCTGTGGAAGTTATCTGAACTGGAGGGAATTCAGGAGCTAGGGCATTCCCCTCCTGCCAGTGACTTACAGGTCTAATTCTGTCTCTACGCTGCAAGCAGGCTAACATTGTAATAGATCTGTGAACTTATTACTTGAAGAAAGGAAATTTTCAGATAAACATGGATAAATTTTCCTATTCTTTTGCTTAACTCCAGACTTCATTTCCCTTGTATATACTTGTGGTCTGTTTCCATATACAGATTTTCTTTCAGAGACTCCTGCTTTTTGTCTCTAATTAATCGCTTTCGTAAACCCCATCATACCACTTAAACTTAATTCTCATTTTTTGAGGTTTACTAAAATTAATCATTCTCTTTCCCTAAACTTGATTTTTTCCAAAACTATTTCTCTGAAGAACTTTATATGCTGTGCTATTGCTTTGTTACTCTTTTCTTTCTTCCATTGACATGGTTGTTGACTCTCTAAATCCATCACTCTCTTCCATCCTTCAATCTTTTGCCCGTCTCTCCCATTTCAATATCCACCCTGCTGATCTCCAGCCCTGGCTTATCCCCAACATCTGCTTCCTTTGCTCCAGCTCTCACAGTGTGGAATGATTTTGGTGGAAATCTTGTGATCAGGATGACTTCTCCACTACATATTTGTTCTCTATTTCAGTTCTGCCATCTTCCTAACTAATTGTATCTCACATCCACAACCCTCTATGCTTTTTTGCTACCTTTGACCCTATGCTTTTCCTGCCTTTGCTTCTCTCTCTCTCACTGATTTCTTCCAAGAGAAAATTTACAAAATATGACGTAACCTTCGCCCTCCCCTCAGCTTGCCTTCTCCTTTCCTCCTACAAATCTTGCATCCATCACAGATGCAGAAGTTTCTTGTTTGCTTTCCTCCTCTAACTCCTCCACTTGTCCCAATGACCTCATCCCATCTCCTGATCTCCCTTTTGCCCACTCTCAATCTCCCCCCCCCTTATTCTTCTCCTTAACTGCTTTATTTCTTCTGGCTATTTCCCCCTTACAATACAAGCATTCTCTAGTCTTTCCAATCTTGGGGGAAAAACCCCGGCCAATTACCACCCTATCTTTCTTCTCCCTTTCATCTCTAAACTCATTGAATGCACTGTCTACAAGTGCTGTCTGGAGTTCCTCTCCTCCAGTGCCCTCCTAAATTGTCTCTAATCCAGTTTCCTTCCCTTGAATTCCACTGAATTACCTAATTACCTCTCCTAGCTAAAGCTCAGGACCAGTACTTCATTCTCATCCTTCTTGACCTGTCAGCCGCCTTCAACATATTTAACCATGTTTTTCTTCTTGAAAACTTGTCTTCTGTGACTGTCCTCTCTTGGTTCTCCTCTTACCTCTCTAATGACATGTTCAGTGTCCTTTGGAGGATGCTCTTCTTCCTCCAACTTTCTGTGGGGGGTCCCACAGTGTTCTGTCCTTGGTTCCTGTTTTTCCCCCTCTACACTTTATATCTTGCCAACCTCATCTGCAATCATGAATTCAACTACCCTCTACATGCGATGACTCACAGATCTACTTCTCTATTCCAGCACCTATCCCCTTTTGTTCAAACTAAAATCTAGGCCTGTTTCTCTGACATCTCCTTATGGATGTCTAGCTTGCGGCTCAAGCTAAACATGGCTAAAACGGCGTTATTAATCTTTTCCCCAAAACCCTTCCTGCTAATCCTTTCTCCATTATTGTGGACCACACCATCAACTTGCCTGTCACTCAGGCTTGTAACCCGGGCATCATTTTTGACTCCACCTCTGTCCATGTCCTCGCATCCAGGCTGTGTCTAACTCTCTTAAAAATGGTCTTTCTTATCCAACTACCGTTAAAACTCTTCTCTAAGCTACTTGGTGTGCTAAGCACAAGGTGGGATATTAGTTGATGTCTGCTACAGACTACCAAAACACATTAGGAAAAAGGGTAACCAACTCTTTACACACCTAACTTTAATGTGTAGGGATAAAAAAGCTGTATGATGATGGGGGACTTCAGTTGTAGTGACATATGCTGGCGGTGGTGTGCTGTTAGTTTTAATACATCCTTGGAATTTCAAAAGGCTATAGATGACCATTTCCTAACTCAGAAAGTGTTGCATCCACCATGGGGGAATTCTGTATTAGACCTCATCCTGACAGATAAAGAGAAACTGATCACATAGCTAAAAATTAATCGTAGCACAGGTACAAGTGATCAAGACTGGGTTATATTTATAATGTGCAATCAGAATAAACTCCAGACCAGTGATATGTATACTGGTGTTTTAAAAGGGCCAATTTCACAAGGCTGAAAACAGTTATAAATCAAATCAGCTAGAAGGAAGAATTTAATCAGAAAAATGTGACTGATAATGAGGAATTGTTTAAGAACACTTTACGAGCTGCCCAAAAAGCCACATTTGAAGTAGAAAATGGAAGAAAAGGGAAATTGACAGTAATGAATATAAATCAAAAGCTAGGAACTGTAAAAATTGATAAGAAAAGCAAAGGAACACAAGGAGAAATTTATGGCCAGCAGAGTTAAGGACAATAAGGAATTATTAAAGTATATTAGGAACAAAAAGAGTCTTAACAATTGTATTGGTCCATTAGTAGATGGAAATGGTAGAATTATCAATAATGCAGAAAAAGCAATAAACGTTCAATAAATATTTCTTTTATTTATTTGGGGAAAAAACAGATGGTGTAATCATATCATATGATAACACTCTTTCCATTCACTATTATTTCAGAAGGATGTTAACCAGCAGACACTGTTAGACCTTTTTAAGTTAGCAAGTCAGATAACTTTCATCCAGGAGTTTTAAAAGAGCTGGCTGAGGATCTCGCTGGACTGTTAATGTTGATTTTCAGTAAGTCCTGGAACACTGGGAATGACCAGAACACTGGAAGAAAGCTACTGTTCTTCTTCAAATGGTGTCCCTGTGGGTGCTTCACTCTAGGTGTCGGTGCGTCCCTGCGCCAGAGATCGGAGATTTTTCATAGCAGTACTCATTCGAGGGAAGGGTGTGTGCAGGAGCTGTCTCGTGCAGCCATTGGCGCTTCTTGTAGCCTCTTGTCCCTTCAGTTCCTTCTCAACCGTCCTCGGTTGCAGACGGACCGCCGTGGCAGTGCTAGCCTTGATACTTTCTGAAAGAAAAACAAAAGTTACTTAGTACCTTTAGTATTAGTCTATACATAGTTTAGTTAGTTCCTCTTAGAGGCTTTTTTTCTGAAAAAAATAAAATAAATAAATTATTTAGTTCTCAGTTTAGGAATAGCTCTACAGTTTACCACTCCATTTAACTTCGCACCCTCATCTATCCAGCAGGTTGGGGGAGAGACTTAACCGAAGTCATGCCAGGCTCAACAGGGTTTAAAAAGTGTAACTCATGCTGTGAACCTATGCTGGTCTCTGATGGTCAGGCATCCTGCATCCGCTGTCTGGAAGAAACTCATATCTCCCAGAAATGCATACACTGCAGCAACTTGAAGTCGAGAGCAAGATGTGATAGGGATCTCCGTTTGAAAATGCTTATGATGGAGAAATCCCTCCAACTTCCGCAAGAGATGTCCTCCGGGGAGTCTCATAAAGCAAGATCCCTAAGCATTGATAAGGCTCTGACTTCCAAAACTGTCCGGAAGCAAGCCTCGACCTCTTGAACAAGGGACTCTCACAAAAAGAGAGCTTCCCCAGCGAGGTCTTTACCCTCAGTGCTCAACTTGTCTAGAGAGAGCACTTATGAGGCACTGGGCTCCTCCGACACCGTCCCTCAGCGGACCTCTGCCGAGCCCCAATGCGCGGCACCGGAGTCGAGACATCAAGCCTCCTCCATGGCACCGACAACCCTGGTGCGGAGTGTGGCACAGTCATTGGCACCACAATCAATGCTACCGGCACCGACTCACGATTCAATGCCGGCTAACAAGCCAAACCCAGCACCGGTCAGCGCTTCAAGGGTCGACCACAGCACCAAGGCGGTACCAGCGCAACTCCTAGACCACAGTGACATAGCGATTTCCTCCGCACAGCAGTCACCACTGCTCGGCACTGAACACTCCCCGAGCTACATAACACAGTACTATCCTTCATCTCCTACGCCGATCTCCATGCATAGCGACGAGGAAGGAGATGTGCAGGACAACTACTTCTCCTCCCAACATTCATCACCATCACAGATGAGACCTACAGGGAAGGCTATAAAGCCTAGGCCTCATCCCTCCGAGCACTCTCAGCCCTGGTATGCACAACACTGGCCTTACCCATTACCGCCTTACCCCATGCAATGGCCATAATGGGTCCTTGGGCCACATACCAGAACCCATATTCTGGCCCCCCTTCCCCAGCCAGAAGGAGATTCAGAGTACCTCCATCTTTACCACACAGAGAAACTCTGACCTCCCTGAGACAGAGATAGAAGAGGAAGAGATACTATCACAGGCAGACCTGGATGATACACCACCTGCCCCACACTCATCTTCCGTACCAGAGGAAGCGGTGATATCGTCTACGCCAATAGCACCAGATGACCTCAGACAGTGCCAAGAACTCTTCAAAAGAGTAGCAAACAACCAAGCCGCTCCACACTATAAGATAAAGACCACAAGAGACTGGACCTCTTTGGGCGTGAAGTTTATTCCTCAGCCACCCTTCTGTTCAGAGTTGCCAACTATTCTTTACTAGCAAATTACGACTAATTATAGTAAAATACAAGAGCCCGTGGAGGATCTCCCCGAGCACAAACGTCCTCAACTCACTGCCCTTATTAATGAGGGTCAGGTAATAGCCTGCAGAGCGCTGCAAGCCTCAATGGATGTAGCGGACACAGCTGCCCGAACAACCGCAACAGCTGTGGTTATGAGAAGAGCATCATGGCTGCAAGCTTTGGGGATTCTGAAAGAACTGCAGCTAAAAGTGGAGGACCTTCCTTTCAATAGGGATAAACTATTCTCATCTCAAACAGATGACGTGCTCCATACCATGAAGGTCTCCCGAGCAACGCTGCGCACACTAGCCATACACCCACCGCCTAATAAATGCCCACGGTTTGTACCATACCGGAGGTCACAAGACACCTCGTTTAACTGTCAACAACCACGGTACTTCATTCAAAACAGAACCAAACAACAGGCTCAGAGACTATGTGCTCCGTAGAACCAAGCCTCGTCTAACCGCCCATCTACATCTAAGCCACAATTTTGAAGTATTGGTCGAGGGTATGCATGACCTCCCCACACCTCTAGCGCCAACGGATACCCCATCCCACACTTTTGGTCACCGCCTACGCCCATTTTACCATGCCTGGGCTGCTATAACAACGGACCAATGGGAACTGGAGATCATAAAATCTGGCTACACCATCCCTTTCACAAACATCCCCTCCCCATCTCTCCTCAGGAGCCCCTCTCACGAGCACCTTCTACAACAGGAAGTAGACCACTTCCTACTGCTGGGTTCTGTAGAAGCAGTACCACACCAATATCGAGGGAAGGGTTTTTATTCCAAATATTTCCTGACAGAGAAGAAAGGAGGAGGATGAAGACCAGTTTTAGATCTCCAATAACTCAACTGGTTCGTACGCAACCACAGGTTCAAAATGATCACTCTGGCCACTGTAATCCCAGCGCTAGACAGGGAGGGCTGGTTTGCAGCCCTCGACCTCCAAGATGTGTACTTCCGTATTACAATACATCCTGCCCACAGACGATTCCTGCGGTTCACAGTAGGACCCAACCATTACCAGTACAGGGTTCTTCCTTTCGGCCTATCTACTGCTCCCCGAGTATTCTCAAAAACACTCGCGGTAGTAGCAGCAGATTTATGACACAAAGGAGTCATAATCTTCCCCTATTTAGACGATTGCCTACTCAAGATTGCCGACAAGAAACGGCATACATGGTGAAGACCACAATAGACCTGTTTCACCAGATAAACGGAAAGAAATCCATCCTCCAGCCAACTCAATGCTTAGAGTTTATCGGAGCCAACCTAGACTCCATACAAGCCAAGGCAATATTACCAAACCACAGAGTCACCTCATTGACCACTCTCATTTCCACAGTGACCATCAGCCCACAAACTTCAGCGAGGCTATGCCATTAGATTCTGGGACATATGACAGCTACGATTTCCGTAGTAAAGTATGCCAGACTCCATATGCGCTGTCTGCAGTACTGGCTGAGCATGGTCTATGCATCCAGCATACACTCTCTCAACAGAAGAGTGACACTACCACCAAGGGTCATCCTCTCACTACAATGGTGGACTCAACCAGGGAGTGTATGCTCAGGGATTCCCTTTCAAAAAGACCCCCCCACACATCAGTGACTATCACAACAGTCGCCTCCCTGATAGGCTGGGGCGCCCACTTAGGTCACCACACTATACAAGTCAAATGGTCCGGGATGGAAACCCGACTACATATCAATCTCCTGGAACTCCGTGTGGTACACAATGCATGCCACCACTTCCTCCCACTTATACGGAAGAACTCAATTTGTATTCTTACTGACAATGTGGCATGCATGTTTTACATCAATTGCCAAGGGGGTGCCTGGTCTCACTCGCTATATGTAGAAGCCATGAACTTATGGAACTTGTGCATCCATAACAATATAAACATCACAGAATCATACCTACCGGGATGCCAAAACACTACAGCCGACAAGCTCAGCAGGCACTTCTCAGAGGAACACGAGTGGGAAATCCATGACCGCGTTCTCAACACGATATTCCGAAAATGGGGTCTCCCAGTAATCGACCTGTTGGCCTCAGTGACAAAATGTCCACTCTTTTACTCCAGGGCAGGTCTGGTGCTGGGATCATTGGGGGATGCCCTCCTCATCGCTCATGTACACCTTCCCACCGATACCACTCATCCCACGGGTCATCTGCAAGATATGACTCGACAGAGCAAACATCTTTCTCATTTCCCCCACATGGCCCAAGCAGACTTGGTTTCCGTATCTGTCACACCTAGCAGTCTGTGCCCCACAACCACTGCCCTTATGGACGGATCTCCTGTCCCAGAACAAGGGCCTAATACTCCATCCAAACCCAGCGAAGCTCCATCTCAAAGCGTGGCTCCTGTGTGGTTCCAACATGGAGAATTGAACTGCTCGGAGACAGTAGAACAGGTATTACTAAATAGCCATCGCGTCACCACTAGGAATACTTACCGCCACAAGTGGAGAAGATTCTCCCTTTGGTGCCAGCAAAAAGAGCTGAACATGACAAAGGGACCTCTGTCTATGATCCTAGACTACCTACTAGAACTGAAAGAAATGGGGCTAGCCATAAATTCTGTCAAAGTACACCCGGCTGCCATCACAGCCCTCCACAAGCAGATAGAAAGGGCTTCAATATTTGCTCATGCAATTACATGGCTCTTTCTCACAGGTATATAGAACATGTATCTAGAAGTACATCAACCTAAGCCACCATGGGATCTCAATTATGTGCTCAAATGTCTCACAGGACCACCCTTTGAACCTCTAGCAACCTGCTCTCTCTTACATATGTCAATGAAGGTCGCGTTCCTGGTGGCAATCATGTCTGCAAGATGTGTCCGCAAAATAGGGGTGTTAATGGCTGAACCACCATACATGGTATTTACCAAAAACAAAACCATGTTACATCCTCACCCAAAATTCTTGCCCAAAGTGGCTATACATTTTCATATTAACCAAACCATACACTTAGCTGCCTTCTATCACAAAAGGATTCTTGAGAAGCAACGTTACACATGCTAGATGTCAGACGGGCTGTAGCCTTTCACTTGAACACACTAAACCCTTACGCAAGTCACCAAGACTATTTGTCTGTACAATAGAGCACTCCAAAGGCTCTACGATATCGATCCAGACACTCTCCAAAGGGGTCTCCTCCTGTATCCAAACTTGCTACAACCTACATAATAAAGAACCCCCGTGGGCATCAAATCCCACTCAACACGAGCCATGGCGACATCGATCGCATTTTTGAACAATGTCCCCTTAATAGACATTTGTAGAGCTGCAACCTGGACATCAGAGCATGCTTTCGCAAAGCATTATGCTATTGCCCAAGGCCTTATCTCAGATTCTGTTGTTGGCCTCACAGTGTTCTCATCAAACACTTATACATAACTCCGAAGCCCTGCCACCCCTGGTGGGGCACTGCTTTACAAGCACCTAGAGTGGAGCACCCACAGGGACACTACTTGAAGAAGAAGTTACTCACCTTGTTCAGTAACGATGGTTCTTCGAGATGTGTGTCCCTGTGGGTGCTCTACTACCCACCCTCCTCCCCTCTACTTCGGAGTTCACACAGCCGAGCTCTGTGGTAGAGATGGAATGGAAGGGACAGTCGGGGGTGCGCATGCTACAAGAGGCACCAATGGCTGCGCGAGTTAGCTTCTGCGTGCACCCTTCCCCCGACCAAGTACTGCTGTGAAAAATCTCCGATCTCCGGCACAGGGAGAGTGGAGCACCCACAGGGACTCATAGACTTTAAGGTCAGAAGGGACCATTATGATCATCTAGTCTGGCCTCCTGCACAATGCAGGCCACAGAATCTAACGCACCCACTCCTGCAATAATCCTCTCACCTAGGTTCCAGCTATTGAAGTCCTCAAATCATGGTTTAAAGACTTCAAGATGCAGAGAACCCTCCAGCAAGTGGCCCGTGCCCCATGCTGCAGAGGAAGGCGAAAAACCCCCAGGGCTTCTGCCAATCTACCCTGGAGGAAAATTCCTTCCTGACCCCAAATATGGTGATCAGCTGAACCCTGAGCATGTGGATAAGACTCACCAGCCAGACACCCAGGAAAAAGTTCTCTGTAGTAACTTCTAACATCCCATCACTGGCCATTGGGCCTATTTACCACTGATAGTCAAAGGTCAATTAATTGCCAAGATCATGTTATCCCATCAAACCATCCCCTCCATAAATTTATCAAGCTTAATCTTGAAGCCAGATAGGTCTTTTGCCCCCACTGCTTCCCTTGGAAGGCTGTTCCAGAACTTCGCTCCTCTGATGGTTAGAAACCTTCGTCTAATTTCAAGTCTAAACTTCCTGATGGCCAGTTTATATCCATTTGTTCTTGTGTCCACATTGGTACTGAGCTTAAATAATTCCTCTCCCTCCCTGGTATTTATCCCTCTGATATATTTAGAGAGCAATCATATCTCCCCTCAGCCTTCTTTTGGTTAAGATAAACAAGCCAAGCTCCTTGAGTCTGCTTTCATAAGACAGGTTTTCCATTTCTCGGATCATCCTAGTGGCCCTTCTTTGTACCTGTTCCAGTTTGAATTCATCCTTCTTAAACATGGGAGACCAGAAGTGCACACAGTATTCCAAATGAGGTCTCACCAATGCCTTATATAACGGTACTAAACACCTCCTTATCTCTACTGGAAATACTTCGCCTAATGCATCCCAAGACTGCATTAGCTTTTTTCACAGCCATATCACAGTGGCTCATAGTCATCCTGTAATCAACCAGGACTCCGAGGTCCTTCTCCTCTTCTGTTACTTCCAACTGATGCGTCCCCAGTTTAAAACTAAAATTCTTGTTATTAATCCCTAAATGCCTAACCTTACACTTCTCGCTATTAAATTTCATCCTATTACTATTGCTCCAGTGTACAAGGTCATCCAGATCTTCCTGTATGATATCCCGATCCTTTTCTGAATTGGCAATACCTCCCAACTTTGTGTCATCCGCAAACTTTATTAGCACACTCCTACTTTTGGTTCCAAAGTCAGTAATAACAAGATTGGTCCCCAAACTGATCCCTGAGGCACTCCACTAGTAACTTCCCTCCAGCCTGACAGTTCACCTTTCAGTATGACCTGCTGTAGTCTCCCCTTTAACCAGTTCCTTATCCACCTCTCAATTTTCATATTGATCCCCATCTTTTCCAATTTAACCAATAATTCCCCATGTGGTACTGTATCAAATGCCTTACTGAAATTGAGGTAGATTAGATCCACTGCGTTTCCTTTATCTAAAAATCTGTTACTTTCTCAAAGAAGGAGATCAGGTTGGTTTGGCATGATTTACCTTTTGTAAAGCCATGTTGTAATTTCTCCCAATTGCCATTGACCTCAATGTCCTTAACTACTTTCTCCTTCAAATTTTTTTCCAAGACCTTGCATTCTACAGATGTCAAACTAACAGGCCTGTAGTTACCCAGGTCACTTTAGAGATTCATTAAAAATTCTTGCTAATGGGCTTGCAATTTCATGTGCCAGTTCCTTTAATATTCTTGGATGAAGATTATCTGGGCCCCCAGATTTACTCCCATTAAGGTCAGTAACTTCTTCTTGTGCCATATTTGGAAAGGGTAAACTGGATGACCTGGGTATGTGAGGCATGTTAGTCTGACATCAATCTAAGCAAAGTAATGGAGTGACTGATACAGGATTCAATTAATAAAGAATTTAAAGGAGGATAATAAAATTAATGCCAATCAGCATGGGTTTATAGGAATGGGTATATATAGCCTGTCAAACTAACTTTATATATATTTTTTGATGAGATTACAAGTTTGGTTGATAAAGGTAATAGTGTTGATGTAATATACTTAGACTTCTAGAAGGCATTTGACTTGGTACCACATACAGTTTTGATTAAACAACTAGAATGATATAAAATTAATATGGCACACATTAAATGGATTAAAAACTGACCAATGAATCTCAAAATATATTTGTAAACGGGAATCATCATCGAATGGGTGTGTGTGTTTCTAGTGGAGTTCTGCAGTGGTTGGTTCTTGGCTCTGTGGTATTTAACATTTTTGTCAATGACCTGGAAGAAAACAAAATCATCACTGATAAAGTTTGCAGATGACACACAAAATGGCGTAGTGGTAATTAATGAAGAGGACTAGTCACTGATACAGAGCACTCTGAATTACTTAGTAAGTTGGGTGCAAGCAAACAATATGTGTTTTAATATGGGTAAATGTAGGAACAAAGAATGCAGGCCATACTTACAGGTTGGGGGACCCTATCCGGGGAAGCAGTGACTCTGAAAAAGATTTGGGAGTCATGATGGATAATTAGCTGTACATGTGCTCCTAGAGCAATACATGTTCAAAAGGGCTAATGCAATCCTCACATACATAAACAGGGGAATCTCAAGTAGTAATAGAGTTTATTTTACCTCTGTATTTGGCATTGATGCAACTACTGATGGAATACTGACAGTGTCCAGTTCTGGTGTCCACAATTCAAGAAGAATGTTGATAAATTGGAGAGGGTTCAGAGGAGAGCAATGAAAATGAGTAAAGGATACAGTCAAAGAGCTTAATCTGTTTAGCTAACAAAGAGAAAGCTAAGGGGTAACTTTATTACACTCTATAATTACCTATATGGGGAGCAATATTTGATAATGTGCTCTTCAATCTGGAAAATAAAAGTATTACATGATCCAATGGTTGGAAGTTGGAGCTTGACAAATTCAGACTGGATAAAGGCATACATTTTTAACGGATTTGGGTAATTAACCATTGGAACAATTTATAATGGGTCATGGTGAATTCTCCATCACTGACAATTTTTAAATCAAGATTGGTCTAGGAATTATTTTGCGGAAGTTTTATGACCTGTTATACTGAAGTCTAGATGATCACAATGATCCCTTCTGGCCTTCAAATCTATAATTGTAGGTTCTATAATACAAATAATAAATAGTTTAAGCAGTGGAATTAAGAATGCCTGAAATATTATTCTTAACTAATGATATATTATCCTACCCTAAAAACCTGAGAGAAAAATTGTCATAATGAGAGGAAAAATCTATTTGCAGGAAAAATATAAAGCAACCAAGGAGATGTGGGATAGTTGAAAAA
This sequence comes from Macrochelys suwanniensis, assembly GCA_033296515.1. Lineage (NCBI taxonomy): Eukaryota > Metazoa > Chordata > Testudines > Chelydridae > Macrochelys > Macrochelys suwanniensis. The sequence goes on along the minus strand of CM065780.1, from coordinate 45,557,122 downwards.
CAATATAATGAGTAGACAATGTGTATTTTGTGCTAATCATTTTTTTATTCTGGTGTTAGCTAAAAATCATTTGTCATCTGTAAGACATTAAGTTTGTGGTCTGATCTTATTAAAATTCACTGTCTCTTTGTGATTTTCAGGGTCATATAGTTTCTCGCTATTTTAAATTAATGTGATTATTATGGCTGTTAAATCATCCTCAGATGGACTGTGTGGTACAAGGGGCCAATAATGTGACATTGTGCAATTATAAAATGACTTTATAATATGGAACCTCATACCGTGGTGCTTAGCAATCCTTTAATACCCATCAGAGTGGTAACAAAACATAGATAAAAATTACCATTTTCCAGATTTTGAAGATATGCTGTTCTTTGGAACAGGGGCTGTCTTTATATGTTCAGCTAACACAATGGGGACTTGATTCTGTTTGAGGTCTCTGGACACCACTGTAATATAAATAATACAATTGGCTTTCCTTCCCCCAAGAAGTGGGTGGTGTTTGAGAAAGGCTGGGGTAATGGAAAGTGAATAAAGTGTTCTTTTTTGAGTTTAGAGCTACCTATCACCACTGTAGGAGAAGCAGGCACTGGGAGAGGTTACATTAAAGTTTTTGTTGGATTTTAGACAATGTGGTTTCACCTAATTTATTTGTAAACCCCTGATGCTACAATATGAAATAATGTTGTACTTAAATAGTATTTGAGATTCTCCTATTTATATATAAAAAAAGCCTCAACTTTTAAAAGGAAACTACTCTTCAAAAAATAGCAATTTGAATTTGCGGCTGTATGATATCTTCTTTGAGATCTTGATAGTCTTCAATTCCCAGGACAAGTTAATTTTGTGTTCATGTACTTTTCCAGTCATGGATTCAGACTTTCATATTGTAGTCTGTACCTGTATGTTTTGGATATGGTATGTGACAACTGTATTCTAGCAGTAAGTCTGTTAGCACTTAAAGTGGAACATTCTGGTGTACGTGTGGAGCTGTGCCTGAGAATCTGGTAACAAAAGTTACTGACTAAATATGTTACATTTCAGACACTAATCCAGATAACTCACTCAACAGAATAAAGCTAATCCATTCCTTGTTAGAAATGCTGCCCGCAGTCTCTGAAGGATGTAACAAATACCCCATGCCTAAGCTCCGCAGGGCTCCTCGCTGCCTGAAAGTGAAGAACAACGGGAGTTCGACTGGGAGGTTCTGAGGCAGGAGGAGCAAGGATTTATTTTCCCTTCCAGAAGGCAGAGGGAGTAACTTTAGGTGAATCATACTAAATGAGAACTTCTCGGTTTTCTAAATTCTGGATCTGTGTCAGATGTAATGGAAAGACAGGATCGGGTTTCGAATGTGGCAGTCAGAGCAGAGGTGGAGTGCTGGCCTACAACAGCAGATCTTTTAATTGAAGAAATTCCATTGGCTCTGAAAATAAACTGGGGAGCAAACCTGTTCTGGGGCGATAGACCAAATTCCCCGAGAGGAGTTTCCATTCTGTAATTTTGTTGGCAATCTTTTTCATTTTGACAGTCATTTTATTTATTTATTTTATTTATAATTACAAGACCAGTGGTTACTCAAGGGTATTTTTGTTAATCAGTTTGGGCACCCCATGGAAGACTTTGAGTTTAAAGTGATATACCAGGTCAGTATTGTGTGTGTGTGTACTTTGTATTTTTGAATTTTTTATTTTTTCAGTTCTATAGTATATCTCCTCATGATGACTAAATCAAGGAGAAGCTCAGGATAATTCAGGAAAAGTGCCCTTTGCAGGTCTAGATTCCATAGTTTAAAAGGTACACAAAAATGTTGCTGTTTGACTGGGAAAGTTTTAGGCCTCTGAAGAAAGCAAACATTGAGGTATATCCTAGAAGGCAGGGTGCCCAGGACAGAATAGGTACAAATGAGAATTTGCAGCTCATATGTATTCTTTGGTAACAATCTGGAAGAGTCAAGACCATGATTCAGCAAAACATGCTTGAAGTTTAAGCATTTTTTTTTAAAACAGGAATGGATTTAAGCACTTGTTTAGATGCTTTGCTAAAAATGATGTCCAGGTGCCCATGCCTACAATGACTACAGTAAGTACAACCCTCTGAAATAGGCCATCTGCTATGATCTGTATAACAATTTACTGCAGGGACTTTTCCTAGGCCAACAATATAATTTATTCAGATTTGGTGAAGAGTATATGAGAAGGGAAGAGAAAATTCACTCTCTGTTTTGGGACTAGGCTAGAAGTTTGCTACACAGCCCTAGCCCCTTTCCTGTGGCTCCCAGTCCAATCTATGTACTGGATTCGAGTCCTGCGTTTCTTCCTTCATCACTTCTCTGTGTAAGCCTATATGCTATTGACACACAGACCCTCTTTGCAATATTCAGTCAGTGCAGAGGATTCTCCTGAACAGCCACTCTGGTAGCAAGTATCATTTTAAGCCTTGTGGAGGGCCTTGTGTAGGCCTTCTTCACCGGGATGAATTTCACCCATTGAAATACTATATATAGGCTTAATTTACACCCTGAAAATCATATATCCAGATGTAACTAATTGTTATAGCGCTTATTGTGATGGTGTACCCCATAAAACTTTATGGGGGAGATGCTTATAAATGTATACATGATGTAACTGGACTATGTTTTATGCTACATGTGCCATGTAACATATCTCTCTGAAAGTTATGACCTACTGAATTTATTCCTCCCGTTTATATGCATGTATCATTGTTGTAGTTAAAGTTATGAATATTGGTTGTATTTCTTGAGAAAGGAATGTGCAGGTTAAGTGCCCAATCAAGAAGCACTTAACAGACAATAGAACTTGCAGACACCAATCCACATCTGAGCTTTGCCAGGAATGTGGCTGGTCTGAGAAGGAACTGAGTTGTGCATGGACAGGTGACTTGTCCATGTGACCCCAACTCCATTTGGTAACTGGATGCTACACAGGGAGAGGGAGGGGTGTCCACCCAGAGGAGAAAATCTATTTAAACCCCTAGGAAACCCTTCCATTTTGTCTTCAGCTGGCTAAAGAGAGAGACTCTCCACCCCCCAGGACACCTGAAAGAGACTGAACAAAGGACAAAGACCTTAGGGGGGTGAGTGATTGCTGGACCCAGGCTAGAAGGAAGATAGCCTGTTTACTGGACCTAGTGAGGTTTTTAGCTGTACACAGAGCGATTAGACATAGAACTGCGTGTTCTATTTTATTTTATTTAGTAATTCACTTTGTTCTGTCTGTCACTACTTGGAGTCACTTAAATCCTACTTTCTGTACTTATTAAAATCACTTTTTACTCATTAAGTTTCCTGGTGTACGAGTTGGTACCTTGGGGGTGGGGGGGGACAGCTGTGCATATCTTTCTATCTTTGAAATAGAAGGCGAACTATTTATGAGTTTGCCCTGTATAAGCTTTATACAGGGTAAAACGGATTTATTACGGGTTTGAACCTCCTTGGGAGTTGGACACCTGGGTGTCAAAGGCAAGAGCGCTTCCAGGATCCTTACAGTTGTGAGTGGACTTGGTTCGGACCTGGGTCTCTGTTTGCAGCAGATCAGTGGAATCTGGCTCAAAACGGACAGGATTCGGGAGTCCCAAGCTGGAAAAGGCCTGGAAGCAGGGGCAGAAGTTGCCTTGGCACACCAGGTGGCAGCACCAAGCCGGTCTCTGTGACCCCAGCCTGTCACACTTATTACCACAGAGGCATTATGAAATCTCATTACCTATTTTTTAATATTTATTGCCTAATAAGACAGGACATTGGTGGATTAATAGGAGTTTGATACTGCACAGTTCCATAAGCGTTCAACTGACAGCAACAACAAAAAATGTAAGTGAGGGGTTTAGTAACTAATGAAAAAAAATGTGGGCTTTGTTTACATTTCCTTTGATCATTTTTTAAAACAAACAAGCTTTGAACACTAGCCATCCAACTGGTCTACCTTACTTAATAAAATGTTTTCTTATTGGGTAGGATCCAAAGTCCTGTAATAGTCTAAACCATACTGTGGTCCATTGTTTATTTATCTGTTTATTTATTACTGTTTTTAAAAAAAATTCACCACCTGTTTTAACCTGGCCTACGTTAGTATTGTGCCAAATTGGTAAGCATCTCATGGCTGTTATTTAGCCTGTGTGAAAAGAGATCATGGTGGTCTGTGTGAGGCAGTTGTGACTTGTAGATGTACTGCAACAGACTGAACTTTGTCTTGCACACATGACATAGCATAGGTCAGGGTTACAGAAGGTTGTACCCTGTCGCATACTAGGGATCAGTATCCACTGACTTCAGTTGCTTCTGTTATTGTCTTAGTTCAGCTCCCAGTGAACAAGGGTCCATATCATGAAATTGTCACCACATTTGTCACTAATTGACTGCCGCCTTAGCAGATTTGACAGAAAGGACAATGATTGGGGATGGACACGGGCACTGAATACTCTCAGCCCTAGAGTTCTTCCCTTCAGGGCAACTTTCCACATTGTGGAAGGTCTGCTGTACCACTGTCCATACTGTTGTATGTATCTTATGGCTAAACTGAGGAACTCATTCTCCACTGGTCACTCTCTAGGCTTTTTCATGAGTACTAGATTCATTGAGATCTTTGTTTAAATTTTCATTTTAACTAGAGAATATTATTTTCAAATGAAAAACATGATCAAGAATTTCTTGAAAACGTTTTCTTCTGTTTTCTAAGCCCTTTTTTTTGATCAGGGTGGAGGATTAGGACATTTGGTAGAATTTTAGATAGGAAGGCTTTTTATATTCTTGCAGTGTTTCAAACTCTCTCAATATTTTTTTTAAAGGTTCTCTTGAATTTCTCATTTCTGCCTACCAACTTTTGAAGTTTTGCCCTTATCTAGTATGTTCACCATCTCCCATTACTCACTGTCAATGGAACTAAAGCACAGACTGCTCTCAGAAAGATGGCCACCATGTCTCCTTAACCTTTGTAGATAAAAGTGAGGCTTCCACCAACAAAATGGATGATCTCTCCTATTGTTTCCAATGGCGCTGCAGCTAGACTGCTGTATGAGGGCCAAATGGAGGCAGGAGAATCTGGAGGTGCAGTGAATGACACTGGTGGTTGGGGAAGAGAACACGAAAAGGGAGTGAGCTAGGTAACTAAAGAACTGAAGGAATGTTGGAAGGCCCAGGGACAGACTGAGGGGGAGAATGAGATAGTTAGCAGAGTGATGAGAATATAAGGGGGAAGTAAATCAGGAGGTAGATGGGAGACAGATGGCTGGAGGAGCAGGTAGGGAGTACATGAGTAAGACAGCTGCCGCCTATCCTGTCTACATAGGGAGAGGGTTAGAGATGAGTAGGACAGCAACTCTTCACAACTCAAGGGTTAAGAGAGGGTGAGATGAGTGTCATCTGAACAGTGAATAGAGAGGGTGTGTGTGTGGGGGGTGTGTGTTGAATTCTGACTCTGAGATGATCACAGATGGCTTCCTCAAAAGTTGAAGAAAAATCAGAAAGCAGGTAAAAAATGTGATTTAAAAATCATTATTTTAAGCCAATTTAATTTTTGAAGTATTTTATTTTGGTTTTAGTTCATGATTTTTGAATGCTTGGAGTTGGTCATACTGCTCTGGCCCTAGGCATTTTGCTTCTGGGTGAAATATTGTATTCCAAGTATATAGTGTGTCATACAGTTTTAATTAAAACAGGTTTATAAATAAGATTGTATGCAATAATATTTTCTATTTTCTGTGTTTAATAAGAAATAAAGGGGGAAAAGACAGAAAATAGAGGATTACATTCATTAGACATCTTTTAAGGAAATAACTTTTCTTGTCCAAAAAGCTAAAGGATACTAACAGATGTAAAATTTTAAAACATTTCCTCACTTTTGATGATAAGCTATTTTAAAACTTTCATACTAATTTGAAAACTGGATATACTTTAGATTTCTCATTGTATGAAATAAATCCTAAATAAGCTTTGTTGTGAGAATATATGTTATATCTTCTTGTAAAAAAGGGGATACTAGATGTGATGGGCAGTGAATTTTCACAAACAATACATTGCACACAGCACAGATGCATTTGTATACACATACCCCCCCCCCCACACACACGTTATTTTACTATTCTTCTAGTGAAATATTGGTGATGACAAATTCAGATAGGAAAAACCTGAGCCCCAGCTGGGTGATATATTTTAAAGTACTGATTACTATTCCATCACTGCTACTTTGACATAAAGGGGTCATTATTTTATCCTCTTATAACTATAGAAACCTCTTAACTGCTTTTTGGAGCATCTACAGACTGAAAAAAAGATTCTCTTAATTTCCTCCCACTTCATACATGAGATGTTAGCAAACTTTTTCCCCATTGTATGATTAGGTATGTCTGATTATAGTTCTAATCATTTTTTTAGGGAGAGGGGATGGCCCAAGATACTGCTGTCCCTAAATTGAGCTTTCAGTATTGGCTGAATAAGGCTGTTGAGTGGGGTCAAACCACCACTTTGGAATCCCAGCAAGATGTCTGCCTTCACTTGCCTAAATTACAGGAGTTTCTACAGCAGATTTATGAATCCTTGAAACATATGGTAAGTAATTTAACAGGAAGAATGAACTGTTTTGAAGACTGCCTCAAACAATCTGAACCCCAGGTTTTGACAAAACCAGAAAGTGAATGGTAGCGGAGAGGCTTGTGGTATTGACCTAATGTATTGCTGGATCAGAGAGGCAAATTGGGGAAACAGCCACAGGTAATGCAAACAGGAATGTGTTTCCTGTGTCCCTGATTTATTGTGAAAGGAGCTTTTTCTTCTTGATTGGTTATGTTGTCACATGAGATTTCCTAGCCACTCTTTTAAAAACTCTTTAAAATAAACACAAATTTGATTCTTGTTGTCAGGTCATAAATTGGATTATTTAAAGGCCTTTACATGCAAAATTGTAACTGATCCCTTAAATCCTAAAGAGTCTGTTGACATGCTAAACCCAGTGCTATGGCATATATAGTGATTTCCAGCACTACGTTCAGATCACTGGCAAATGTTACTAAATATTCTGGTTAGTGATTTGAGTATTGTATTTAATCTTTTTCTTTCTTTTTTTTTTTTGAAGTCAGGTAAACTTTAGGTGGGTTGGTTTTTTTTGGTAACTTTTGTGTGCATTGATTCATCATAGTTGTGAGGTTAAACTGCTCTTCACCTCATGAAAAGATTAACAAAAAAGAAAAGTATTAATTTTTTTCTGACGTTAAAGTGAAATTTTCAAAATGATTTTTGAGTGCTGAGAATTTTTTGTGTGTGTATGTATATTTTAAGAATATACATACACACAAAATAAAATCTGTTTTTTTTAATGTTGCTACTTCGGTGAGTACTTTCTGAGGTTTGGCCTCAAATGGACCTTCTATATATGGCCCCAGAAAGTCTAGGACCAGCCCCAATCTGAGACAAATCTGAGGAATTTATTGCAGCAGCAGGAGATGGTTATTGTTTCTGCTACTTGCACATTATCTCAGCACACTACCATTTTTAAAGCCTTCATTTATTAGACAGTAAAGATACAAATACTGAAAAATAAGGCTGATTACATACGGGTCTGTATAAACCCCACTATCTACTACTTTTTATAGTGAAGCTGCTTTCTATTTGGTTAAATGTTCCTTGGTTTTTTGGTAGGCTCAGTGTCTGTTAAATTTTATGTTGTGATTGACTCATTATGATGTCATTTGCCATGCAGTAAGCAGGAGTAGTAATATGTAGATACTTATGCCATAGCTTCTATTAGTTTCTTCAGAAACTCCATGGCATAATGTAAGAAAACTGTAGGGATCAACAGACTACTTTAATTGTATTTTACTACCAGGAAATGTGTGTTAGTTACAAATACTATAGCCTTTGCTGACTACTCCACATAAGGAAAATGAAGTTAGTTTCCCAACATAATTAAACATTACCCTAAGGGTAATATAGCTGAGGTTTAGCTGACCTGGATGAAGTATTAAGTTACAGCTGTGGCTTGAAAGCTTTGCTTTTATTAAATATCTGAAGGACTTCTGCTCCCCAATGTGTACCTTTAGCAAAACAATTAATTATGTAATTTACAGTTATCTAGGTAATTAATGTTAATCAAGTATTTTTGGTGTTCAGTACATTGTTTTTGTTTACAGAATTCCACTACTGCAATTCAGAGGTTCCCTTTAATTGGCCAATTACTAGGAAGACTTTGTTGGAATCCCTTTGTTGTAGGATATGGTAAGAACTTGAAACTAGCTTTCTGCAAGAGTTTCTAGAATTTTCCTTTCAGTTTGTATTTTTTAAATTTCTGGGCACATACTTTGATAGTTCATAAAAAGATGATAATGCAGATAATTTGTTTTGAATTATGTTATTGATCAGAAACTATAGTAATTGTTCCATAATCTCACCTCTGTTCTAAAATCCATCCACTCCCTCTTCCCTTGAATAAGTAAGAAGTTCTTCAAGACATCTGCAAGTGTTGATCTCAGTGATCACCTGCCTCTTTTTTCTCAGTACCTTCCCCAAAGTGCTTGAATGAATCCTTCCTGGCTGTAAAATTTTCTCAGGAGGCTCTCACCTCTCCTCGCAGCAGTTATTTAAAAATCCCTTGTAGGGTTTCTGGAAGTCTAACTCTCAGACTCCTTCCACTATTCCCAGAGACTTGTTTGGGGAAAATGCAAAATCTCTTCTTAGTAAAAGAATCTCTATGTTGTTGGCACTGTCCTTCCCCTCTTCAGAAGGGTGAATTGAAAGCTGACGGGTGCGGAGGAGCACATGGTTTGGACAGAGACATCCGTTAGGGGAGGATCTATTAATGGAGATTCTCTATATCCTAGTAATGAGAGGAGGATGGAAGATGATAAAATATGGGTAGTGGTCTCCAGGTGGCCGGAGCAGACACTGCTCAGCGGCCCCTGGCAGCTTGTGCTGCTGGGACCCCCTCCAGCAGCGTGCCCACCCCCCAAGATTTAGTCAGGGGTATTTATAGTATAAGTCGGACAGGTCACGGGCCGTGAATTTTGTTTTGCCCGTGACCTGTTGGTGACTTTTACTAAAAATACTCATGACTAAATCATAGCCTTAATAATGGGGGATTTTAACTATCCCCATATTGACTGGGTACATGTCACCTCAGGACAGGATGCAGAGATAAAGTTTCTTGACACCTTAAATGACTGCTTGTTGGAGTAGAGTCCTGAAACCCACAAGAGGAGAGACAGTTCTTGATTTAGTCCTAAATGGAGCACAAGATCTGGTCCAAGAAGTGAATATAGCTGAACCACTTGGTAATAGTGACCATAACATAATAAAAATTAACATCTCTGTATGGGGGGAAAACACCAAAGCAGCCCACCATGGTAGCATTTAATTTCAGAAAAGGGAACTACACAAACATGAAGAAGTTAGTTAAACAGAAATTAAAAGGTACAGTTGCCAAAAGTGAAATTCCTTCAAGCTCCATGGAAACTTTTTAAAGACACCGTAACGAGGTGCTCAATTTAAACGGATATCCCAAATTAAAAAACATAGTAAGAGGACCAAAAAAGTGCCACCATGGTTAAACAACAAAGTAAAAGAAGCAGTTAGAGGCAAAAAGGCATCCTTTAAAAAGTGGAAATTAAATCCTATTGACGAAAATAGAGAGGAGCATAAACTCTGGCAAGTGAAATGTAAAAATATAATTAGGAAGGCCAAAAAAGAATTTGAGGAACAGTTATCCAAAGACTCAAAAAGTAATAGCACACAATTTTTTAAGTACATCAGAAGCAGGAAGCCTGCTAAACAACCAGTGGGGCCACTGGATGATTGAGATGCTAAAAGAGCACTAAAGGGCGATAAGGCCATTGCAGAGAAACTAAATGAATTCTTTGCATCTGTCTCCATGGATGAGGATGTGAGGGAGATTCCCAAACCTGAGCCTTTCTTTTAAGGTAACACATCTCAGGAACTGTCCCAGATTGAGATGTTCTTAGAGGAGGTTTTGGAACAAATTGATAAATTAAACAGTAATAAGTCAGCAGTACCAAGCAGTATTCACCCAAGAGTTCTGAAGGAACTCAAATATGAAATTGCAGAACTACTAACTGGTATGTAACCTATCATTTAAATCAGCTTCTGTACCAGATGACTGGAGGATAGCTAATGTGACACCAATTTTTTAAAAAGGCTCCAGAGGTGATCCCGGCAATTACAGGCTGGTAAGCCTAACTTCAGTACCAGGCAAATTGGTTGAAACTATAATAAAGAACAGAATTATCAGACACATAGATGAACACGATTTGTTGGGGAGGAGTCAACATTGTTTTTGTAAAAGAAAATCATGCCTCGCCAATCTACTAGAATTTTTGAAGGGTCAACAGGCGTATGGACAAGGGGGATCCAGTGGATATAGTGTATTTAGATTTTCAGAAAGCCTTTGATAAGGTCCCTCACCAAAAGCTGTTAAGCAAAGTAAGCTGTCACGGGATAAGAGGGAAGGTTCTCTCATGGATCGGTAACTGGTTAAAAGATAGGAAACAAAGGGTAGGAATAAATGGTCTGTTTTAAGAATGGAGAGAGATTAATAGTGGTATCCCCCAGGGTCTGTACTGGGACCACTGTTCAACATATTCATAAATGATCTGGAAAAAGGGGTAAACAGTGAGGTGGCAAAATTTGCAGATAATACAAAACTACTAAAGGTAGCTAAGTCCAAAGCAGACTGTGAAGAGTTACAAAGGGATCTCACAAAACTGGGTGACTGGTCAACAAGATAGCAGATGAAATTTAGTGTTGATAAATGCAAAGTAATACACATGGGAAAACATAATCCCAACTATACAATTATAGAGTCTCTATTAGCTGTTACCACTCATGTGATAAATGAAGGGGAGGGTAACTCCCTTTTATGGACACCCAGCCAGCCAGTTAGCTAGCTATAAAATTCCTCTAGTAGTTGTTTTCCACTTGCTTTACCTGTAAAGGGGTAAAAAGTCCCTAGATAAAAGGAAGGGAGTGGGCACCTGACCAAAGGAGCCAATGGGAAGGCTAGAACTTTTTAAAATTGGGAAAAAAACTTCCACTTTGTCTATCTGTGTTGTTCTCCCGAAGAGCAAAGACAGGGCTGGAACTATGCTGTAAAAGATTGGGTCAGGTATGAAAGTCATCAGATAATACCTAGAAACTACACATTTGGAATCCCCAGATATGTAAGTAGATCAGGAAATGTCTAGGAGGACGCGAATAGGTTTATCTCTTTTATTTCTTTATGGCTTGTGAACTCCTCTGTGCTAACCCCAGGTGCTTTTGTTTTGCTTTGCTTATAACCTTTAAGCTGGACCTCAAGAAAGCTATTCTTGCTTCTTTATTTTTGTATTTGCTCTTTTAAAATCTAGCAATAGCCTGAGTTTTTAGATGTTTTTATTTTTTTAAATAAAGTTTACCTTTTTTAAGAACAGGATTGGAGTTTTGTGTCTTAAGAGGTTTGTGCACATGTTGTTTAGTTAGCTGGTGGCAACAGCTGATTTTCTTTTTTTCTTTCTCAGCTCTTCCCCAGAGGGCTTTAGGGAACTCCATAGGAAGGAATTCCCAAGTGCGCCTTCCTGGGTTCTCAAAGGGGTTTTTGCACATGGGTGGTGGCAGCATCTACCCATCCAAGGTCAGAGAAAAGCTGTAACCTTGGAAGTTTGATACAAGCCTGGAGTGGCCAGTATTAATTTTTAGAATCCTTGCGGGCCCCCACCTTCTGCACTTGAAGTAGCAGAGTGGGGAATCAGCCTTGACAATTATGACAGGACCACAGTACACATCCTTTCAGAGGAACAGGTTGGTGAATGAGACCTTTTCCTAAGTTCATCCCCAAAGTGGTATAAGAATGCCACCTGAATCATCTGTCACCTTACCAGTCTTCTTCCTGAAGCATCACTCTTTGCTGAGAGAAAAAATGCCTCGTATTTGAATGTTTCCAGGACCTTGCTTTACTACCTCAACAGGACTAAGCCATTCAAGCTCTCCCCCCCCACCTCTCTGTAGCCATACTATCTTGTCAGAAGGTCAAGCCATCTTGTTTGAGAGACTTTCACAGTGAGTCACACAGTGTATTTCCACTGGCTCTCAGCTGGCTGATGAGGGTACAGACAGCATCTTCTACCTGCTTCAGAATGTGCCAGTCTCTGAGATCTGCAAGAAAGTCATGAGAAGCAATCCACTCACTTTTGTTAAACATTATGCCTTTGATATGGTTGCCAGGTTGGATGCCAGATTCAGGAGAACAGTGCTGCAATTACTATTTGACTGACACTGCTGAAAATCCTCATTCCTGCTGATCACAGAGGACGCTACTTGCCAATTACCTAGAGCGGGATCCACACTGACACATACTCAAAGAAAGAATAGTTACCTATCCTATAGTAACTGTGGTTCTTTGAGATGATGTAGTCAGTGTGAATTCCACAACCTATTCTCTGTTCCTGCTTTTGGAGTCTTCAGCAACACAGGTTTTGAATTGCAAGGGAACTGAGGGAGGGTTGCAGCCATCCCCCCGCTTCATGTCCTCAGATGGGAGCACAAGGAGGCACAGAGCACATGCCTGGCCCCAATGACACTACTAGTCAAGAAAGTCCAATCTTATATGCATGAGACGCCATGTCCACCTACAGTTGATCCACGCTGACTATAACATCTTGAAGAACTACAGTTACTGTAGGGTAAGTAACTGTTGTTTATAGTATGCGAGTCCCTGATTAAACAGTTATAATACAATGTAATCTTTTGCCCCATCACTTCTGCTTTTTCTTCTCCCTCTCCCTAAATAAAGTTTTGATTGTATGAATTATGTAATTCCATATTTTTTATTAAGAACTTCTGTATGGCATACTGTAAATGTAAATGTGTGTGCATAAGCAGGGATAAAAAGAGACAGGGTTGAAAATAGTTGAACTATATTCTGTTTTTTGTAGGATGTATGGATTTGTGTTCTTTTGTGTGTATAAAGCATCTTTACTGCTTATTACTTAAATATTTTTGGTTTTGCATTAGCAATGTAGCAATTTTAAGATTGCAATTTTAATCACATGTATTATAACAGTGGTGTGTTTAATAATATTTAAAATGTTTGATTCCCAAAAGTATAGGACTGTAATAGGGTTGGTTGGAAAAAGAAATAATTATTTGTTTAATTTCTCTCCTAAATAATTTCATACTGGGAATTTTTTAAATTGAAATGGTGCTTTTGTTTGAAGATGATAAAATTGTTAAAATGCAAAGTGTGCAAATAGCTGAATGCTAATACTCTTTATTGAATGAACATTGAAAGCACAAAACAGAACCAGGACATTTAGAACTTCTTGTGAATGGTACACAAGATGCCTCTTTTACATTGATCTTAAACAAACTAGGAAATTATGTAGGCTCATAAAAATGTATATTAAAAAGATCCCAGTGCACATAACCAAACTGTAGTTAGTTAAATGTGTGTGTTTAACATCTCTGCACAGAAATGGTTATCAGTCAGTGGGAGGCCAGTGATGGCCTACAGGCTTGTTGGACATTTATTGAAGAATACTGGTTTAAATCAATAGTAACATCTTTGATCACCTGGTGAAAATACAGAAGTTCCTTAATGGAGCTTGTATTTCTTGTCTGCAGGCTTTGCCAACAAAGTACTTCTAAATGATATTGTTTATTACATCCTGGATGACAAGTATATTGAGAACAGCAAAAGTCATTGTAGGGAATCATTTTAATGTTATAATTTCTTCTCCCACCATTTCTAAAACCCTTTGAGTAATACTGTTTTATATTATTATTAAGAATAATAGCACTTAGTAAGCTAATGTATCAGAACTTCTCTACTATTAAACCCAGTTTTTGTAGGTTTACAGCTTAGCCATAAAATTTTACTCTGGGCTGGAATTTGAGATATAAGCTTAGCCTCTGCTAAAGAGCAATATTTAAAACATTTTTTAAAATATATAATTATGCTCCTATTCAGAACTAAATTTTGGGAAAGAGTCCACAAGCCTGAGTAAACTGGCTATGCAGGCACACAGACTTTCTCAAAAGACATTAGAATTAGAATTCTCACCTCCAACTTTCTAATCGTCTGTGTTTACATGGGCAAGGGCTCTTCTATAGTGTATGGTGGAATACCGGACATGCCCTGTTGTTTCTCACATACATGGGTTATGGGTTAGTAGAACTGTGTAGTGCATGGACCTACTGACTACATCCATGCATTTCCTTTGATCCATTCACCAATCTACCCTTCTGTGGTCCTGAAGAGAAAGCCACAATGGAGCTTGGTTGTGCAGTGTTTAGGTGTTCGCGGCATCTTCCTATGCGCCATACGGCCTGGCTCCACTGTGCAGCAGAACTGTCACATTGCCACATCATGTGTTGTCTTACATCCATCTATGAGGCCCCAAGATTTTCACACATGTTATGAATGACTTCTACAAATCCATAATTGAAATTTGCAGGGATAAAGGTCATTTACTGGTGTGAATATATAGGTAAGGTTATGATAAAATAGTAATAAATCTTGTCTAACAATGGCTTGTTATTATGGCTAATTATATTAAAGAAAAATACAAAGAATTTAAACACTTACTGCACATGAACTCCATTTACTATTTTAAGAGTCACTATGCTATGCATGATTTTAAAGATGATCCGAATACTGTGTAGGCTTGAATATTTTTAATATAATCTGTGTAGTTCATTGTGTTCTATCCTTTTACATGTTTTTTTAAATTACTATTGAAGGAAATGAACACACAAGAACTACATATGAATAATATTAAGGTTGTGATGTGAATCTGATAGAATAGATGCCTTTAAAGTTAAGATTGACATTTGGGCCTTGGGTTTGATATTTTAACAAGGACAGAGGATTGCTGTGTATACATTTTGTCTATATTTTTACTTTATTTTTTTAATGTATCCTTATTTGCTTTTGTTTCTTCAGATGAGAGCCAGAAAACTCTAATGTGGTGCTTATGTTGTCTGTACAGCAAAGAACCACAGAACCCTGTGGATTTGAAGGCTAACAGCTGGATACTGGTAAGCGAATGAATCCTCCCCTTGACTGCTTTGAATTAAATTGATTATTTAAAGGTGCTATATCTATAGCATAGAGACAGTGTGTAATTTCAGAAACCGCTCCAAAGACAACCTACATACATGTTGTGTTGAAATATGTTCCACTCTAATTATAACATAATCTGTGCTAGCCTGTCATTTTGAATGTTAAAAAGATGTGGTGCTCAAATTAGGGTAGTTTTAATGGCCTTTATAGAATGGAGCCCTAAATCTAGTAACTGCAAGTCAGGAACAAAGACCAGAAATCAGAAAGGAAGAAAGTGCTATAAAAGAGAACCTTTCAATTAGGGTAGAATAAAATAATCTGGAGACATGCCATTGTTTTGAAAACAATTTATATTTGCTCTGTAATTTAGGTCTTTTTTTGTTGCTTTGTTTTTGTTTAATTTCTCTTGCCTATGGAGAAGCTAATTGTATCCAAACTTTCTTTAGAGACAGTTAGTGAAAGAAAATACTTGTGTTCAGATTTATATTTAATGAGCTGTAAGAAATAATGAATCCTTAAAACACTTTAATGCCCCATTCAGGGTTAATGTAGGCACATCTGTTGTTCACATTTTATGCACTTACTCCCTGAGCCAAAAAAGCACAACCTTAAGCATGAGTGCTTAAAGTTAGGCATGTGCTTAAGTGATTTGCTAAATTAGGGACTTAATGCACATCCAGTTAGATGAGTGTAATTTCATTGGACTGATTTTCACCCAAAACAAGAGATAATAAAAATATTGATGGAATGGTTAAGAGTCTCAACTATGTAGGCCTTCAGGATAATAAGTAATTGAGCTGCTATAATTTATTAGCTGAAATCTTTGCTAATGTTGCAGAATTTTTGAAGTTTATCAAAGCAGTTCATTTGTTGGCTATATATTTCAATTCATGTGTATCCATCTCTAGATACTATAGTAAAAAAATTACTAATCTTAAAAAAATAAGGGCCTGATACTGCAAACACGTATGCAGGTGAATAACTGCCTACATCAGTAAACAAAAAGAACAGGAGTACTTGTGACACTTTAGAGACTAACAAATGTATTTCAGCATAAGATTTCGTGGGCTACAGTCCCACTTCATCACTGTAGCCCACGAAAGCTTATGCTGAAATAAATTTGTTATCCTCTAAGGTGCCACAAGTATTCCTGTTCTTTTTGCTGACACAGACTAACATGGCTGCTACTCTGAAACCTACATCAGTAAGGGCACTCATATGCATAAATATTTGCTGGAATGGAGCTGAAATCATTAACTCCTTAGTAATTCAGGGTTAACCAAAATCACCCTCCTTGGTTTCTCTAACCCCCTTCTTATCCCACTCATTTCTTGAGAGACTGAAAAAACTGATAGGCCTCAGAACTTGTCCTGAAGGTCAATATACTTGGGATTCACTGTGCTGTAGAGTTACTATGGTTTTAGTTAAAGATGCACTGCAAAGGACTTATTTTTTTAAATGTGCTTGTGTCCTTCTTTCCATCTTTATGATGTATAAAGAATGTAAATATTTTTTTAATATGTGGAGTGGGGTGGAAAGCTGGCTTTATTTGTAAATTTTACCTTAAATATATCAGATTATTAAGTCTCGTCTTTCCCGATTTTGCTGGAGGAACTCTTGGCGAGTTGCATCTTTAACAAAGAGATCCCTTTTCCCAAATGCTAATTAGATATTTAAGTTAAAGAGCTGTTGACAAAAGAAACAAAAAACTGCCCAAAGTATTTGAAAACAGTCTGAGTAAAAATCCTTGATCTTCTTATTTTACCTTTCACTCTCTTGACTCTTGGGATGTTGTCATTTCACAAGTTCATCAGTCATTACCGTGTCTTCCTGGTTACATGAGACCTGAGTTTCTAATGTAAAAAACAAGCAGTAATTAATTTTTTTCAGCCTTCTTTGTACACCTTAAAACCCAAAAAGGTCACAAGTCTATTCTGTGGGCCATCTTTAATAAATATTCACTCTTGCCTGAAGTTAATGGACAATCTACGAAATAGACAGAGGAATAAAACAACTTGATTAGCTACCTGAGGGACAGTAGTGTAGACTGATTCCTCAAATGGAAATCAGATGCAGTTACATTTACTAAACAATTGTATTAGTACAGAGCAGCTTCTCTTTTAAAACAATGAAAAGAGAAAAAATAGTGGCTAAAGAAAGAAAGAAAAAATGTATTTTAACTACACAAACTTAATGTGCATAGAAACGACAATGTATCAATGCCAGAGTGTATTTTTTTCTGCTGTTTGTTTGCCAGAATGTATTTTTTTCTGCTGGTTGCCTGTGCAAAATATATTAGTTTATTTTTGTGTGTGACAAAAAGAAACAAATCTATTCTCTGTGTGTAAATGGATTGTGATGGGGAAAAAAAATCAATGTGTATTCATTCTGTATCCTCTTTACTCTCACAGTTTCTAAGGGCTAAATCTTTACCTAGACACCACAACAAAATGATGCAGAAATTCTGTCTTTGTAGAAGCCCTCCTGTTGGTTTGGGCAAGATTCTCCATAATGAGTTAGGGAGGCATGCTGTGGCATGTATTAACTGCTGATCTGACCAGGATCAAAATTCATGCTGCTTCATAGCACTTGTTGCAGATTGTAACATACATATTAGCCAGCTAAGGAAAGGCTAGAGACAGAGTCTTATCTACCATATCCACTTGCATATGTTGTTTTTAGATGAGTGTACACACCTGACAGCATCCTGCCTGTTCTTTGAGTGCTTTCTTGAGGCCTGATTCAAAGCCCATTGAAGTTTGGATCAGGTCCGTAGTGCTATTGTAAAATCCTGTGCTGTTACTTCCACCTGCCGTTAACCTTACTGCAGCACAGAGGAGAATTTGTTTTATGTGTAGCTTCAAGTCATATTAATTTTATTTTCAACCCTAGCAAGTTGTCAGAAATCACGTAACAGTCAAAGGTGACTTTATAGCTAGGAGATTAGTTGTGATCTATTATTTGGTCTTATTTATTTGCACAGTGCCATTTGTGTTCATAGTTTTTTACAGGCAATTTAAAGTGAACATCTCTGCTCTAGGAGGTTTGCAGTCTATGCTTCTGATCCAAGGCCCACTGTAGCACATGGAACATTTCCATTGACTTTAATGGGCTTCGGATCAGACCCTAAATTAGACATAACATAGCAAGGATTGATCACAAAGGGTAATGAAGTGGGTGTGGGAGGATGGAAGGCATGAATTTGACTGGTGGTGAGATATTCTAATTGTTACATATTCATCTTGTAAGTTTTTTATATATATATAATATAAAAAGATTTAAAATTTAGTATCTTAGAATTTGGGGATGGTGAGAGGGAGATAAAGGGAAATAAATGACTTTGGGGATGGGATTAGTGAGTAAGGTTGCATAGTGCACAGGTTCAGACAAAAATTTGAGATTAAAAGATACTTTACAAGGCTTACTACTGATGCTTGAAAGGATACGGTCGAAGTATTTTCCCCAATGATTACATTCTCTTTCTCTCACTGTTTCTTTACTGTGCACCTTACTTTTATCTTAAAATTTTCTAAACTGTTTTCCCTAAAGATATCTAGTTAAGGTAAATTGTTTTATTCCACCAGTGTCCTTTGTAGATGGTATCATAATTTCAATCAACGTGATGTAATTAGGACCATATAACTCCCCATTTGGAAACTTGAACCAGAAGTTAGTTAGTTAGCCATTTCCACACTCAATTGCATGTGAAAACCAATTTGTCACTGTAGGTTTGCTTGTGATAGCTGGCATATTTTTATTTTTTAATTATTTTGTATTAAAACATTTTTTAAATAAAGAATTCTGAAGCAGTTGGGTTTTTTGGACATGTGAACCCACGTATAGTGCATTAAAGTTGTTTCCTACAGCAATGGTAACTTGGCCACATTGAGACTATATACTAATATGATACAGAATTATATAAACATACATACAGTATTTAAAAAAAGGCTGAAATATATTTGCTATGGGAACTGTAATTTTGAACTTTGTCTCTTGTGTTTTTGAATTCTATAAAATAATATCGCCTGGTTATTGTTTTTTCTGCTTGTTTTTTTTTTTTTTGCACTGAGTAGCAAAAAGTGTAAATTGCTTCTTGGAAAACATATAATATCAGTAAAATGTCAAAACCAAATGGTATCTATGCTGAAATTCTTTGTGACTCAGATAAGAAGCTTGAAACCATTACCTTTTTAATTTTAGGCACTCACCAGCACAGACTGACTTCTTTAAAAGTGTATCAAAGCATGCGGATAAAGATGAGGGAATGGATAATTTTACCTGTATATATATCTTGTTCACTGTTTACTGTGTGATACATTATGAGTGGGGGAGCTGAGAGCCCTTGGTGACTGCCCAGCTGGGAGAGGGGAGCCAGGAACCGGGGCGCAGCCCGGCTTGGAGTGGGGAAGTCTGGTGGGTGCAACCCAACTTGGTGCTTGGGGGCAGCTAGCTTCTAGCTGGAGCTCCCCATTCACTCAGCTTTCTTGTCAATTTCATGGCTCTAGCATGGAGCTATGAAATTGACAAGAATGACAACCAACAGCCGATGTAAGTAACCTGTAATGTCCACATGAACACTGTGCCACCCTAATTACGCTGACATAAGCCCTACGCCTCTTGTGGAGGTGGAGTTATTATGTCGGTGTTGTATGGCACTTACATCAGTGGGAGCAAGGCTGTAGTGTGTTCACTGACGTAATTAGGCTGACATAAGCTGCCTTATGTTGACCTAATGCTGTAGTGTAGACCAAGCCATAGATATAGAATATGAAATTGTTAAAATTTTTTAAGCTAAATTGCAGGTCACCTTTAAATATGATTAATATCTGCTTAGTCATCTAAAATAATAGTTGAGGGCCTCCAGTGATCTGCAAACTATTATTGATGGTCACATGATGTTGGTTATCTTCTCTGTTTCCATCTGCTAGATTGCATTAAATAAACCCTAAAAATACATCAAATTCTTTCTCAGTGTTACCTTTCTATATATACATTTGCCATCATTGTCATTGGCATGTTGTGTTATTCTGACAGGGAGGCGAGGAGATCTGTATATCACAACTAAGAGGGGAGGTGTTTATAAGACAGTCTCTAAAGTAAGGTGCAGGCCGTACTATGAATAAGTTTGAGAACCCCTGATCTTACAGACTTTTCCTTAATTTTATCTGTCTTTGTTTGTAAGTCATCTTACAACAGTTTTGCACTTAACTAAAGACATAGTGTACACTGCAGTATTTTGGAATAATGTAGTTTAGAAATTGCGAGAGGTTTTTAATGGCCTTAATGGAGTTGTAGCATGGGAGTCCAGGGTCCTTTATTTATTCACTAGCCAGATGTAGTGTAAGAAGCCAGGGTATGTGCTTCCACAGACTTCACACTCATGAAATCAACCATGACTTGGTGAAACCCCTCTCTAAGAATGAAAATGATTTAGTTTTCACATTAGCTGACATTTGGCCTGGTCTGAGGAGAGTTTTCTGAGCCATGCAGTATGTGTGGTTATGTTATAATATGGGCTGCTGCCCAGTATGACTGAAGCAGAATCACCAGGCTCCTTTCAGTCATGCTACAGGTAAGTTTTGAACTGGTTTTCCAGAAACAAAAGACCAATGTAATACTCTTACATATTGTTAATCTCTTCACTCCTCCAGGCAGGCTTTTATTTCCCATTGAGGTTTATAAATTAGATTTATAAATGTAAAACCAGATTTTTTATTATATTCATAAGGATTAGTAGCATATTATCAATTTTTGTTGTATTATTTATTAAAGCTGTATGCATGTATTAAGAATTAAGAATTCATTGTGTTGGAAAAAGCAGAGAGAGAAAAATAGGTAATGTAGCTCACAAATCATATCAATCTTTCCTGTTTTTTTCTTTGTGCAAGTTACCTTCTCTTGATGCTTTGCTTCCTTATAATGATTATCATGGATACAGTGGGATACAGTAAACATAAGGATAGGGATGCCTATCAACAATAAGATTTAATTTTAATGACCTTGTATATGGCTGGGCTTCCTATTATGGAAACACGCAGTTCTTTTGGGCACCTGCACACAGGCCACATTCTGTTAACTGCCTTGTAAGTGTAGTATCTTGCATAATGATATTTCTTTAAAGGTGTTACATTGATAAAAGGATTTAAGTAATATTTCTGTAGCAATTTACTAATACAGTGATTTTCAACATTTTTTCACTTGCAGATACCTAAAAAATTTCAAATGGAGGTGAAGACCCATTTGGAAATCTTAGACATAGTCTGTGGACCCTCAGGGGTGCACAGACCATAGTTTGAAAACCAATAGACTAATACATTCTGACCAGTGTGTGGCTACAATATATTTGTTGTTCCAAAGAGCCCAGAAACATTTTCCTGTTACCTTTGTTATCCCACATCAGTTTTTATCTGAGGATTATGAGTTGCCAATTTTGAGACTCCTATTTCAATGTTAAAATTGGGATTTAGGTCATTTTGTTTGTGTCCAAGGAATTTTAGAGTTCCTAAACAAATCTATGGAATATCTAAAATCCCATGAAAAAATGTGAATTTGGGCAGTAATATCTGCTGTCTAACTCAAACGTGCAATTCTGTCAGTTTTGGGGCTTGATAGTGCAATGGGTAGTGTATGGATGAACCCTTTGCCTGCACATAAGTTTGGCTTAAGAACATATGGATGGCCGTATAGGGTCAGACCAAAGGTCCATCCTTCCGACAGTGGCCAATGCCAGGTGCCCTAGAGGGAGTGAGCCTAACATGTAATGATCAAGTGATCTCTCTCCTGCCATCCATCACCACTCTCTGACAAACAGAGGCTAGGGCCATCATTCCTTACCCACACTGGCTAATAGCCATGAATAAGTTGAATAGGATTGGTCCTAGGACTGACCCTTGGGAAACACCACTAGTTACCCCTCTCCATAGAGGTCCTGGATTTCAGTCTCTTTCCTAGCAGCCTAAATTTGGCCTCCAGGACGTCTCTCCTCTTTTCCCTATGTCATTGGTACCTACATGTACTATGACCACCGGCTCCTCCCCAGCACTACTCATGAGTCTATCTAGATGCCTTGAGAGATCCGCAACCTACACACCAGGTAGGCAAGTCACCATACAGTTCTCCCAGTCATCACAAACCCAGCTATCTATGTTTCTAATGATCGAATCTCCCATTACTAGCATCTGCCTTTTCCTAATGACTGGAGTTCCTTTCCCCGGAGAGAGAACCTCAGTGCGAGAGAATACCCCAACACCATCTGGAAGGAGGGTCCCAACTGTGGACCCTCTGCTCCCGTTGACTGCTCTCCTTCCCTGGGGCTTTCATCCTCCTCAACAGTGCAGGGGTTGTCTGACCGGAGGTGGGACAAATCTACAGTGGCCCTGAAAGCCTCATCAACATACCTCTCTGCCTCCCTTAGCTCCACCAGTTCTGCCACCCTGGCCTCCAAAGCCCGTACGCGGTCTCTGAGGGCCAGGAGCTCCTTGTACTGAATGCACACATACTCTACCTGCCCACAGGGCAGGTAATCATACATGTTACATTGAGTGCAATAAACAGGATAGCTCCCTCTCAGCTGCTGGGCTTCTGCCTGCATTCTCTCCTACAGCTACCTAGGTTAATGATAGGGTTTTTGTTTAAATCAAAAAGTTTTGATTATAGTTTAGTTTAAAGGTTTTAAAGAATAGCAAGTGTACCTTGCCCCCTTCCCACTCCCTTTCCAAACTCCCTCACGAAACTCCCTGTTAGCAGTCCTGTTCCCAAAGCTCCCTGGTCGCTTGCTCACTGCTTTATAAAGCCCTGGCCTTCCTGATAGCCCCACCCCCGACTAAGGCTGAGCCAATGCATAGAGGCTTCTCGATTTCAAACCTTGTGTAGAAGCTCACAGCTTCCAACTGCTGGCCACAGCGCGCGCGCGCGCACACACACACACACTCTCTCTCTCTCTCTCTCTCTCTCTCTCTCTCTCTCTCTCTCTCTCTCTCTCCACACCTTGAGAACTCCTTCATGAAACTCCCTGGTAGCAGTCCTGCTTCTATGTGTTGAAGTCATTAGGGCTCCTTTTTGAGTGCAAGCATCTGCTGATTGCAAAATTAAGGGTTTAGAATGTACTCTGTGTTGTAAAGGGACTCTCTCTTTCCCTTGTACAGCAGAGAACACTATCAGCACTCAAAATATGTTTCTGAGTGCCAATTTGGACTGTAAACATGATAACTTCACACAATGGGAACAACACCACTGTTTTGTCAAATAGTACCATGTTTGCAGCAAACTTGCAGTTTTTGCCTTAATTTTTTTAAGAAACTAGCAAAAAACATTGAGGTGATTTTGCAAAATGTTTTGAGAGTTTAATAAACAAAATAAGCATGTTGTAAAAACTAATTTTGTTGGCAGTGAGAATTTTTTTGCACAGCCCTACTTCTCATTAGAAAATGTTTGAGAACCACTGGTCTAAGCCTTTTTATTCCTAAATGTTTAAAACCTAATCTTGAAGATTTTCTGCTAACTTGTATCTCTCTCCTAACCCCAGTAATAGTCCACTTTGACTCCCTAGAATTAGTATAAATAACATTTTAAACCACCAGAATGAAAAATCTGTTTTCCTTTCAGGAAAGAAAGATAGATACCTGGATTCTATACACCAGCCTGTTTGTAGTAACTCCAAAGTTATGTTTGTTTATGATGGAGTTCCGTCTGTTGTATCTATGAATTGCATTAGAGTGTTTTGGAGCAGGTTGCCACTACTCAAATAGGCCAAATCAAGAAATTTACTGCCAATTAAGCACAGGATGTTTGAGATTTTTAGTGATGTTCTCCGGATGACCTGGGTTTTTTTATGATCATCTTGACTTTTTCATTAAACTACAATTGTAATTGAGTTGACTCAGTTAATGAAACACTGACCTTTCACCTTGGATAGCACACCCAAGCCAAAGTCTTAGGTGAAATGAGTTTTAAGGCCTTTGCTTTTGTGCAGTGGACATATAGCATTCTATATAATGCTGGAAAACTTGCTTACTGTAATTCAGTATGGATGCTATTCTTATCTCAACAAGGATGTCTTTGGCTAAACCACCCTGAAGATGCATTAACTCACACATTGGAAAAAGATAATTTCTGAATGATGGATAAAAAAGAGAGCCTCAGCTATGCATTTCTGCGTGGCAACTGCACCTTCACTGAGAGGTTCAGTTGCCTCCAATAATGGGTACATTGATTTTTGTGCGGGTCCTTTTTCTTCTTTCATTTCTACATTGTTTGTGAATTGGCATTTTGAACTGTCCAGCTCTGCCTTACCAGTCTTCTGTATGTTTGTCATTCTCAAGAGGTGTTTGTTACAGTCAAATCTGTTTTGATTAGACATAGACAGCGGTATTCAGAGATACGAAGATACACAAATTTTTAGCAAACTGAGAGTGGAGCAAAATTAAAATTTCTAGAATTTTAGGCTTAGGCCACTAGACTAGTCCGCTTCCCTTAATTTGTGAAGAAATTCTGCAATCCAAGAGGGTATGGTTCCTAAAATTTTCCAGTTTGTTCAGATGAGACTTTACAAATAAGTGTGTACCATGTAGTACGCACAGTAATATGCTGTGAAAGTAGTAGAAGAGAAAAATTAGAGAGGACAGAGAATGATAAGGATAGGAACCCCAGCAGGGAGATTAGTAGAAAATAGCTCAAGAGGAAAATAGGAAAGAAGAGGTATAAAGAAAATGATGTAATGGGTGAAACAAAATGTCGTGTACACCTATTTCAAATTATGCTTGGATTATGCACTCTTTGGTGCAAGGATAATTTTTTTATTGTTTTTGTACAGTCACAGCACAATGGGGCTGGGACTGTTAGGTCCCTACTGTAATACAAATAAATAATAAAAGAAAGAGTAGAGTGCCACTTGGGAGAAGTATAGGGCATTTCCCATGTGTATGTGTTGTCCAATATAGTGCCACTGGGAAATGAAAATTGAAAGAATAAACTGCTCAGTATTTATTATATTTCCCCATTTGTTTTTCAGTTTCTGTGTGGAAAAATTTATTTTGAGAGGCAAGGGATTAATATTCTGTTTTTCTCATAACACAATATATCTCTACCCTACATCTCTTGTCTCTATCAATACTCCTGCGTGTACTTTTACTGGTTGTCCTATCTGTACTTAAGAGAATTTTTGGTGCATATGTCATAGGACTGTTTGGCTTGTTGTTCCCACTGCTTAATTTGTTCTGTCACCTTTTCTGCTATTGCTGGGTTCAAAAGTTTATTTGCTGTAGGCAGCTGAATCCATGTGCAGTATCAGACACAACTAAGCCATCATTCTTTTAGTTGGAAAACCTTGTTAGTTGAGGAAGCCATCTACAGTGCATTGCCACAGCAACTTTATCGACCAAACTTGTGAGTGATACTATATATTAAGTCCCAGTAGGTGGCTCTCTTTTTTAACTAATTACATGTACATGTGTGTGCATGCATGTGCACACACACTCACACATAACTTTTATATAGCATTCTTGTAGCAAGAATAATTTGGTTATTGCCAGGGATCAGATTGGTGGTAATAAAGTAGTAAGCTGTCACCCAAGTTCCACCCACAGTCCCAGAGTAGCTGGGTGTTTTTGTTGTTAAGATGATTAGCAGTGTGTGTCAGGATGCCTTTAATCTGTCAAAACTTCTTGTTTGATATAGAATTCAGAGGGAATAACAAGGAAAAAAAATAAGCATTGTCTCTTTTAAAGAAAGACCAAGTTGGATCAGCCTGACTCCTCCAGGCCAGACCATGAACATACAATAGCACGATTAATCAGAACAAAAGGCAGGCAGCCCCTGGAGTTAGGGGTGCCTAACTGGACAACAAGAAGTGAAAGTGGACTGAAAAACAGCTATTGTGGCTAGACCTTCAAAATACATGTTTAAGTTATGAAAGATGTGCAAAAAAATGAAACCTACACATTTTGTACAGTGCAGCAATTACAACTGAGAGCAACTTTGCTGAAAAACAAAGGAACATGTGGGATCAGAACCAGTGGTCCATCTTGTTCAGGGATCGGCAACATTTGGCCCGCGGCCTGCCAGGGTAAGCCCCCTGGCAGGCCGGGACTATTTGTTTACCTGCCGTGTTTGCAGGTTCAGCTGATCGCAGCTCCCACTGGCCACGGTTTGCCACTCTAGGCCAATGGGGGCTGCGGGAAGCGCAGGGGCCTTCCCTGGCTGGCCGCGGGCCAAAGGTTGTCGATCCCTGATCTAGTTCAATATCCTGTTTCTGACAGTGGCTAGTACCAGATGCTTCAGAGGAAGGTGCAAGAAACCATAGAGTGGACAATTACAGAATAACTGATCCATGGGGGCAGTTTCTTATTCCTGTCATTTTGTGGTTTGCTAAAACCTTGAAGCATGAGAATTTATCACTGCTTAAAATGGTTTTTAGCTATGTAATGTAGCTGAATGTTCTCAACATCCATATACGTATGTAATCCAGGAGCGTTGCCAGCATTTTTGCTGCCCTAGGCGGCACCTCTGAGAGAACCTACCGTGAAAATGCCGCCAAGGACCGGGGCAGCCGAAGAAGCTTCCGTGGAAATGTTGCCGAGGACCCGGCGGCTGCCGAGGGATCTGAAATGCCGCGCCCTAGACAACCGCCTAGTGGTAGCGCCGGCCCTGGTGTAATCCAGTTATGAATTCTTCCTCAGCTCTAGGCTCCAATGATATTTTTGCAGAGATATTTGGGGGTGGACATCTGTTCTTGGGTGATGTTTAATGATAATAAGCTAGTTACCTTAAAGAAACCTGAAAAGTGTAACACTTCCGTGACTTAAGAAATGAGAAAGGATGCAATCAGTGTTGAAGGGGAGAGGCTGACTGATAGGTTACCCAGGGAAAAGGGTTAGAGAAGAAAAAAGGATAAGTTGATCAGTGAGGATGTGTTTTTCATAAATATAAAATATTGCTTCCTTACTGTAGTGACACATTGTATCCACCTAGGTTAACTTTCCCAAGGATGATGATAATAACTAGTGGTGACTTGTGGTTTGCCATTGAAGTTTATGGCTTTGTGGTAAGTATGAGTGAGGGTGGGTTGAATGTATGTGTTGTGCTGTGACATTGAGTTGTGGGGTTTGAATAAGGAGCGTGTGGTTGGTGAGGGGCTGTGTTAGTTTGGGGTTATTGGGTGGGTGGGTGGTTGTGTTGATTTAGGTGTAAGTTTGTGTTGTGCCAGGAGATTTGTGTTGAGTTGTATCTGGGAAGGTTGAGCTGGAGGTCTGTATTGATTTCTGCAGGTGGTGAATGAGGGGTGCTGCTGCTGTGAGGAGCTGTGTGTGTTTTGGGGTTGTGTGCATGCTGGTTGTGGAATTGTGTGGGTGGCTGTGTTGATTTGTTTAGGTGTGGGTGTTGTGTTGAATTGTATGAGTGGTAAATCAACCTTTGAAGATCTGTGGCAGTTGGACCAAATAATCCACCATCTGTGCAGTCTCCCTCATATTACTGACTCATTAGAGCCAATAAATAGTTGATTGCAAATTAGCTGTAAAGTTGAGTTACTTCTGTTATCAAATTGGTCTAGTACTCTTGGCATAGATACGAGTCTTACTGTTTTGTTATATATAGATAATAATACTCAGCTCTTACAGCGCTTTTCATAAGTAGATCTCAAAGTGTTTTACAAAGCTTAAGATTACGTATGTTATGCAGACATTTTGTTTTATATTAACCTAATCTTCTCTCTCTACTTAAAAAGGAAATTGACCAAGAGTGGCTGGAATAGGTGTCTGTAGCACAGTGAAGGCATCTGTGGTGTTGACATTTAAATTGACTTGACTTAGATTTCAGTTAACACCCCATTGAAAAAAATGGGAGCAGTCTACTCTGAGACATTGTTTCAGCCTACAGGATTGGCCAGATATCTCTGAACTGGATTATGTTTGAAAGGTGTTTGGGTTTTTTTTAACAACCAAAAGAGTTGGAAGCTAAATTTATTTTAATTGAAAACATACATTCTGAAGAATCTGTAAGGGGCCTAGACATAGGAGGCCTAGAGCAGAACCTTCAAAAGGTTCAGCCTGAAGAGGACTAGAGAAGGCTTAAGAAGGTGTTGAGGGTTCCCCATCTGCTTAGGCTGTGCCTTCCAGAGGGGCCAAATGGACAGTGCTGCACTGAGGAGAGGAGGGCTGTCTACAGAGTCTGGCACTGTGAAGCAGATACAACTAAGCCTGGAAGGGTAAAATTGGTAGAATTATTGTGAAACTCTGCAGCCTAGGGAAGAAACTGTGTGCTTGGGAGGGCCAAAGTTTCAGATTGGTGATGATAATACTATTAATAGCCATTTATAAAGCACCCATCCACCCCCCACGAAAATGGGGTGCTGAACAGTAATAAAAACCATTTTCATTAACTAATAAAAGGAACACCTCAGCCTCAACAAAATTACAAACAATATGAGTAAAGAAAAGACAATAAGAACAGAGTAATAAAACAAGCAACAGTGGTAGTAATTGGAAAAACACCTGAAAATAAATACATTTTTAAGAGTTTTTAAAAATGGGGAGAGACGAAATGAGCCAGATTTCAGGAGGGAGAAAATTTCATGCCATCAGGTCTGCCACAGGAAATGCTTGATTGCCAGGTGACTTCAGGCATGATGCTGGAACTCTTAAATACGGGTCAGTTTGTGAGTGCATAAACCCGTCAAGTAGAGGCTCAAGGATGAGGTCTGAAATAAAACCAGGGCCAATCCCAATCAGAGCTTTAAATTAGCCCTACTGGTTTATAAACTAAATCTGCCACTTTATAGACAGCTAATGCAAAGAATACACAGCAGACCGATTATGATCATGATAGCTCAAACCCATTAGCAATCATACTGCTGCATTCTGTAAATGGTGGATCAACCTCCCTGATAACCTGTTGGTAGACGGCATTACAATATCGAGCCCAGAGGTCATGAGGGCATGCGTCGCTGTGGTCAGAAGATAAATAAGGGTGCAGTCTATCAAAATTGCCTAGCTAAAACCCATTTCCAGACCATGTCCAGATATAGCTCTCCTTGAATAGGACATGGTCAAAAGTGATGCCAAGATTTTTAACCTGACTCACATTTTCGGAACTAATCCTCTCAGTTAGAGGAGGCGTGGTGGTTATCTGTTATGTTTTTATAAACAGACCATGAGAAGGGAAATGTTATTTGAAGCAGAAGGAGTGTGTGTATTCATTGAGAGTCAGAGGGTAAACTGTGGTCTGGAAGATCGAAAGCCAGTGTGAGGTCACTGATCCTCTTTGCAGACTCCCTTTGCAGTCTTAATTCAATTCCTTAGTCATCTGCAGATGTTGCTGTTGTTTGATTCCACCCATGAGCTGGCTGTTTTGGCCCCACAGCCTTATCAGCCCTGGGGAAGAGAAACCAGGAAGAAGACAAAGCATATTTATATTAGAGAGACAAGTTGAGTGAGGTAATATCTTTTATTGGACCAACTTCTGTTGGTGAAAGAGACACTGTTAGTGCAGTAAAAGATATTACCTCACTCAGTGTGTCTCTCTAATATCCTGGGACCAACACGGCTACAACTACACTGCAAAAATTCTGTTTTATAGGTTTTGGAGGACATGTTCTTAGAAGAGATTTTTTTTTTTCTGTTCATCATATATGAAACCTTTGTGTAATGTGTGTATATCTGTGTCTGTAATTGGTGGTGATGATGATAGTGGGTGGTTGGTGTTGATAGTTGAGAGATGATCTGCCTAGATAATGTGGGTCAATGGGAAGTTTAATAGACAGAGTATTAGAATCTCCTCGTATGACATTTAAACATCCTGTGTTTTAGCATGTTGTTAATTCAGGGCCAAATCCTGTGTTCCTTATGTAGCTATAACTACTGTGGATATCAGCAAGAGTGTTATCTGAATAGTTATTGCAGGAGTAGGCTCTCAGAATTTTATTTTTATGTAATAACTAGAGTATGTAGGTGTTACTGTAGGGATCATCCAAAATGTGCTTTATGTTGGATTAAGTATTCATATCTTTGGCATGAATTTTAGAGTAATGTGAAAGAAGATATTTAGTACATAAATTACACCAAGTTATAAGGGTTATTCGTCAATCTGTTTTAAGCTAGTAAACCTAAAGGAACCATATGGGGACACATGGGCCCCATGGACATTGGGTCCAGAAAAAAAGATTAAAACTGTGTTGAATTTACAGTAAATGATGTATAGATAAGATAACATTAATACATTAATGATATACATGGATAACATGTGTTTGTTAAAAGGCTTATGAATTGCTAGAGGTCATACTAAGAAATTAGTTGTTCCCCCCTTATCTAGACAGTTTTTAAAAGAGCGAGATTATGAGCTAAACTGAAATATTTGAGTCTAAATCATAAACATACTTTACCTATTATGTTGTTAAAAAAAAAAGTCACAGAATATAGGATTTGTATTTTAATGCACATAAATTATTTGAAACAATTATTACTTTTGCTTCCTCCTTTTAAGGGGGTAAAATTCATTAAGTAAAATTTTGACTACAAAGTAAACTGATTCATAATAATTGTGGATTTAATTTATACCTAGAATATGCTCTGTGTCATTTCTTTGTAGCATTTTGCCGCAGGTAAAATACAACATAATAAGAAGGGTGTGTGCATTGGGGGTTTGTGTGGAGGAGATACGGGGGGAATCATTCCCCTCCTTCCTCTCTCTCCCCCCCCCCCCCCCCCCCCCCCCCCCCCCCCCGCAGCAACAGTTGACGAGTGAGGCTTGTGTTCTAGGAGGCATGCTTCCAGGAGAGAAATGGAAAATGTTGTCTCCTGGAGGCCAATGTAGTTCAAAGTTTGTTAATCACTTTCTGAGACTCAGTTCTGTGGTTTTAGGGATTTTAAGGCTTTTTTGGTATGGATGGAAAAGAGAAGTCATCATTTCTCTTCTAACCTATACAAATAATTTTCAGGAACTATGCTCACTGTGAAACGGTGCAGTATATAGTGGTATTTCTCTGCCAGGTTAAAGACTGGTGGCAATTGAAGTATGTGTGTCTGTCTTTGTTGTTTTGTTTATGTTTTTGCTATTCATTTTTGTGTGGTTTTTCTTCCACTTCAGTTTCTTTTTGGTGACAGGAGGTCAGCAACCATGTATGGGGTTTCCCTGCACTCCAACCCAGGTGTATAATAAAGAAAGCCAAAGACGTTTCCTCGGGAAGTGGGCTGGTGTGGGTGGAGGTGAGTGGGCTTTCATCCATTTCTTGATTTTTAGCCTGCACTTCATCTCTGGTATGTCCCACTTCCTTCTCTCTCTTTCAGGAAGTTTCACACATTCCGTGGGGTATACCACATCATCTCTGCAGCCAGAAGAGATCATATGCCTTTTTTAAAAGCATCATCATTTATGCAACCAGCTTTTGGCAAAATTGCAGAAGAGGCACTGATTGCCTAATTATTGCACAGATGAAGAGTGCCATCTCTTTAATCACTCCCACATCTGATCTATGTATATAGTTGTGTGTTGTGCCACTAATTGCCATTGTACCGCCTAGTAGATTGTGTTAAAGCACCAAACTACATCATTGCATTGCCTGGCTTTATTGCTTCAGGCTAAGATCTAGGTCTGATGTTAAGTTTTTCATGGAAAATCTTATATTTTATTTTTGTGCTCAGAGTAAATATTTTTATTTTTTTAAATTTATTACTACTGTTACAATATTTAAAATTCTTATGGAAAAAGGGAAGACTTAATATGTTCAGATCTTTGGGATCATCTAACATTCAATGTGTGTCATCACTTAAAGTTAAAGATGTAGTTTTTTAGTGTTCTCTAGGTAAATGTTTAATTCACAATTCATGTGGTTTCAGCAATTTAAAGACTTAAGGTAATGAGTGAACTCATTACATGAAAGGGAGGAGAGTGAAGAGTGTTAAACGAGGCTGTTACTTATGATAAGAGGGTTAAAGCAAATGTTTGAATGGTAGATCTATTTTCATTTTGTTGTTGGCTATTCTGTATTTCAAAAACATTTTCTTGAGTTTAAAAGAGCAATATTTAACGTATCCACTTTTCTAGCGATTTGTGCACTTTAAAAATAACTTGCTATTCATGTTCAGTGGTTTTTCTTGTTGTACGATGTAGGAGTACTTGTCACAACACATGCAACAGATTATAAGAAGACTGAAAATATAATAATTACAGCATGACCAGACTGCGCTGGCAGATACTAGAATATAGAAATTTCTTTAATCATAGTGCTTCCCATAATGTGGGTGGTCACAGTCTGCAGACATTTCAGTCAATGCATTCCCCATGCAACAGTGATTGTAAAACAGAACTGAAGTAAACAGCATTCCACAGGCTTTTCAGGGTTTTATTTTGAGAAAGTAAAGCTTTTCTGCTGGGTTGCTTTTTTCCCCTTACTTTATTTGGGCTGCTTGCTTTTGTCAATCATAACCACACAAAACATGCTTTTGTGCTCTCTTTGACAAAACTGGTTCTCTGTAGTAAACAAAGCATATAGTATACTTTACAGATTTTTCAAAATGTGTGCTCTTTCCTTTAAAAAGATGCATATGGTTTAAAAACTGTTAATATGTTGTTGGGTTGTGTTTTTTTGTCAGTAGGAACCAGCATCTGGTAGTAAATTGTAGTAAGTGTAATTTAATCTTTAATCTTTTTTTTTAATTCCTTATCTTTT
The DNA here is from genome assembly GCA_033296515.1 of Macrochelys suwanniensis. Lineage (NCBI taxonomy): Eukaryota > Metazoa > Chordata > Testudines > Chelydridae > Macrochelys > Macrochelys suwanniensis. Next base: position 45,524,407 of record CM065780.1, on the reverse strand, counting down.
TTTCCCTTGTTTTTTCCCCTCCCAAATTGTTTTCTTTGATTTGCATAGTTCTACTGTTTCTTTAAAGAAGTTTTACTACCACTCTTAATCATTAGAAAGTGTGACCATGGTTGCTGGAGGGGCCGCACTGAGAATGCTCATTCAGGGCAAACTGCAAAGAATAGGGCAGACGATCCCCAAAACTGTTGGTTTATTCTAATAATTACATTCACCAATCCAGTAACAAAATAGCTTCCGTAATACCTTACTGGTTATCAAGAAGCTAAAATACAATTTCCCTTAAGCAATCCATCTAGAAGATAATAAGGTGATTAGTAACAAGCAGCCTGTATTTGTCAAGAACAAATCATGTCAAACCAACCTGATAGCTTTCTTTGAGTAACAAGCCTTGTGGATGGAGGGGAAGCAGTAAACATGGTATATCTCGACTATAGTAGAGCTTTTGATACTGTCTCACATGACCTCGTAAACAAACTAGGGAGATGCAACCAAGATGGAGCTACTATAAGGTGGGTGCAAAACTGGTTGGAAAACCGTTCTTAGAGAGTAGTTATCAGTGGTTCAGTCATGCTGGAAGGACATAACGAGTGGGTCCGGTTCTGTTCAATATCTTCATCAATGATTTAGATAATGGCATAGAGACAACACTTATAAAGTTTGCGGACGATACCAAGCTGGGCGGGGTTGCAAGTGCTTTGGAGGATAGGATTAAAATTCAAAATGATCTGGACAAACTGGAGAAATGGTCTGAAGTAAATAGGATGAAATTCAATAAGGACAAATGCAAAGTACTCCATTTAGGAAGGAACAATCAATTGTACACATACAAAATGGGAAATGACGGCCTGGGAAGAAGTACTACGGAAAAGGGATCTGGGGTTCATAGTGGATCACAAGCTCAATATGAGTCAACCATATAATGCTGGTGCAAAAAAACCAAACATCATTCTGAGATGTATTAGCAGGAGTGTTGTAAGCAAGACACGGGAACTAATTCTTCCACTCTACTCTGTGCTGATTAGGCCTCAAATGGAGTATTGTGTCCAGTTCTGGGCACCACATTTCAGGAAGGATGTGGAAAAATTGGAGAGAGTCCAGAGAAGAGCAACAAAAATGATTAAAGGCCTAGAAAACATGACCTATGAGGGAAGATGGAACAAACTGGGTTTGTTTAGTCTGGAAAAGAGAAAACTGAGAGGGGACAACAGTTTTCAAGTATGTAAAAGGTTGTTACAAGGAGGAGAGAGAAAAATTGTTTTTCTTAACCTTTGAGGATAGGACAAGAAGCAATGGACTTAAATTGCGGCAAGGGAAGTGTAGGTTGGACATTAGGAAAAACTTCCTGTCAGGATGGTTAAGCACTGGAATAAATTGCCTAGGGAGGTTGTGGAATCTCCATCATTGGAGATTTTAAAGAGCAGGTTAGACAAACACCTGTCAGGAATGGTCTAGATTAGTGGTTCTCAAAGCCGATCCACCGCTTGTTCAGGGAAAGCCCCTGGCAGGCCGGGCTGGTTTGTAGGTTCGGCTGATCACGGCTCCCACTGACTCTGGTTCGCTGCTCTAGGCCAATGGGGGCTGCAGGAAGGGCGGCCAGCACATCCCTCGGACCGCGCCGCTTCCCGCAGCCCCCAGTGGGAGCCGTGATCGGCCGAACCTGTGGACGCAGTAGGTACACAAACTGACCTGGCCTGCCAGGGTGCTTTCCCTGAACAAGCGGCTGACCAGCTTTGAGAACCACTGGTCTAGATAATACTTAGTCCTGCCATGAGTGGACTAGATGACCTTTCAAGGTCCCTTCCAGTCCTATGATTCTATAATGACAGGAGAAAAGGGAATATAGTATATAAGTTGTCTTGAAAAAAATTTCTTTACTTTTTGATTGGATAGTTGATGATTAAAAGTGAGACACTATCTTTAAATCTTGATGAAAACAGAAAACAAAAGACTTAAGAGATATGCACACACATTTAAGATCAGACATCACCCTTCAACTTTCAAATCGCTGGTTAAAATCCAGCCTAAGGGTCATTTTTTTTTTTTTGAAGGTTGTAAAGTGTCCTGAGAGAGTAATGGCTATAAAGCTCTCTCTTACTCCCTGGTGCCATTGGCTCACATCACAGGTAGCAACAAAGTAGGGGGAGACTGGCTCTATAGAATTGCTATGTCCCTCCTAGATAGGTTGGTGAGAGGGTGTTGAGCTTTGACTCCATACCCTCCAACTTGCCCAGTGCGGTAGCTGCACCAGTATGTTCAGGGTTGTTTGCTGCAGCAAGTATAGACCTGATGCAGTTTACTCCCTCCCCAAACAATGGGAACCCTCCCTTGCTGCTTCAGAGGCAGTGACATGTTCTTTATTCTTTGGAGTATGAGGCTATGTCTACACTAGCTGTTTTGTCAATACAACTCTTTTTGCTCAGGGATATGAAAAAACACACCTGTGACCGACATAAGTTTCACCAACAGAAGCACCAGTGTGTACAGCACTGTGTCGCCTACATAGATATTACAGCTCATTGGGAGTGGTTTAATTGTGCTGATCGGAGAGCTCTCTCCTGTTGGCATAGAGCGACTAGATGGTCCTGCAGGGTGGAAGCATATATACAAGGCAGTATAAGGAACATGCTGCTACCTGTGATGTTCCTGTTCCATGCATAAAGAACTTTGTTATCCAGGGCTGTCAATATTGTTCATTTTAGGAGTGCTAAATCCATTTAAAAGGAAAACTAAGAAAGAAGATCTGACATTTTTCTGATCATATTTGAACTTTGCAAACATTAAATTTATTAATATAGACATTTTAGCCTGACTGAGGTATGTATTTCAACAGAGACACTGTATATTATACTATGAAGGTTTTTTCCACTACAGTTTAATTTTCTACCTGCCTCATATTGCTATATTTAAATCTTTGGAAAAACTGTTGTTATATAGTATATGGTTTAAGTTTTAGGTTTGTATATGATTTGTATTAATACTGGAATTCACAGTGGGAGCTGGGATTATTTTCCTTTATAATTTTCTTTTGAAATGTAAATATTTGTATATGTAATTGTGATCACAAGACTATATTTAGCCCATATCTAACACACACCAGCAGAAAAATCCACCAGAGCTAGAGTATGTCACCAAAATGTATTGGTAAAATAGAACAGATAAGAGCATATGAAACCAGGGGTTTTCAAACTGCATTGCACCATAACCTCCTTCTGACAACAAAGATTACTACACAACCCCAAGAGGGGGGACCGAAGCCTGAGCCTGCCCAAGTCCCACCGCCCCAGGCAGGGAGGCTAAAGCTGAAGCCTAAGGGCTTCAGCCCTGGGTGGGGGGGCTTGTAACCTGAGCCCCGCCACCCTGGGCTGAAGCCGAAGCCTGAGTCCCACTGCCTAGGGTGGTGGGGCTCGGGCTTCGGCTTTGGCCCCAGGCCCCAGCCAGTCTCATGTCAGCTCTGGTGAACCTATTAAAACGGGGTCACGACCCACAGTTTCAGAACCGCTTTGTGAAACCATCTATATAATTAGTAGTTATAGCAAGGACACTAATACTGTTGAAGGAAAGGTTGAATAAATATAAACCTTAAATTTTTGGAGCTTAGTAATTCAACCCTTTAAAATTGCAAGTGGCTGAAATGTGGGCTGCTTATTTGTGTGCATGGGTGGTAGTTGTTTTAAGTAGTAAAATATCTGTTAATTTACTTTTTAGTTATAGAAATGCATAATTTGGTCCTTTATTGAGATGCTATTTGCCGAGCTCCGGCTCAAAATAACGTAATGTTAAAAAAACAAACAACCCCGCTCTCAGCACCATACCCTCCAATCCTCTTTGGTATTTTGAACTGTTTTGTGCACTCTTTGGTGTACAGTGTATTACAGTATACTTGTAAATAACTATGCAGGATGTTTAATGTGGAATGCTGTGTTAGAGGACTTTCTGTGCAGCGGTGCACAGGCAAGCATGGCTGGGTCGAGTTAGGTAATCGAAGACAAGTTTTTTTTCACCCTTTTTCTGCGTTTGAATGTCATTTTTAGTTTGTATATTTGTTGTTGTTAAATAAGATCTATATATTAGTGTCAAAGTAAAGAAGTTTGAATTAGCACATACCCGGCTCATATTTTGTATCGTCTACTTTACCTATACTATAAAGTTCTATAGGCTTCAGCATCTTGTAGATTAAAAAATGGGGTCCATATGTTTTCATAGATATAGTCTCTCTACTGTTGACTGGGGACAGATTGAAATGATGAAAGAAGAGATTCTGGAACAGACTGATAAATTAAAGAGCAACAACACACCTGGACAGAGATGTTGTCAAGAGTTTTGATGGAATTTAAGAGTGAAGTGGCAGAGCTGCTATAACCAAAATATGTAATCTTTAAAAATGGTTAAGAAAATCATTGAAGGCATTAAGAGGCTTACATATGAGGCAAGATTGTGTCCGGTTAAGTTCAGTTTCTTTGCTAAACTAATAACAGGGGATATGAGGTTTTTTTTACAAAACATGTAATTAACTTGTGAAGCTCATTGCCACAAAATATCACTCAGACCATATGTGTTGTAGATTATTTTTAAAGGATTACTCAGTTGTTGCCTGGTCTTCTCTATTGCTGTTGTGAATCAGGTTTTCAGGCTGCTCCCTAGCCCGCTCTATACAGCTGAGAATTAGCATGTTACTAGGAGATCTTATTATTTACCATAGGAATGTGTTCTACTTTGTATTCTGTAACTTTAAAAATATGTATTGTGAATGGGTTTTATTAGATATTATTATGAACTTATTTGAAAAAGACATGGAGCTCTGTGTTCTTTTTCAGACAGGTAACCATGCTAAAATAATACTCAACATAAATGGTTCTTTGTGTTATGGATCAAAATAAACAAGTGGGTATGTATCTTCAGGGTCAAATCTAAAACTAAAGATTCTACTTTCCTGGGAGACCACTTGAGCTTAAATAGCAAGTGTCCCAATTTGCTAGCAGCTGATATTTCTCAAAGCAGTTTAGTTGTGCCAGGTGGCTCTAGTAAAGAATAATGATTTGTTACTGACAAACAGGGAAGAAGCGGTCGTCATGTAAAGAAATACTGTTGGTTTTAGGTATTTTTGTTTAACTGAATACATTTTGTGAGCCAGTAGTCACTGAGCCATTGCTTCATATGAGTTTTGTGCTTTTTACTAAATAGTTCCATTAATATTTTTTCCCCTTTTCAACTTTCCTAGCAATTTGATACTCATGAAGGCCAAAGATAAACGAATCAGTTCTATGTTGTATCTTATAACCGTCACTTTTAAAACACTGAACTGTAAATCTGAATAAGGCTAACAAAACATAGTTCTGAAGAAAAAATGTTTTGAATAAATGCCTTGTGCAGTGTTACGTCTTGGCTTTGGACACAGCACTCTCTTGCACTGTGTGCATTTATTATTAATATAATTAGAATGTTCCTGTTTAAATGGGAAACAGCAGAGAAAGTGCTATTAAAAATACTTCAACTGAATACTGAACTGATCATTTGATGTTCTGTAAGGATTTTAACTGTTTAGGAACAGTCTGCCTATAAGCAGCACAAAGGGATGGTCCTGTGCTAAATGTCATTTGAAAGAACCATTACTTGTCATTTTCAAGAAATTATTGAGCTCTGAAATTAGAAATCTAGTGATCCCTGATTTGTTCGGTCTGTCTAAACTTGGAAGTTTCCATCCTGGTTTTTCCCATATTTTTTAATGGATTAAAAGATTTCTGCTATAGGTAGTGGTCAGCTTGTATCTTGGTTTTTAAAACTTGGAAAAAAAGGTCATTCTAAATCTCTGGGTTATTTAAGTGAAAAACTAAAGAGTTTTATTGTTGATTCTGCTAAAGCTATTACATTTCCTTTTGTAAGTTAGTGCAAATGTGCGTTTTATTTCACTAACAGAAGTCTCACCTTTTTAACACAAAGAGTTACACAAGATTTTCTTGGTGGGTGTTTTTTAAAGATGGAGTGGAGGAAAAGACTTGAAACTGCTTTTCCTGTTTGAGGCCAAGTGTAGACTTCAAGGCTTGCCAGCCCCACAATTCTATAGCTTATTTCTTACTATTTCCAAAGGTTTTGTTAGTGACTTGCAGATGGAACTTCAGGCTTTGGAACTCATCCATTGAAAAGTTGTGTGGTCTTAGCCACAGTAGTAATACAGCATATTTTTCCTATGCTAGTTTCACAGAAGTTAACTGAGCTGGAATTGGTCGAAGGATAACAATGCAGCTTTTCCCCTCATTTTTTTTCCTTTTTACTGTATATCATTTGAAAGTTGAGATCAGGTTAATTTTGGATTTAAAAAATTATTGTAAATATTTTGCTTCCATTTAAGAAAGAGAGGCAAAATGCAAATTAATCTTTTGTAATAAGTTGTACATAGCATTCTGCCTGTCTGCTGTCTTGTATGGTTATGTTTTTCTAGTTAGTGTTTGTATTATGTTCTTTCATATACTTTACCATTGTCACTGTTTTAAAACAATATATTATGATTGCCTGAAGCAAAACTAAGAGGACTGTGGGGTTTAATATGCACTTTGGGCCCAGTCTAGCAAAGCACTTAAGCACATACTTAACTTTAAGCACGTGAGTACTTCCACAGTAAACATTGGCTAAGGATAAGCCCATTTATATGCTTAAAATTAAGCATGTGATGGAGTTCCAGAGTGCTCAGCACTTTGCAGGACCAAGCCCTTTGTGCTTGGTGGAAATACATAAAAACAATCAATTAAGTCAGTTTTTCTGTTAGTGTGCAGCTGAGGTTTGTACACAACTTTTCATGTATTATTAGGAAAACAAATGCCACTGATTGATATATCTAAATGAATTTTGTGTAAGAATAATATAGTTCCTGGAATTACTGTGATCACAAAATTATCCTAATCCATTTTAGCAAATCTGTATCTATCCATATTCTGTATTTTAGCCAATGGAACTCTGAGTTGCTCACATTCTCAAAGGCCAAGTGTCTGTTTTATGTAGGTCTGTTTAACAGAATAATTCATTTACAATCAACTTGCCTTACATGCATATCAGTGGAAATTTGGACATGGGCAGGTTTCAGGTTGCCATTCCAAGTAAATGAGATGAAAAGCTGGAAACTTTAATAAATCTGCAGTGCATATTTGGGGCCAGCAGTTTTATTTGGTGCACTGGATATAGAATTTTAGATAATACAAACCATCCTGTTAATGTGAAAAATGTGCATACGGAAAAGGGGATGAAACAAAAACATTTCTTGCGAAAACATTTATAGGAAGAACAATACCCACTAATGCCAGGGCCCTATTACACTGATCAAGCAAATCACTGAACCATGTGCTGCTGAGCTTGCTTTACTACGACTACTCACATGCTTAAATTTAAGTACATGCATCAATGATGTGTTGGACCACGATCTATAGGTTGTTACTGCAAAGGACTTGAGTCAAGGTGAAACTGGAGTTCAGTTTGAAACATTAGATTTACATTTCATGTTCACTGGTCAATCAGTGACGTACAAGTGCACATAGTACAAAATTTTGTGTATCTAAAATATTAAATCTGTAAATTCTACTTTATTTAAAACATAGTTTGCTCAAAGTTTTAAAGCAGAAATTGTAGCTCAGCTATGTGTTTCTGTGATAGCAAGAAGTTAAAGAAATTCCTTACAGACAGTTTAAAAAACATACATTCAAAGTAAACCCATGTATTTTTGGGAAGTTCTGTGGCCTGTGTTCTACGGGAGGTCAGACTAGAATCAGTGGTTCTCAAACTTTTGTACTGATGACCCCTTTCACACAGCAAGTCTCTGAGTGCGATTTCCCCCCCACTTATAAATTAAAATCACTTTCTTATATTTAACACTATTATAAATCCTGGAGGCGAAGCGGGGTTTGGGGTGGAGGCTGACAGCTCGCGACCCCTGTTACAGAGTGTGGGGGAGTCCGGCCCTGCACCCCTTTTTTCCGGATTCACTGGGAGGTTTAGCCAGCCAGTAGAACAGAAGGTTTATTAGAGATGCCAGGAACACCGTCCAACCAGAGCTTGTTAGTACAACCAGGACCCCTCAGCCGGGCCCTTTCGGGGGGCAGGGAGCTTAGACCCCAGCTTGGGGCTCCCTGCATTTTACCCCACAGCTCCAAACGGAGGCAGGGAGGCCAGACCCTGTCTGCCTCTCTCCCCTCCTCTCCAGCCAGTTCCAAACTGAAACTCTTCAGCCCCTCCTCCCTTTTTGTTTTCTTCCCGGGCCAGGAGGTTACCTGAGCCCTTTGTTTCAACACCTTCATTTCTCACCTTTGCAGGGGAGGGGCTGGGCCATCTGTTGCCAGGAGACAGGGCCATTCTCTGTGTTCAGGCCTTTGCCCACCCCTGCCTTCTAGGGCTTTGTAACAATTATGCACCGTTGTTCCACCACCTAGATACTCAAGCACTGCATAGGGGAAACCGAGGCACCCACACAGTACTCAGGGAAAACATTAACAACAGTCCTAGTTCGTCACAACCCCCCCATGTAATAACCTCATGACCCCCTGAGGGGTCCTGACCCCCAGTTCAAGAACCCCTGGACTAGATGATCACAGTGCTCCCTTCAGGGCGTGGAATCTGCGAATCTATGTATTGATAACTCAGCTCTCAACATGAGTATATACTGATACAATTTCTACATAGCTAATTTAAACACTGGGATCTGATCAAATGCTAGAAAAACAAAATTGTACAGAGCAAAACTGTATTCTGAAAAACTCCATTATTTTTAAATGTGTACATTGTTATTCAATTCAACCTTATTTTCTTCTGCCTTTCAGTTTTGGTTCGTGGAAAACCAATTTTATATTTTTTCCTGGAATTAATGAGTGAGCAACCAAGAGGTCTCGTAAACAAAATTAAAAATTGGAGATTTTGTTATGATTGGATCAGTGTGTGGAAATTCTGTGAATTGTGTTATGTCAGCATCCTACTAACGGAATAGGCTATATAAACTCTCTGTGTGTTGAGACATTCCATGAATGAGCAGGCTTCCGTCTCATTTACAGACTTAACCACTGCAGTTCTTGAGATTTCTGAATGTTTATTTCATAGTTTAAAAAAAACCAAAAATACCAGACCAGTTTGCATTTTGTTGTTGATCATTTCATTTAGATGGCATGGGACATATAAAACTTTTTTAAACCTGCAAGCAAGATTTTTTTAAAGGGAAAAACAGCAGAAAAGTATCGTAGTAATTTCTTTTGGATTAACATGTTGAAAGGGAAAAAGAACGGGAGTAAATTAATTTAAATACATCAAAAAATTGTGCATTTAATTTCCCTTCTAAGTAAATTGATACAATGAATTAGGAAATGGCCTGGGATCCAGTTCTACTTCTGATACTGCTTTGTTGAATGTAACATGGTGGCATGCCTTTTAAGGGCTAGATGCCTGGGGCCAGCCAACCCTGATTGCTTAGGGGAGACACCTGATCAGGGATCACCTCATTCCTCTATAAAGGGTAGAAGGAAGTTGCGCGGGGGGTTGATTGGGGGAATGCTCAGGGAAAGAAAGAGAGAAGAAGCGAGAGTCTCCTGCAGTCCCCCTGGGAGAGGGAGATTCCAGCTGAAAAGCCTGGGAGCTGTGGCTGGGGAGAAAGCCTTGAAGTCTCTTTGGGGAAAAGGCCAGGCCTTGTGTCGTCTGTAGCTGCTAAGCAAGAAAAAAGAGACAGCTCTCAGGAAGAAGAGGCTATTTCCAGCTTAAGGCTGAGGTGGAAGACTTTTGTGTTTTATTTGTGAACTTCATTTGAAGAAAATCAGATCTGAAGGAGGGCTGTTAACATTGGAGCCATGAAAGGCTGAGTTCAATGTATTTAAAAAGCCCCTTGAAAGGAGAAACTGAGGCACGAAAGGCCACCTGCAGAGCAACCTGAGGCCAGCAGGGGCTGCCAGGGAAGGAGCCACTCTTTGCTATTGATAAAATTTGGGCATATCACTTAAACTGAGTCTGTCTTCCTTTTTATAAAATGTAGGGTAGGTACTGTATTGACTTTCTTCACTAAATAATATTTGCAATTATATAATTGAAAATTATTATTAAGGCAAGGCTAAGAATAGAATTTTAGATCTCCTGTCTTTTAACCTTACTCTTAAATATCTAGACCACCTGTCCTTCGGGGGTGGGGGGGGGATTATTTCCTCTTCCTCCCTCTCTTTTTTTCAAAATTCAGAAATGTGAATTTTTCTCTGAAAATGGCATGATTTTGCGAGATTTTATGGTGGGGGCGGGGGGGCGGGTGTTGTTTTTTAGTTTTCCAGTGCTTCCTTCTGTGTAAAGTTCAGCTAACACAAAATTTTGTGGTTACCAAAATTTCAGGAGTGGGAAATAATGCATAACAAATTAATAAATTTTTTTACATAGACATCCATAAAGTCACCCATTTCGCCTGGTTTTACTTAATGCAATTGAAGAGGTCTGGTTCAATCCAGGAGATGAAAATGGTACACATACACACTACTCAGTACTTCCCCAAATGTGATGACACTGGCCCTTGAGTGTCTGATGGCACACAAATGCAAATCCAACAATGATATGCCATTTGTAACAAAGTCATGTGCTCCTTAATTGTTAGCTAACCTCCATGAATTATATTTAAAAAGTCCATCTCCAAAAACAAAGGCATCTACTTAGAGCTGGCCAAAAGTTGGGTTTTCTAGTTTGTGAGAATTTTTGAAAAATTTGGTATTGTTCTAATATGGAACTGAGTCCATGTGGTAGGACAGTCCCAGAGGCATGGACCCTGGAAACCTGGAGATCCCAGCCCCACAGCAATCTGCTGCAGACTCTAAAAGCCTTTTGTGAGAAATTTTGGGTTTGATGAAACATTATTTTCTGACTAAATGGTTTCATATAAATGTTTCTTCTGACCATCTCTAAACCTACTGTCACTTTGACATCCATGGTTGCTACAATAATCAGAATAGTGACAACCATAAAGTCCTAGTTGGCTAAACATTTGTTAAACTAATCCCAAAGGCTCTCTCCCACCTGCTTTCCAAAATGTGCTATCACAATTAAGTTTAAAGGTTGCTTTTAGAGACTTTAGGGACCATAAGCATTTTTAAAGTCATTGTGCTGAGGATTTTACAGAAAGAAATCAGTGTTTGTTCTGGTTTCTTAATTTCCCCCCCCAAAGCTACATTTGATGCTATTTTATAAGACCCAGTGCAGGTTCTACATAAATACAGAGTTACTGGTGTGAAATGCTTACTGAAGCTTACTACCTGGCCATATAATGAAAAAATAAGTGTTGTTTTTTTTATGGTCATATTTGGCTTAGGAGGAATTACACCTTGAATTCAACTCATTTTACTGAACTTAAGCAGGATAATATTTACTGTAACAAAGGGAAGAAAAAAAAGCAACTTAAAAACTGGATGGATACATGGGTATTGAAGTATGGTATATTTGCATGTAATGCTAAAAGATTGAATGAACAGTTCTCCTTCATTGCTGAAATCTGTAGAAGCTAATAGATGAATTCCTGTCCGCACAATAATGAACAGCCTGTTGGAACTAAGGGCCAAATTGTGCCCTGGCATGTGGGTTCCAGGCTTCCACTGAAGCATGCATCCCAGGGAGGAATTTGGCTCTTAGGAAATATAGTGTAACCCATGAATTCCTGTGTCAAGGCCGATTCCCCACTCTGGCACTTGGAGTGCAGAAGGTGGGGGCCCGCAAGGATTTTAAAAATTAATACTTGCCACTCCAGGCTTGTATTAAACTCCCAAGGTTACAGCTTTTTTCTGACCTTGGCTTGGTAAACGCTGCCACCATCCAAATGCAAATGGGTCCCAGGAAGGCGTACTTGGGAATTCCTTCCTGTGGGGTACCCTCAAGCCCTTTCACACATCTCCCCCCCCCCCCCCCCCGGGGTGGGGGAAGAGCTGAGAAAGAAAACAAAGGAAATTAGCTGTTTCCCACCAGCTAATTTAACAACATATGCACAAACCTCCTTAGGACACCAAAAATCCGATCCTGTTCTTAAAAAAAGGTCAATTTTATTAAAAACAAAAAGAAAGAAAATACATCTGGAATTTAGGCTTTTGCTAAATTTAAAAAGAGCAATTCCAAAAATTAAGCACTCAAAATAGCTTTCTTGGGGGGTTCAGCTTAAAGGTTACAAGCAAACAAAAGCATCTGGGGTTAGCATAGAGGAGTCCACAAGCCTTACAGAAAATAAAAGAAATAAACCTAATCGTGTCTTTCCAGACCTTTTCTAATCTACTTACATATTTGGGTAGTTCTAGGTATAATCTGATGATTTCCATACCTGGCAAAAAGCTTTTTACAGCATAGTCATAGCCCTGACTTTGCTCTGTTCCCCTCTCTCCAGAGAACAACACAGAACACAAAGGGAAAGCTTTTTCCCCCAATTTTAAAAAATTCTAGTCTTCCCATTGACTCTTTTGGTCAGGTGCCCACTCCCTTTTCTTTACCTTTTAACCCTTTGCAGATAAAGCAAGCAGCCACCAAGAGGGACTTTATAGCTAATTGGGTGGCTGGGTGTCCATAAAAGGGAGCTCCCCCCCTTCATTTATCACATGCCCCCCAAATCACAGACGGTGCTGACCAGCCTGGTTCAGGTTGGGTCCACAACTGCTGGGATTTCTTCCTGAAGGTTTAGGAAACAGAGTTAATAAGATACATGCACCTTTAATGTTACTAATAATTACATGAAGAACTAAACAGAACTTTTTACATTTCAAGGACTACAATGACAGAATGCAGGGACATTTTTACCCGGCTGATTTTGGGAAACCTTCCCGGGAGAGTTCATCAGCCAGTTTGTTAGAGGCTCCTGAAATGTGTTGTATTTCAAAATCAAAGTCTTGAAGAGCTAAATTCCACCAAAGATGTTTTTTGTTAGTTTCTTTGACTGAGTAAAGCCACTTCAGTGCAGCATGGTCAGTTTGCAGGTGAAAACACCATCCCCAAATGTATGGCATAGCTTCTCCAGAGCATACACAACTGAGACTGTGGCTTTCCCTCTCAGAAAGTTTTTTGATGTGAAACACAACAGGATGGAATTGTTGATCTGGTCCTTCCTGCATGAAAACTGCTCCTACACCACACTTGGAGGCATCTGTGGTTACGACGAACAGTTGGTTGAAGTCCGGGGCCCTTACTACAGGGTCAGACGTAAGCAGGTTAAAGGCTTTCTGACATTTCTCAGTCCACTGAACTGCGTTTGGCTGTTTTCCTGGTTAGGTCTGTCCGTGGGGTGGCAATTTGGCTTTGGTGTGGTACAAATTGTCAGTAATAGCCGGCCCAAGCCCAAAAGGATTGGACCTGCTTCTTTGACTTAGGGACAGGCCAATTTTGGATAGCATTTACCTTAGCCTGTAGGGGGTTGATACTACCTTGACCCACTTGGTATCCAAGGTACATTACACTGTTTAGGCCTATTTGACACATTTTGGCCTTAACGGTTAATCCTGCCTCCCTAATGCGCTGGAAGACAGCTTGAAGGCATTCCAGGTGTTCTGCCCATGAATCTGAGAATATAGCCATATTGTCAAGGCAGGCGACTGCAAATTACCCAAATTCAGCCAGAAGGTTATCTACCAGTCTCTGGAAGGTGGCGGATGCATTTTGCAGTCCGAAAGGGAGCACATTAAATTCATACAACCCTACATGGGTGATGAAGGCTGACCATTCCTTGGCTGGGTCATCTAGCGGCACTTTCCAGTACCCCTTAGATACCCCCCCTTCATTTATCACAGCCCGTATAGCACATTGACACATGTCTTAATGACTTTTCAAAGAAACAACAAAAAATAGATGATTTAACGTAATGATCTTTTTTTTAAACTAAAGATGGAGTAGAACTGTACTCAATATTCTGGTGATTATTTTGGGGTAGTCTTTTAAGACAGGGATGATGCTACTGATCTCCTTGGTAAAGCTCTTTGAGATGTACTAATGAAAAGGTCTATACAAGCGTTAGGTATTACAATATTAATTTTGTATGGTGGGGATGAGGAAAAGCCTATAAACTATGCTCTACTCAGCAATACAGACTGTTAAACTTCCTTTGACATCAATCCAATACAAAGATAACCAATCACTGGATTTGGAAATATTCTTGCTCATCAATGCTACCCCTTGTGGATTAGGAAAAAATCTTAGATTGTAAACTCCTTGGAGCAGTGACCTTGTCTACCTCTCTTTTAAAAGCTACTTGCACAGCAGGGCTCTTAATCTGAATTGTGGCCACTGGCTATTGCCATAACATAAATATTTAATAATAATAATAAATCATTGTTCAATTCAGGTGCAGCACAGTTGAACTGAATTCACTGGATGGTAGAGGAGCAGAAATAGGCCTTCTGCCATTGTCCAGTGAGTATTGCAGTAACCTTATGCAATAGCTCTGAGATTTCCTTCTCTTGCTCTCTGCATGAGTTGAGTAGCTCAGTTCTGCTCTCCTTCCCCTCTCTGAGCAGACAGACTATGCCTCTACTCCAGAAGTCCCTCCCGTGGCAAGAACCAGGGGCATCTCTGTTCTGAGCCCAGAAGGAAAAAGCATACTGGCTTAGGATCGTCTTCTTCCTGAGCCAATTACAATGTTCCCCAGACTCCCTGCTTTTTCTCATCATTGTACGCTTTAACCTGATACTAAGGCCATTATTCACTATTTGCGGAACTGAATATAGAATCATAGAATCTCAGGGTTGGAAGGGACCTCAGGAGGTCATCTAGTCCAACCCCCTGCTCAAAGCAGGACCAACCCCAACTAAATCATCCCAGCCAGGGCTTTGTCAAGCCTGACCTGAAAAACCTCTAAGGAAGGAGATTACACCACCTCCCTAGGTAACCCATTCCAGTTCTTCACCACCCTACTAGTGAAAAAGTTTTTCCTAATATCCAACCTAAACCTCCCCCTCTGCAACTTGAGACCATTACTCCTTGTTCTGTCATCTTCTACCACTGAGAACAGTCTAGATCCATCCTCTTTGGAACCCCCTTTCAGGTAGTTGAAAGCAGCTATCAAATCCCCCCCTCATTCTTCTCTTCTGCAGGCTAAACAATCCCAGTTCCCTCAGCCTCTCCTCATAAGTCATGTGCTCGAGCCCCCTAATCATTTTTGTTGCCCTCCGCTGGACTCTTTCCAATGTATCCACATCCTTCTTGTAGTGTGGAGCCCAAAACTGGACACAGTACTCCAAATGAGGCCTCACCAGTGCCGAATAGAGGGGAATAATCACGTCCCTCGATCTGCTGGAAATGCCCCTACTTATACAACCCAAAATGCCATTAGCCTTCTTGGCAACAAGGGCACGCTGTTGACTCGTATTCAGCTTTTCGTCCACTGTAACCCCTAGGTCCTTTTCTGCAGAACTGCTGCCCAGCCATTCGGTCCCTAGTCTGTAGCAGTGCATGGGATTCTTCCGTCCCAAGTGCAGGACTCTGCACTTGTCCTTGTTGAACCTCATCAGATTTCTTTTGGCCCAATTCTCTAATTTATCTAGGTCCCTCTGTATCCTATCCCTACCCACCAGCGTATCAACCACTCCTCCCAGTTTAGTGTCATCTGCAGACTTGCTACGGGTGCAGTCCACACCATCCTCCAGATCGTTAATGAAGATACTGAACAAAACCGGCCCCAGTGCCGACCCTTGGGGCACTCTACTTGATACCGGCTGCCAACTAGACATGGAGCCATTAATCACTACCCGTTGAGCCCGACCATCTTGCCACTTTTCTATCCACCTTACAGTCCATTCATCCAGCCCATACTTCTTTAACTTGCTGGCAAGAATACTGTGGGAGACTGTATCAAAAGCTTTGCTAAAGTCAAGAAATAGCACATCCACTGCTTTCCCCTCATCCACAGAGCCAGTTATCTCATCGTAGAAGGCAGTTAGGTTAGTCAGGCATGACTTGCCCTTGGTGAATCCATGCTGACTGTTCCTGATTACTTTCCTCTCCTTTAAGTGGTTTAGAATTGATTCCTTGAGGACCTGTTCCATGATTTTTCCAGGGACTGAGGTGAGACTGACTGGCCTGTAGTTCCCCGGATCTTCCTTCTTCCCTTTTTAAAAGATGGGCACTACATTAGCTTTTTTCCAGTTATCCGGGACCTCCCCCGATTGCCATGATTTTTCAAAGATAATGGCCAATGGCTCTGCAATCACATTGGGCAACTCCTTTAGCACTCTCGGATGCTTCACAGGGAGCTACCAAATCCAGCCAATTAGAGAACAGGGATGGCAAATGCAATAATGCATGTTAGATGGAACAATTTGAACTAGTAATACATGTTGATTGAACTTAACTATAAACTCTGAGGAAAAGGACCTGAGTGTCATTGTGGACGATTCATAGTGCATGACAATCACAAAGCAAATAATGTTAGATGATATTAAGAAAGGAGTAAAGAACAATACTGGAAATACTATACTGCTATGTAAACCAATGTTATGCTTTCACTTTGAATACTCTGTTCACTTTTGTTCACCCCATCTTGAAAACAGTATGATAGAAATAGGTCTAGAGAGGGAAACAAAAGTTAGATGTAGAAAAATTTCTGTCCGAGAAGAGATTTTTGTAGATTCAAGGCCTTACCGAAGTGCTTGACTCTCAGCTAAACAATCCCAGAAAAGTTAAGAAGGCTTTGGCTCATCTACAAGGACTCCTAGTTTGTATGTAATGATGGCAGAAATTCTGTGAAGGTAATAGTGCACAGCACCCATCGTGTGTAGTGACACACTGGTTCCTCTGGCTCCATGCTTGGACAAGGAGTCTTCAGTTCTGCTATCTCCCTGAATCTTTCAACTTCCATTCAGACCAGCAATCCATCCCATTGCCTCCTTGCAGCTGCTGAACCTTCCCAGTTTCCAGGTGCCGTCCATCTGATAGCATTCTAAGAGTTAATTTAAATACAAATAGCAGGTACCAGAGTAATTAGTAATTTAATTATGGGGAAAATTAGAGGGAAAATGTGAAGGTGAATAGATTAAAGTTTCTATTTTGATTATATTTGGAAGCTCGCGCACCATGAAAGTTCCCTTTTTAATGCTGATTTTTCCCGCTTTAACATTTTAAAAAAATGTATATTAATTGCTTTTGTCAAACTGCTGTATAAAAACAATTACTACAATATTTTCCTTTCATTTTCAGTTTTTAGAGCAGTTGCCACTAGATGGCAGTAGAACAGCTATTCTTTTGCTGAAAGTTATAAAATAAATCCTTTACAAAAAACTAGAATTCAGGCATTACCATAAATCTTCAGCAGTGTAAAATAATCCTGTAGAAAAGAATACAAAATTATACAAGAGTTTGGGATGCACATCCCTTGATATTTCATAATTGTTTTCAGACTTTATTGCATTTCTATTGCTTGTTTATTATCTCTCATATATAGTACATCGAACTGGGCATATTTTTAATTCCAGGACCAGTGAACCAGTTTAATTAAAGACATTCAGCAAAGCATATATAAATATTTGGATTGGAGTTCTAAAAGCAGGAATTAACAAACTGCTTCATTCTTTTTAGTTGAGAATTTTAGATGAGGTTCTCCATTCAAAAAATAAATAAAGTAGATCAAGGACTCCCAGTGCCATTGAGGTCATAGGACTTGGGTCTCAATTTGCCTTCCAAATACATATTTTGAAGAAGCATCTTCTTCAAATGCCTTCTTATTCAGTGTCTGCTAATCCTGATTCGCTCATTCACAATAACCTATCTTCCATACACATTTCCACCTGATTAATCATGTTGAATGTGTATGTTGTTTAGGTAGCTATAACATGTAAGGTCCTGATTCAACATGCACCTGAAATGAACCATTGAGGTGGAATATGGCAACTGTCTAGTAGTACATTCCATTAGAATATAACAGTTGACAATTGGAGATTAAGAAAACTATATTCAACTGAAATGATGTAATTTTTTTGATAACTAGAATACTAATGTAGTTGTGATAGGATGAACAGCTCTGCTCTTATGAAACGTGCTGAGGGATGTTCAAGTGGGTGATACCTTGGTTTGTCCAAAAGCCAGCATATCTCGCAGCGCAGTGCCTTACTAACATGCTGGGGTGTTGGTTTGGTACTAACTCAGAAGGAAGAGTGCCACCTACAGAATCATCAATGGCACTTCCTGCAATCATTGTTCCATGCTTTTATAAAAATTCATTCGATTTCAACTTACAGCAAATATAATACCAACTATTTGTATTTTTTTGTATGTTTTCTAATGGTTTTGAAATTTGGTGTAAAGCATTTAGTAGTGAAAGTATTAACAAGAAGTAAATGTCAACCGTAAACCATAAATGCTGCCATTAACTCCTAGTGAGGCAGCTAAAAAAAAATAAAAATACGGCCAGATCCTCAAGTACATCCAAAATACTCTAAGCGTAATTGAGGGAGTGGTGTGAAACTCTAGTGTAAAATTCCCTTTGCCACCATACTGACTCTGATGTTGCTCTGTGCACTTCTTTCCTTCTGCACAGTGTTAGAGTGGTCTCAGGGATACTTGAAGTTACACGGGCCTGGAATAGCATCCAGGGGCCCTAAAAGCTAACTCAGGATCCGTGTAGTATGGGGCCATTCTGTCCAGGCCCTTTTCTTGCTACACTAGCACTAACAAGAGCATGTTTTCGCTGTCAGCCACTGCAGCATCACCCCTACTCTAGAATGTTCTTCACCCGAGCAACTCTCACTTGACTTTTGTGAACAAAGTATACTGGCGGTGTGGTTCAAAGTATCCACAATCCAGCTGAGGATCTGGCCCCACAATCTAGGTATAACATCAACAATATCAGACACTAAAACGTGTTTTATTCTATTGTTTCTCCCTCGCTGTTGATTTCATCAAGAGTTTGCTGTGCCATCTCCTTTCTTCTTCTGAATGGGGAGCTAACAAAGTTGGTACTGGTACCTTTATTTCTGCTCTTGGCTACACGTCTGCAGATTACTATTCTAAACTGGTTAAAAATGTGAGTATTCTGTGTAATGGAGGTTTTATTAGTAATAAATCACCAGTCTGTAAGGGTGTATATGAAAATGTCATTGCTATAAGAAACATGAACTGAATGACTGTTATCTTTTCGTACCTTGGTTACTCGTACAGCCTTTTAGGGAAGAAAGATAAAATGGAAGCTGACGAGACAAAAAAGGGAGGCTAATACCAAAGTGTGTTTTTTTTTTTTTGTTTTTTTTTTAAATCCTTGTTCATGTATCACTGAAATGATATTAGCTAAGATACGTTTTGTAACATGAAATTTAGGGAAAATATTTTATGTGGCATTTGTTTGCCAGAAAGTAACTTTTTGAATTATGTTTTCTTTTTCAGTGTGCACACTGTATTTACAATGCTAGTGGAACCCTATATTTTGGGGAAATTGGTGATTTTTCATTTACCCTGTAAAATCATGGGAATAATATTTCCTAAAATGAAGATTTACTACTTATTTTGGATTTTTTGCCTATTGTAATCCTTTTTTAAAAGTTAGTTTTCTCTTAACTCTTGGGATGCAGATCTGTAGTAGTTCACTTATTTGCTTGCTAATTGTGTAATGGGGATGATATATGTTGGGTGTTTAATAATTTTAGTACCTGTAATGGTCTTGAACACTTTGATTTGGAACTGGAGGGGGAAAAGAAGAGGGGAGGGAGGAGGAGGAGTCTACAGAGAAAGCTACTTACCACCATTGAAATGTTTCACATACAGAAAAATACAACGGATGTCATCCTATTTGCAGTGTGTGTGTTTCTTTCTCTCTCTCTCTCTCTCTCTCTCTCTCTCTCTCAAATGTATGTGTTTTAATGTCATTGATTTTGTTTAACAGATAGTCTTATCATTAGTGACAGAACTCAAAGGAAATCAGTTTAATGGACTTAACATTCAAGGGAGGTAGGTGTTATCTAAACTTCATTTCAATAAGTCTTAGTATGGATCATTGAAGTTCAGTGAGGTCCTTTTTTAAAATTTTTGAAACAAGTATTTAGACTTAAAAATATATTTAAAATCATGGTAATATTTAGAATTACCATATAGCTTCGGTAATGGACAAGCTAGTTAAGTGGAACGTCACAGAAAACCTTTTACTTACCAGATAATCACAGCCTTGGGGTATAGGGTAGCATGTCTGCAGTGCTCTTACATGCCCCTCTTAACCAATTATGTATTTCCATTCCTTGTTGTTCATATCAGTGAACAATGCAGGTATTATTGTATGCTTATTATGTAACGTCAGAAGGGCAGATGTCACCACTAGTGCGCAGTTAGCAAGAGTCCAAATTTGTAGTTCTTACTTGTGCTGAGGAGTCCTGACTCCCACAGTAGTCCCATTGAGATTATTACCCATGTGAGTAACTACTATTCAACGCAAGTAGACCCATGTTTAAATACATGGAACTGGGTGATAGAAGTGCTATTTGAGGTGACTGAGCAGCAGTCTGTCTTTGGTAAAAAATTAGATTTGCTTAGTTCTTGCTTTCCTCACCACTTTGAATGTGTCCGTCCCTCCTTAGGATACCTGGTACTGTGGGCTTTTTGAAATGAAGACCATAACCTTTTAATAAACCTTTAAAAAAACTATTTTCAGAATATACCAACAGAATCTTTTATTACATCTGTATCAAAGTATATGTCAGCAAAAATGAAAGCAAAAATAAAACAGAGGGATACATACCACATGTATTCAATTAAAGTGTGGTTGTTACTTGAAAAGCCTTCCTTTGTGAAAATGGCTCCATTTTACTCAGAGGTGCACACTGTGTATATTCTGTCATAGGTGCTCACTTCAGTAACAAAATAGATTTTTACTACTTGTGCTAATACTACAGGGTTTATATAGTGGGGGGAGAGAGAGCAGGATTATATTCCTTCTTGGGCATTGTCAGCAGAATAGTTAAGGATCTGATTGTCCAGTCCTAGATAAACCTGCAATAGGAGGCCAGGAGACAGGAGGGGAGTTGGTCATCTGCACAGAAACCCTGAGGCTTTTTGCATTAGCTCTGGGGCAATCTATCTGCACCCTTGGTTTTCCTGCAAAGAGCTAGACTACCATGGACTCCCTTGTCTGATTCTGCCCCATGTATCTCTCTCTCTCTCACACACCCACACACCTCTCTCTCTTCCTGTCTCTCACACGCACACACCTCTCTCACATATACACACACACACACACCTTTCTCACTTTCTCTCTCTCTCTCTCTCACACACACACACACACACACACACACACACACACACACACACACACTTCTCTCTCTCTCTCACACAAACTAAGGTTCGGGGAGGGATGTCCAAGGGTATGTCTACACTGCAGTTAGACTCATGTGACTGGCCTGTTCCAGCTGATTCAGGCTCGTGGGGCTCTCGTTTAGGGGTTGTTTAATTGAGGTGTAGACGTTCAGGATCAGGTGCAGCTCTGGGACCCTTCCACCTCACAGGGTCCTAGAGCCCAGGCTGCAGCCCGAGCCTGAATGTCTACACCTATTTGCATATTCATTTTTAAACTGGAGATATTAAATCAGAAATTTAGGAAACTTTGAAAATATATCATGTAGCATTTCTCCACTGTAGAAATCAGAAGGATGCTCCATGTCAACAAATCACAATACATTCAGTTCTTATTACTGAGTAGAACACTGTAAATAACTGTAGTTTTCATGAATGTCCTCCTCAGTGAGACTGTTAGAAAGTATATTGATTTTATCCATCAGTACATTTTCAAAATATAACCTGTTAAATTTTACCTCTAAAGTTCATATGCATGGGTACAACAAGTAATTTTGTACATAAACTGGGAAATTCCTTATTTTTGCATATGTAATTGCTTATTGTGGCTGCCCAGTTAGCACCCTCATGCATATGCAAAGAAGTCAATCTTATTAAAATTTGGCTTTAAATATTAAATTATCCTCCACTTTAGTACTATTTAGATTGCACCATCATTAATCTTTTCCAAAAGTGCAATCTTGTTAGGCGGGGTCAATTACTATACTATACTATACATTCCTTCAGTTGTAGATCTTTAAGACAAATCCTCATATTTTATGCCTGAACACTTGAAGGTAGCAGGATTTATACTATGGTGTGCACTGGAGTAATTCCTGCTGGAATGAGAAAAGCCAAGGAAACCATAGGGATCTCAAAACCAGCTTGGTTGTCTCTTGTGAGAACCTAAGATACCCATGTGGGAGCTGTGAAACTGTAATCTTCCTCTGAGGGACTGCTTTGCTCTTTATCAAACTGGGAAAGGCAAACTATTCATTGCTAGCAAGGCATGCATAGTTATTGAATAACTGCCAGCACTTTAGAATTGTTTGAGGTCCCTATTGCAGTATGTTTACCATAGTTCTCAGTGCCAACATATGGAAATTCTGATTGTTTTAAGAATCTCCATTTGAGAATACTTCAGCATTTGCTATAATAAATCATTGTTTTCTTAACTTTAGAAGTTAAGACTTTTGAGTGTTTTCTTTCCCTAAAATAAGAAACTTTTTTTTATTTCTCCAGAGTTTCAGATGATCATGTAAATGTAGTGTCCCTTTTCTGCGTCCCTCTTATCACTTTGCCTGATGTAACTCCTCTACTGGAAGCGCTCCTTACCTATCATGGAGGTAGATCGCAAGAGGTTCTCAGCTCAGAGTTTTTAGAAGCTGTGAATGAGACATTTTTAAAGTAAGTAACATAGAATATACAGATTATGCCTCCTCACCAAACAGAATATTAACTGTGTTCAGTTGGAATTATTATTTGGTGAACTTGCCTGCTGGATGCATTGAATGTCTACTGTATTGTAACAAAATATTTTCTTTGTACCTGAATAGCAGACCTAAAATTGGAATGAAAACAAGGATTCTAGATTACTGATGTGCTATTTCAGTTTTACTTCCCCTATGATATGTTAGACAGCGTCAATGTAATTGTTTTTTAGATTTTGCCTTTCACTGAGATTTTGTACCTCTTTGCCATAAATATACTGGATCTTTCCTAACTTCTACTATTAGAGATCCAGATTTAATTTTGTGTCCTTGCATACCAAAAAATACCGGTTATATTCTTGTCTTCATGTTGTCTGACATTTCTCATATTTCTATTGAGTACTTGGTTCTCCACATTTTCAAGTCTTGTATCTCCCAGCAGATTATTTTTAACTAGGCTCTTGAATACAATTAATGATATGTAGATTTGCTTATACCTCTGCCATCAAGGTGGTCCAGTGCTTGGATGAGATTAGCTCATAGAGAATCTCAAAGATGAAGAAGAGATGATTGAAGCTGAACATGAGCAAGACACAGGTGATGGTGACCAGAGAAAAAGCACTATGGGAAGTTTGTAGCCACAATGCATTCTCCTTTGGTTGAAGGTACATGCCCACAATTGGTCAATTCAGTCCAATTCAGCATAGTTTAGGAATGCTTTTGGATTTCATGAAGAGATTAAGCTCTCACATAGCAGTGTCCATGAGTAGCTTTCTATCATCTCTCGTTAGCAAGGAACTCCATCCCATCTTGGCAGATGATGACTTGGTTTCAGTTATACAGGCATTTGTCACCTTCCAACTGGACTATAGCAATGGCGAATACACCTGGGCATGAAGCCATCAGCCCTTAGGAAACTCCCAACTAATACAGAATGCAGCAGCGCATCTCCTAAGCACTGTGGGCTACTGCAAGCATATCAAATCTGTCCTCTGCTCTTTATGCTAGCTTCACATATTATATCAAGTCAGGATCAAAGTCTCAAACCTGATCTGCAAGGTACTCAGAGGCCTGAGCATGGGACATCTAAAAGATCATTTAAAAGTCCAGGTTGACAACTCTGCTCCTCAGGCACAATCAGGTACGTCACAAGGGTAAAGCTTGTCTGTACAGGAAACAGAGTTTTCTTAGAGCCAGTCATAGACTGTGGAATGAGCTTCCACAGTAACTAAAGTGTGGGATCCTTACTGAATGGAGGAGGCAACATAGTGATAGATTATGTGGAAAAAGCTGAAGTAATCGATGCTTTTTGTGCCTTGGTCTTCACAGACAAGGTCAGCTCCCAGACTGCTGCATTGGGCAACACAGTATGGGGAGGAGGTGAGCAGCCCTCAGTGGTGAAAGAACAGGTTAAGGACTATTTAGAAAAGCTGGATGTGCACAAGTCAATGGGTCCAGATCTAATGTATCCAAGGGTGCTGAGGGAGTTGGCTGATTGCAGAGCCATTGGCCATTATCTTTGAAAATTCGTGGCGAACGGGGGAGGTCCTGGATAATTGGAAAAAGGCAAATATAGTGCCCATATTTAAAAAAGGGAAAAAAGAGAACCTGGAGAACTGCAGACCGATCAGCCTCACTTCAGTCCCCGGAAAAATTATGGAGCAGGTCCTCAAGGAATCCATTTTGAAACTCTTGGAGGAGAGGAAGGTGATCAGGAACAGTCAACATGGATTCACTAAGGGCAAGTCATGCCTGACCAACCCAATTGCCTTCTATGATGAGATAACTGGCTCTGTGGATATGGGGAAAGCGGTGGATGTGATATATCTTGACTTTAGCAAAGCTTTTGATACGGTCTCCCACAGTATTCTTGCCAGCAAGTTAAAAAACTATGGATTGGATGAATGGACTATAAGGTGGATAGAAAGCTGGCTAGATTGTTGAGCTCAGTGGGTAGTGATCAACGGCTCGATGTCTAGTTGTCAGCCGGTATCAAGCGGAGTGCCTCGGGTCAGTCCTGGGGCTGGTTTTATTCAACATCTTTATCAATGATCTGGATGATGGGATTAATTGCACCCTCAGCAAATTTTCAGATGATACTAAGATGGAGGGAGAGGTAGATACGCTGGGTAGGGATAGGGTCCAGAGTGCCCTAGACAAATTGGAGGATTGGACCAAAAGAAATCTGATGAGGTTCAACAAGGACAAGTGCAGAGTCCTACACTTAGGAAAGATGAATCCCATGCACCGCTACAGGCTGGGGACCAACTGGCTAAGCAGCAGTTCTGCAGAAAAGGACCTGGGGATTACAGTGGATGAGAAGCTGGATAGACAGCTGCAGCAGCACAGGAGCCAGCAAACAGAGCTGTAACCAGGGGAGTTTGAGTGGGAGTTCTGTTGGAGGAGAAGGATTTAGGTGAGACGGTTGACAGATACAGAGGCAGCAGTGGTCATGACCCAAGCAGTGGAGGACACAATGAGGATGACTGGATGTGGCAGCTGTGGTATGTACATGATTCTGGAAGGGGTTACCTGAAAGGAGTTTCGTCTGCATGAAGTGCCACCTGTTAGAACTGATGGAAGGAAAGATCCGAGGATTGGAGATGCAGGTGGAAACTCTGGTTGAGTTTAAAAGGGGGTTCGAGCAGATGATGCAGCAAAGGCACGAGGTGGCTGAAGGGGAAAGCTCAGAGATGCAGATGGAAGCAGGATCAAAGGCCTCTGAGGGGGGACTGCTGGGTGAAGAAAATGGACAATGAAAGCATGTGACCAAGAGAAGCAGGCAGAGGAAAAGACAGGCCAGTGAAGGAGAAATAGAGCTCAAGAACAGGTTTGCGGAGTTGGAGAATGAAGAAGGGATACAGCAGGTGGTCACTGAAGGTGGAAGGGCAAGGAAGAAGAGAAGAGCAGCTAGTCCCATAGAAAAAGGGGAAGAGTTGATGGAGACAACACCAAATATGAGCCCCAGGAGGATACAGGATGGGTTGAAGAGGATTACAAGGCAAAATAGGAATGGAAAGGACTTCCAGCCAGAGGGAACAGGGGATAGACCGGAGAATCGCACTGTCACCAGGAAAAGGCAGGTCTATGTGATTGGGGACTCCTTACTGAGAAGAATCGACAGGCCTGTAACCAGAGCTGATCCAGAGAACAGAAGGGTGTGCTGTCTACTGGGTGCTAAGATACGGGATGTGGACCTGAGGTTGAAGAGGATCCTGAAGGGAGCAGGAAAGAATCCATTGATCATCCTTCACGTAGGAACAAATGACATGGCTAGATTCTCACTGGAACGAATCATGGGAGACTATGCCAGGCTGGGGAAGATGCTTAAGGAAATCGAGGCTCAGGTGATCTTCAGTGCGATTCTGCCTGTTCCTAGAGAAGGGCAACAAAGGTGTGACAGGATTATGATGATCAACAGATGGCTCAGGGAGTGGTGCTATAAGGAGGGCTTTGGGATGTATGGCCACTGGGAGGCATTCATGGACAGAGGACTGTTTTCTTGGGATGGACTTCACCTGAGTAGGGAAGGAAATAGACTTCTAGGGTGGAGGCTGGCACAACTGATTAAGAGAGCTTTAAACTAGGAATTTGGGGGAGACGATTGGGAGATGTCCAGGTAATCTCCATGCCGGATTTTAACATTGAGAGGGAAGAAAACGAAGTAAGAAGGAATATAGCTGGGGGTAGGAGAATGGATACAAGGAAGAAGGGCAGAGTGGAGACTAATCTAATAAGTCATACTGGCAGTATGTCCATACCAAATTGGGTAAAGAATGTGAGTGAGGCCAAACTGCAAAAATTAAGATGTTTGTACACCAATGCGAGGAGCCTAGGTAACAAAATAGAGGAATTAGAGCTACTGGTCCAGGAAGTGAAACCAGATATTATAGGAATAACCGAAACATGGTGGAATCGTAGTCATGACTGGAGTACAGGTATTGAAGAGTATGTGCTGTTTAGGAAAGACAGAAATAAAGGTAAAGGTGGGGGAGTAGCATTGTATATCAATGATGAGGTAGACTGTTGTGATACAGCATGGCCAGAAGGCAGCAGGAGAGTGATCTAGGGTGAGGAGAAGCCTTATTCCCTGTAGATTAATTAAAAGCACCTGAAACCAATTAGAGCACCTGAAACCAATTAGAGCACCTGAAACCAGTCACCTGATAAAACCCCCCTGCTTCAATCAGCCAGAAGAGGAGCTGGAGCAGAGTGAGGAGTTGCTGGAGCAGAGTGAGGAGGAGCTGGAGCAGAGTAGTTTGGTGGTGGAGCAGAGAGCAGTTTGGAGGAGTGAAGCAGAGTGAATTGGTGGTGGAACAAAGAGCAGTTCGAAGGAAAGTGGAGGAGAGTTTTGAGAAGTGCTGCAGCGGGCTAAGAAGACCAAGATCCTAGGTAAAGGGACACCTGGCTTGTGCAGAGGGAAGGCAGGAAGCCCCACAAGCTGAAGGTCAGGAGAGGGAAGTAGCCCAGGGGAAAGAATCACTGGTACAAGTGGTTCACCTACTATCATAGGGCCCCTGGGCTAGGACCTGGAGTAGAGGGCGGGCCTGGGTCCCTCCCTCTCCACTCCCCTTCCCTGGGATACTAGTAGGATAGCTGTTACCCCAGTACAGGGGCAAGAAATGGCACCCTGAAACCCCCCCACAAGAAGAGAAAGTGCGGGACCCATCATAGTAGTGCTGGCAATTTGCCACACGTGGTGTCAAGGGTGGGATCTCCACACTGGGGACTTAAACCAAAACAATCCAGTCCTTAAGATGGACGACGTAATCAAGGCCCTAATACAAGCCACCGCGGCCCAGCAGGAGGCTACCCGGGTCCAAGCAACTGCCCAACAGGAGGCGACTAGGGTACAGCAAGAGACTAATCGTCTGTTGATGAGTCAGGCTGCCCAGGACCGAGCCCTGCTGCAGGAGCTGGTGAACCAGATGAAGGCCCTTATGAAGCGAAGCCAGAACGGCGATGGGACCCGGACTATACGGGCCAGCCACTGCCTACAGAAAATGACACGGGAGGATGATGTGGAGGCATACCTCCTGGCTTTTGAGAGAGCAGCCCTGCGGGAGGCCTGGCCCCGAGACCAGTGGTCCGGTATCCTTGCCCCGTTCATGTGTGGGGAGGCCCAGAAGGTATACTACGATATGGCCGCAGAGACTGCAGCAGACTACCCTCAGCTGAAGGCAGAGATCCTGGCCAGATCCGGAGTAACTACGGCATTGCGAGCCCAGAGGTTCCATGAGTGGCAGTATACAGAGGACAAGACACCCAGATCGCAATTGTTTGACCTGATCCACTTGACCCGGAAATGGCTGCGCCCTGAGGCCCTCAGCTCTGAGAAGATGATGGAGCTCCTGGTACTGGACCGGTATATGAGGGGGCTACCACCAGGCCTCTGGGCTTGGGTTGGCCAGAATGACCCCTCCACCTATGATGAGTTGGTCTCCCTCATGGAAAGACAGCTAGCAGCCCGTGAACTGTTCCAGACCCCAGGGGGTGAAACATGGCAATCCAGGAAGCCAGCCCCAAACCCAAGGTCCCGGACCGCCGAGAACTACAGGAGAACTATAACTGGGAGGAAAGACATTGAGGAATGGCCCGAGTCCAAGAAGGGACCTGGGGGTTTGGGAAGAGAGGGCTGGGGGGGCCGACCAAATAGCCCCAGGCAGAGGGCGGCAACCGGGATAAGGGGTCGGTGTTATGAGTGTGGGGAATTGGGGCATATAGCAGCCCAATGCCCCAACAGGGAAGAGCCTATGCCGTGCAATCTGGGGGATCCTGGGGAACAATGTGGCCTAATTGGCCTGGTAGGGGTCGCAGTGACCCACATGGGTATACAAGGTCAGTAAAAATGAATGGTATTGTGACCACAGCATTAGTAGATTCCGGGAGTGCTGTCACGCTGGTCTCGGGGAAGTTGGTGGGGCAAGACCAACTAACCTGGGCCAAAACCACAGGGGTAACGTGCGTTCATGGCACCGTACATTTCTACCCCACAATCCCAGTACGGATTGAGATCCAGGGGAACACTACCAGGGTAACTGCAGCAGTGGTCCCTAGGCTCCCCTACCCGGTCTTAATTGGTAGAGTTCCCTGGGTTTGAGAACTTACTCCCCCCAGTAGAGCCAAGGGAGGGTAGCAACCCCCGGGCTGAAATGGAGGCACCTACAGATAGCTTCACCCCAATTTTTGCTGAATTTGCCCCAGAGCTATTCTCATCCCCTGGGAAACCCCGAAAGTCTAGGCGGGAAAGGAGGGCAGATAAAAGGCTAGGGACCAGGATTCTAGCAGAGAACCAGAAAGCCTCCCTTGTTGGTAAGCGAACCCGTTCAGGAGGCCAGGAGACAATTCAGGCCAGTGAGGACTCAGAGTCAGTTCCTAGCCCAAGTAGGGGCAACCCAGAGGGCGGAGTAGAAATAGGCCCCCTGGAATTAGGTTAGATCGGTACCGCCCGTGAGAATTTCAGGCAGGACCAAGCCAATGACCCGCTACATGCGAATGTGAGGGAGGAGGTAGTGGAAGTAAATGGCGTACCGGTGGAAGGAAAGACCAAAGGCCCGGGGCCGTATTATGAGATCAAACGTGATCTGTTGTACCGAATAGTGCAGATCCGAGGGGATGAAGTAGAGCAGCTCTTAGTCCCACGGAAACACACAAGGGCAGTACTAGAGCTAGCTCACAGTCATTTATTTGGGGGGCATCTAGGAATAGACAAGACACTGGATAGAGTCCTAAGAAGGTTTTATTGGCCAGGAATACGTGCGGCGGTCCAACGCTATTGTGCCTCCTGCCCAGAATGCCAGTTGCATAGCCCTCAACCTCACTTGCGGGCCCCATTAGTACCTTTGCCTATTATTGAAGTCCTGTTCGAAAGGATAGCCATGGACCTTGTGGGCCCGCTGGAAAGATCAGCACGAGGTCACCGAAACGTACTAGTCATCCTTGACTATGCCACACGGTATCCAGAAGCCATTCCTTTAAGAAACCCCACATCCAAGGCAATAGCAAAAGAACTACTCCAGGTTTTTGCCAGAGTGGGCATCCCTAAGGAGATCCTGACTGACCAAGGAA
Source organism: Macrochelys suwanniensis (assembly GCA_033296515.1). Classification (NCBI taxonomy): domain Eukaryota; kingdom Metazoa; phylum Chordata; order Testudines; family Chelydridae; genus Macrochelys; species Macrochelys suwanniensis. The sequence goes on along the minus strand of CM065780.1, from coordinate 45,494,654 downwards.
CCCCTTTCATGTCGAAATTAATGAAGGACTTACGTACCCTGCTTCGCATCCATGCCATAAGGACCTCAGTCTACCATCCTCAAACAGACGGCCTGGTCGAGCGGTTTAACCGCACCCTTAAAGGTATGATCCGGAAGGTGGTAGCACAGGATGGAAAAGACTGGGATACCCTTCTACCATACCTAATGTTTGCAATACGGGAAGTCCCCCAGGCGTCCACCGGTTTCTCTCCCTTTGAGCTACTATACGGACGCCACCCACGCGGAATATTAGACATCGCCAAGGAGGATTGGGAAGAACAACCCAACCCAGGAAAGAATGTCATTGAGCCCGTGACACAGATGAGAGACCGAATAGCTCGAGTAACCCCTATAGTACGGGAACATTTGGAAAAAGCACAAGAGACCCAGCGGACATATTACAACCGCCAGGCGAAAGTACGGAAATTTCAGCCAGGAGAACGGGTGATGGTGCTAGTGCCGACAGCAGAAAGCAAACTCCTAGCCAGCTGGCATGGGCCGTATGAGATAGTGGAAGCCATTGGGGAAGTGGACTATAAGGTCAGATAACCAGACCGCCGAAGACCAGAGCAGATCTACCATGTAAATTTGCTGAAGCCCTGGCGTGACCGAGAGACATGCCTGGTCATTCGGAGAGCTCCATCCCAGACGGACGACCGACAGGGGCAGGTGAGGATATCCCCTGAGTTAGCCCCAGAACAACGAACAGAGGTCATTGATATGATCCAACGGAACCAAGATGTGTTCTGTACACAGCTGGGCCGTACGACACTGGTCCAACATCGTATCGTCACCAAGCCCGGAATAAGGGTGACGATAAGACCATACCGGATACCGGAAGCTAAAAGAGAGGAAATTAGGACAGAAGTGAAGAAGATGTTGGAACTTGGGGGTATTGAAGAATCCCACAGCCAGTGGTCCAGTCCTATCGTCTTAGTACCCAAGCCTGACGGCACCTGGAGGTTTTGTAATGACTTCCGGAAGTTGAATGAAGTATCCCAATTCGATGCCTATCCAATACCACGTGTCGACGAGCTAGTTGATCATTTAGGCAAGGCCCGATACCTAACCACTCTGGACCTGACTAAAGGATATTGGCAAATTCCCCTGGCCAAGAACGCCAAGGAGAAGACCGCTTTCTCTACACCTGATGGCCTGTTCCAATACACTGTCCTCCCTTTCGGACTCCAAGGGGCCCCAGCAACATTCCAACGACTTATGGATAAATTGCTGCGACCCCATGCCAGGTATGCCGCCGCCTATTTAGACGATATAGTCATCCATAGCCCTGACTGGGAAACGCACCTAGTAAAAGTAGAAGCGGTACTAGACACCCTGAGGAAGGCTGGCCTCACTGCCAACCCTCTCAAGTGCGTGATAGGACTAGCTGAAGCCAGATACCTTGGGTATGTAGTAGGGAGAGGTTTGGTAAAACCCCAATGGAACAAAGTGGAGGCAATACAAGATTGGCCTCGGCCAATCCGTAAAAAGCAGGTCAGAGCATTTCTCGGGTTAGTAGGGTACTATCGGAGATTCATCCCTCATTTTGCCACAAGAGCAGGGCCATTGACTGACCTGATAAAAGCTCGGGGCCCTGAGATAGTAAAGTGGTCTGATGCAGCAGAAGGGGCATTCGCAGATTTAAGGACAGCCCTTTGCTGCCATCCTGTACTTATAGCCCCAGACTTCAAGAAAGAATTCGTTCTACAAACAGATGCCTCGGAGGTAGGGCTAGGAGCCGTCCTTTCGCAGATGGTAGGGGAGGAGGAACACCCGATCCTGTACCTCAGCCAGAAGCTCCTCCCCAGGGAACAAAAGTACGCCGTCGTTGAAAAGGAATGTCTGGCGATAAAATGGGCCATGGAAACTCTCCGTTACTACCTACTGGGGCGGCGATTTACCCTGGTGACAGACCATGCCCCGCTCCAGTGGATGCACAGAAACAAGGAGAAGAATGCAAGAGTGACTAGATGGTTCCTATCTCTGCAACCTTTTCATTTCCGAGTACAGCATAGGGCCGGAAGCCAACACGGCAACGCAGATGGCTTGTCACGAAAGCATTGCCTCTCGTCCCAAGTTGCCCAACCCCATGGTGTTGAGCAGGGGGGGAGGATATGTGATACAGCATGGCCAGAAGGCAGCAGGAGAGTGATCTAGGGTGAGGAGAAGCCTTATTCCCTGTAGATTAATTAAAAGCACCTGAAACCAATTAGAGCACCTGAAACCAATTAGAGCACCTGAAACCAGTCACCTGATAAAACCCCCCTGCTTCAATCAGCCAGAAGAGGAGCTGGAGCAGAGTGAGGAGGAGCTGGAGCAGAGTAGTTTGGTGGTGGAGCAGAGAGCAGTTTGGAGGAGTGAAGCAGAGTGAATTGGTGGTGGAACAAAGAGCAGTTCGAAGGAAAGTGGAGGAGAGTTTTGAGAAGTGCTGCAGCGGGCTAAGAAGACCAAGATCCTAGGTAAAGGGACACCTGGCTTGTGCAGAGGGAAGGCAGGAAGCCCCACAAGCTGAAGGTCAGGGGAGGGAAGTAGCCCAGGGGAAAGAATCACTGGTACAAGTGGTTCACCTACTATCACAGGGCCCCTGGGCTAGGACCTGGAGTAGAGGGCAGGCCTGGGTCCCTCCCTCTCCACTCCCCTTCCCTGGGATACTAGTAGGATAGCTGTTACCCCAGTACAGGGGCAAGAAATGGCACCCTGAAACCCCCCCACAAGAAGAGAAAGTGCGGGACCCATCATAGTAGTGCCGGCAATTTGCCACACTGTAAAGAAATAAAAAGTGATGGAATGGATAAGACAGAGTCTGTCTGGGCAAAAATCACATTGGGGAAGAAAACTACTAGAGCCTCCCCTGGGATAGTGCTTGGGGTGTGCTATAGACCACCGAGATCTAATTTGGATATGGATAGAGACCTCTTTAATGTTTTTAAGGAAGTAAATACTAATGGGAACTACGTGATCATTGGAGACTTCAACTTCCCAGATATAGACTGGAGAACAAGTGCTAGTAATAATAATAGGGCTCAGATTTTCCTAGATGTGACAGCTGATCATAGAATCATAGAATCATAGAATCTCAGGCTTGGAAGGGACCTCAGGAGGTCATCTAGTCCAACCCCCTGCTCAAAGCAGGACCAAACCCAATTAGATCATCCCAGCCAGGGCTTTGTCAAGCCTGACCTTAAAAACATCTAAGGAAGGAGATTACACCACCTCCCTAGGTAACCCATTCCAGTGCTTCACCACCCTACTAGTGAAAAAGTTTTTCCTAATATCCAACCTAAACCTCCCCCTCTGCAACTTGAGACCATTACTCCTTGTTCTGTCATCTTCTACCACTGAGAACAGTCTAGATCCATCCTCTTTGGAACCCCCTTTCAGGTAGTTGAAAGCAGCTATCAAATCCCCCCTCATTCTTCTCTTCTGCAGGCTAAACAATCCCAGTTCCCTCAGCCTCTCCTCATAAGTCATGTGCTCGAGCCCCCTAATCATTTTTGTTGCCCTCCGTTGGACTCTTTCCAATTTATCCACATCCTTCTTGTAGCGTGGGGCCCAAAACTGGACACAGTACTCCAAATGAGGCCTCACCAGTGCCGAATAGAGGGGAATAATCACGTCCCTCGATCTGCTGGAAATGCCCCTACTTATACAGCCCAAAATGCCGTTAGCCTTCTTGGCAACAAGGGCACACTGTTGACTCATATTCAGCTTTTCGTCCACCGTAACCCCTAGGTCCTTTTCTGCAGAACTGCTGCCCAGCCATTCGGTCCCTAGTCTGTAGCAGTGCATGGGATTCTTCCATCCTAAGTGCAGGACTCTGCACTTGTCCTTGTTGAACCTCATCAGATTTCTTTTGGCCCAATCCTCTAATTTGTCTAGGTCCCTCTGTATCCTGTCCCTACCCTCCAGCGTATCAACCACTCCTCCCAGTTTAGTGTCATCTGCAAACTTGCTAAGGGTGCAGTCCACACCATCCTCCAGATCGTTGATGAAGATATTGAACAAAACCGGCCCCAGCACCGACCCTTGGGGCACTCCACTTGATACCGGCTGCCAACTAGACATGGAGCCATTGATCACTACCCGTTGAGCACGACCATCCAGCCAGTTTTCTATCCACCTTACCGTGCATTCATCCAGCCCATACTTCCTTAACTTGCTGGCAAGAACACTGTGGGAGACTGTATCAAAAGCTTTGCTAAAGTCAAGAAATAGCACATCCACTGCTTTCCCCTCATCCACAGAGCCAGTTATCTCATCATAGAAGGCAATTAGGTTAGTCAGGCATGACTTGCCCTTGGTGAACCCATGCTGACTGTTCCTGATCACTTTCCCCTCCTTTAAGTGGTTCAGAATTGATTCCTTGAGGACCTGTTCCATGATTTTTCCAGGGACTGAGGTGAGACTGACTGGCCTGTAGTTCCCCGGATCTTCCTTCTTCCCTTTTTTAAAGATGGGCACTACATTAGCTTTTTTCCAGTCATCCGGGACCTCCCCCGATTGCCATGATTTGTCAAAGATAACGGCCAATGGCTCTGCAATCACATCGGCCAACTCCTTTAGCACCCTCGGATGCAGTGCATCCGGCCCCATGGACTTGTGTTCGTCCAGCTTTTCTAAATAGTCCCGAATTCCTTCATCAAGTAGTTGCTGAACTAACAAGGGGGGAGGCCATTTTAGATTTGTTTTTGGTGAGTAGTGAGGACCTCATTGAAGAAATAGTTGTAGGGGACAACCTTGGCTCGAGTGATCATGAGCTAATTCAGTTCAAACTAAATGGAAGGATAAACAAAAATAAATCTGAGACTAGGGTTTTTGATTTCAAAAGGGCTAACCTTAATACATTAAGGAAATTAGTTAGGGAAGTGGATTGGACTAAAGAATTTATGGATCTAAAGGCGGAGGAGGCCTGGGATTATTTCAAGTTAAAGTTGCAGAAGGTATCAGAAGCCTGTATCCCAAGAAAGGGGAAACAATTCATAGGCAGGAGTTTTAGACCAAGGTGGATGAGCAAGCATCTCAGAGAGGTGATTAAGAAAAAACAGAAAGCATACAAGGAGTGGAAGATGGGAGGGATCAGCAAAGAAAACTACCTTATTGAGGTCAGAGCATGTAGGGATAAAGTGAGACAGGCTAAAAGTCATGTAGAATTGGACCTTGCAAAGGGAATTAAAACCAATAGTAAAAGGTTTTATAGTCATATAAATAGGAAGAAAACAAAGAAAGAAGAAGTGGGACCGCCAAACACTGAGGATGGAGTGGAGGTTAAGGATAATCTAGGCATGGCCCAATATCTAAACAAATACTTTGCCTCAGTCTTTAATGAGGCTAGTGAAGAGCTTAGCGATAATGGCAGCATGACAAATGGGAATAAGGATATGGAGGTAGATATTACCATATCCGAGGTAGAAGCCAAACTCGAACAGCTTAATGGGAGTAAATCGGGCGGCCCAGATAATCTTCATCCAAGAATATTAAAGGAACTAGCACATGAAATTGCAAGCCCATTAGGAAATTTTTTTAATGAATCTCTAAACTCAGGGGTTGTACTATTTGACTGGAGAATAGCTAATATAGTTCCTATTTTTAAGAAAGGGAAAAAAAGTGACCCGGGTAACTACAGCCTGTTAGTTTGACATCTGTAGTATGCAAGGTCTTGGAAAATGTTTTGAAGGAGAAAGTAGTTAAGGACATTGAGGTCAATGGCAATTGGGACAAATTACAACATGGTTTTACAAAACTTAGATCGTGCCAAACCAACCTGATCTCCTTCTTTGAGAAAGTAACAGATTTTTTAGATAAAGGAAATGCAGTGGATCTAATTTACCTCGATTTCAGTAAGGCATTTGATACAGTACCACATGGGGAATTATTGGTTAAATTGGAAAAGATGGGGATCAATATGACATTTGAGAGGTGGATAAGGAACTGGTTAAAGGGGAGACTACAGCAGGTCATACTGAAAGGCGAACTGTCAGGCTGGAGGGAGGTTACTAGTGGAGTTCCTCAAGGTTCAGTTTGGGGACCAATTTTATTTAATCTTTTTATTACTGACCTCGGCACCAAAAGTGGGAGTGTGCTAATATAGTTTGCGGATGACACAAAGTTGGGAGGTATTGCCAATTCAGAAAAGGATCGGGATATCATACAGGAAGATCTAGATGACCTTGTAAACTGGAGTAATAGTAATAGGATGAAATTTAATAGCGAGAAGTGTAAGGTTAGGCATTTAGGGATTAATAACAAGAATTTTAGTTTTAAACTGGGGATACATCAGTTGGAAGTAACGGAAGAGGAGAAGGACCTCGGAGTCCTGGTTGATCACAGGATGACTGAGTCGCCAATGTGATATGGCCGTGAAAAAAGCTAATGCGGTCTTGGGATGCATTAAGCAAGGTATTTCTAGTAATGAAACCTCATTTGCAATACTGTGTGCAGTTCTGGTCTCCCATGTTTAAGAAGGATGAATTCAAACTGGAACAGGTACAAAGAAAGGCCACTAGGATGATCTGAGGAATGGAAAACCTGTCGTATGAAAGGAGACTCAAGGAGCTTGGTTTGTTTACCGTAACCAAAAGAAGGCTGAGGGGAGATATGATTGCTCTTTTTAAATATATCAGAGGGATAAATACCAGGGAGGGAGAGAAATTATTTAAGCTCAGTACCAATGTGGATACAAGAACAAATGGTTATAAACTGGCCATCAGGAAGTTTAGACTTGAAATTAGACGAAGGTTTCTAACCATCAGAGGAGTGAAGTTCTGGAACAGCCTTCCAAGGGAAGCAGTGGGGGCAGAAGACCTATCTGGCTTCAAGATTAAGCTAGATAAGTTTATGGAGCGGATGGTTTGATGGGATAGCATGAGCTTAGTCAAAGGTCAATTAATTGCCATCAGTGGTAAATAGGCCCAATGGTCAGTGATGGGATGTTAGAAGTTACTACAGAGAACTTTTTCCTGGGTGTCTGGCTGGTGAGTCTTGCCCACGTGCTCAGGGTTCAGCTGATCACCTTTTTTGTGGTCGGGAAGGGATTTTCCTCCAGGGTAGATTGGCAGAGGCCCTGGAGGTTTTTCGCCTTCCTCTGTAGCATGGGGCACGGGTCACTTACTGGAGGTTTCTCTGCATCTTGAAGTCTTTAAACCATGATTTGAGGACTTCAGTAGCTGAGACATAGGTGAGAGGATTATTGCAGGAGTGGGTGGGTGAGATTCTGTGGCATGCATTGTGCGGGAGGTGTGGCAAATTGCTGGCACTACTATGAGGGTCCCGCACTTTCTCTTCTTGTGGGGGGTTTTCAGGGCGCCATTTCTTGCCCCTGAACTGGGGTATCAGCTGTCCCACTAGTATCCAAGGGAAGGGGAATGGAGAGGGAGGGAGGGACCCAGGCCCGCCCTCTACTCCGGGTCCCAGCCCAGGGGCCCTAGGTTAGTGGGTAAACCACTTGTACTAGTGATACTTTCCCCTGGGCTCCTTCCCTCTCCTGCTTGTGGGGCTTCCTGCCTTCCCTCTGCACAAGCCAGGTGTCCCTTTACCTAGGGTCTTGGTCTTCTTAGCCCACCACAGCACTTCTCCAAACTCTCCTCTGCTTTCCTCCAAACTGCTCTCTGCTCCACCACCAAACCACTCTGCTCTAACTCCTTCCTCCTCCTCCCCTGTCTGCCTGAAGCAGGGGGTTTTATTAGGTTCCTGAGAGGGCCTTAATTGACTGCAGGTGCTCCAATTAACCTGTAGCCACCCTCCCTAGTCTCCAGGGAACCACGCCTTAATTAGCCCAGGGCTTATATATTTCCCCTCTCACACTCTACTACTGCTGCTCCCTGGCCCTCCTGTATCACAGAGGTCAGACTAGATGATCGTAGTGGTCCCTTCTGACCTTGGTCATAGACCTGAGTTTATGAATCTATGAGTCAACAGTGTGCCCTCATTGCCAAGAAGGCCAATGGCATATTGAGCTGTATTAGTAGGAGCATTGCCAGCAGATTGAGTGAAGTGATTATTCTATTCGGCACTTGTGAGGCCACACCTGGAGTATTGCGTCCAATTTTGGCCCCCCCACTACAGAAGGGATGTGGACAAATTGGAGAGAGTCCAGCGGAGGGCAACAAAAATGATTAGGGGGTTGGGGCACATGACTTACGAGGAGCGGCCGAGGGAACTGGGGTTATTTAGTCTGCAGAAGACAAGAGTCGGGGGGATTTGATAGCAGCCTTCAACTACCTGAAGGGGGGTTCCAAAGAGGATGGAGCTAGGCTGTTCTCAGTGGTGGCAGATGACAGAACAATAAGCAATGGTATCAAGTTGCAGTGGGGATGGTCTAGGTTGGATGTTAGGAAACACTATTTCAGTAGGAGGGTGGTGAAGCATTGGAATGGGTTTCCTAGGAAGGTGGTAGAATCTCCATCCATAGAGGTTTTTAAGGCCTGGCTGTACAAAGCCTTGACTAGGATGATTTAGTTGGTGTTGCTCCTGCTTTGAGCAAGGGATTGGACTAGATGATCTGCGGTCTCTTCCAACCCTAATATTCTATGATTCTATGATAAAGACCAGCACAAACCTCATCAACTTCCATTAGCGCCCTTCTTCAATCTCACCTTCCCTAATACAAACATATTGTAATGAGTACGTATTTTAAATAATCTACCAAAGTAAGCAAGCAAGCAAAGAAATAAACAAAAACACCCTAACAAAAGTTTCACACTTCTCTCCCTGGAAAGAAATGAACCATATGTGACACCAGGGGTGACAGATTCTTCCTAAAAGTGTTTGGTTGGGGGAGGGGCACCATGCCCAACCGCTGTCCTCCTCTCCCCCCCCCCCCCCACCTAAGGCCCTGCATTCTGTCCAAGGCAGAAGCCAGAGCCAGGCCTCCACCTTCCCAAGGTGTGGGGACCCAAGAGTAGCCCCTGGCCTGTATCCCCGCCCTCTGGGCTCCCCATCCACTTTCAAAAGTGGGAGGGCCATGGCCTCTTGGCCCCTGTTCATCACTCCTCTGTGATCGATATTAGTCACGTCATTCAGTGCAGTCCTTGAAGGCACTGAGATACTTTGGTGATGAGGATGATAGATAGAACCTGTATAGAATGGAATAGAATCTCTGAGACCTAGTGATTTAACTTTTGAGTTTGGGCTTTCACAGTGACCACATATGGCCTTGAATATTTCACCCACTTCATTAAACCACCTAGTTGGGATGAAATCCCTGGGCCTTATTTCTAAAGATTTTAACATAACTTGTATTTAATCACCTTTTGCATAGAGCACTGAAGAAGGGTATACTCATACCTAGAACACTTGAATTTTCACACCCCGAACATTCCTCTGATCATCACAATGTCTTGCAGGGGCAACTTCTGCTCCTCACAACCCTGCCTCATAGCTCTTTCTTCTTTCAGCATCTCAAAAGACCAGATACCTTGGATCATTCCTCTGATAAAATTTTTGAGTGGAGAGAGGGCTCTCTTTGTGACCCCAAATAAGAGTCCTTATAATTTATATGTAAAAACAACATATATGTGATGTATGTTCATATGATAGGTGGATCCTCTAAGAGTGTGGCCTGGGCAGTAGCTTAAGCAAGAGGGTCATTCAGTGAAACTGAGAGATTCTGTCAAGTAAAATATGAAGTTCTAGACATAAGAATAATTATGATATCCTTCACCTAGGTTTTCTGGAGTGAAAAGGGTGTTTCCTTCACAATGCACTAAAGTCTTTGCTGGAGTCCATCTCATACATTTGAAACTTTTTGCTCACCTGTCCTTATACTATGTGTCTGTATTAAACTGTGTCCATATTCTAAGGTTGAGATAGTTGGGCATGATTTGCCATAATAGTCAGTAGAAGAAAATGAGGCTATTACTCTAGATATCATGTTTTCTGAACTAATCCTCATACTGTTTGAGGTGGGGGGGTTTTAAAAGCCAACCAAACAAAAAAAAAAATCCCCCTCCCCCTGAAATTCCTGCTTTCGGCAGTTATATAGCTCTAAAAAGACATTTTTGGAAACTATGAATTCCTGATACATTTAAAGGATCCTCTGGGAACCTTTTCTACCCCATTCATCCACCTTTCTCCTAGCTCCTCAAAGTCCCTAAGATGGCCCAAAAAATAATTTTACTAAGGAGGGCTGGGCACTAGTTCCTCTGGAGCCCATCAGCATTGTTTCTGAGATGTTCAGATGAGATCACTGAAGAAGTCCAAACGTCAGTCTTTCCCCCAAGGACTCTAGTAACAGCAAAATAAAACATTGCATTGGTAGTTAATATCAGCGCAGCAACTTCTAATTTATTGTTGTACATGTGCTACTAGATAAATACTCCATCAAAAACTAATTGAAGGCTTTTAGTTTTAGTGAAACTTTATCTGAAAATTCAAAAGGAATGGGTGGTCTTTGACTTGTCCGTTTTCTGTGGCTTCAGATCAGCACTTTCCACAAGTAGTGGTAAAAATTCTGGAAGCTTTCCCAGGACAATAGCTCTAGGATAGACTGTCCAAACTGAGTCAATATCACTTGAGTCAACAGGCAATAAATCATTACAAATATTTTTGTCACTCCTTAATGTGAATCTGAACATTTTCTGTGGTGATAGAGGGCTTTTCTGTGGTCATAGAGGATTTTTCTGAATCAAATACTCTGACCTGTGTTTAACCTTTTCCAGTACTTGTTTATCACAACAAGCTAAAGGAATTCAGTTTGTATTGTTGTTGGCCACTTTATTCATAGAGGGCCTCTGAAAGTACTTGTGAGGGTATTCCTATACATAGATGTGGTGAGCTCATTGTCCTTTGGATGGTGGGCTCTTGGTCTTCTGTTGAGGTTCTTGTAACCTTCAGAGGGACTTAGTAACATTTTTCCACTTCAGTGACCTTTCATAATTTACCCCTCCATTTTTCACCTCTGTCTGCCCTTTACAGCCTCTGACCTCAAGTTATGAGCCATACTTGGCTTCGTTCTGGATATCCAAGAAGACTGCTCCTTTAATTATAGCTAGTAAATGCTAGAAAAGTAGTGTGACTAGTAACCTACCAGAGAACCCTATGGTGTCCCTTGTGAAGCATGCCCAAGTTCCTCTGGCACAAGGACAGAGAAGACAGTTTTCTCCCAGTATAAGAAATATTTTCCTGCCTATGAGTTAAAGTTTCTCTGTGTGGACTTTGCATTTACCCTTTTTCAAAAATACAAAAGAAGTGTCCATTTTTCTCTATATAAGTGATTTAAAATCAGAAAGAAAGCTTGAAATAATAATACGTATCAAACCACAAAAAACAATATAAAATTAATGTTAATCTAATCTGGCACTCTTCTTAATTCACCCTGCTGAGCCAAGATGTTGTAGTACAGTGCATATAATATATACACATTAATTTAATGTTTAAACAGTATTTTGAAAATGTAAAGCACTGCACATGTGTTAAATATTATTTTTGCTGTTTTCCTCTATCTGGAGACATAAAACCTTATGTGAAGCAGCTATGCAGGCAACAGTTGTGAACAGAAAATATTTTCAACCACTATCAGAATCCTGCATTCCCTGCCTCTTCATCAAGGTCTGCAAGTGCTTGAAACCTGTTCTTTAACTGCAGAACGAAGGCTTTCTGTATTTCAAGTGACTTTAGCTTGTCAATATCATAACGTCTATGTCGCTTGTTTGGTGGACCCACACTTCTCAATTTTAGCTTGTTGGAGGCTGTCACAAGGTGGTGGTCGCTACCAACATCTGTACCCCTTCTCACTTTCACATCTGTCAGTGAGCGTCACCATTTGCCACTGATCATGATATGGTCAATCTGATTCTTATCTCTGCCATTTGGAAAACACCATGTCAGCTTGTGAATTTCCCGATGTTCAAATAGAGTTCCTCCGATGACTAGGTCATTCATATTACAGAAATCAACAAGCCTTTCTCCATTTTCATTCATGGTGCCACACTCATTGCTCTGTCATTGTTTGTGTTGTCCTTATCGACCTTGGCATTCAGGTCTCCCACGACAATAGTTAGGTTGTGGCGTGGTACTCTCTCAAACTCCGCCTGTAGTATAAGGTAGAATTTGTCCTTTACTTCTTAATCACTGTCATTTGTCGGGGCATAGCACTGAATCAGGGTGATATTACTATATTTCCCTTTCAGTCTGGCTCTCAAAAGTCTGCTGCTGATGGATTTCCATTCAAACAGGGAATGCGCCACTCCCTTCTTCAAAAGGATGGCAACACCCTCATGGTGTTGTCCATCATCCTGTCCAAAAAACAGCATAGTTTTCCCCGAGGCTGTTGTTAATCTTCCTGATTCCATCCATCTCCTCTTGCTGACACCCAGGATGTGTAAGCTGTAGCGTCTCATCTCTGCTGTGATCTGAGTTAGCTTCCCGGTTTCATAGGTTGTCCGTATGACAAGTTGGGTTTTTGTCTTGGTGTTGAGCACTTCAGTCTTCATGCCAGTGGCTTCCTTTTGGCTTTCACCAGTGGCAGTCATTGACTCCTGAAGGCCATCATACACAGTGATGGTTGATTTCTCCATCACTGTTTCCGTAACATATTTTGTTTTTTACGGGACAGGGTTGTTAGCCCTGTGCCTATCCCCCTACCTGGAGGACCAGGTGTCTGTTTTGTCTGGCCCCTCCCCCACAGACCAATCAAGCTTGGTTGAACCTACCAGGAGCAAAAGGCCCCTGCTGACACACACTCTGGGGATCGTTAGAGCACGCAAGCTATCCCACCGCGACAAGGCACGGACACCAGAGGACAGATCCTAAACTTAGTTCTGTTTAATTCTGCATAATTGGGTGTTACAACAAAAATTACATATCTTAATGTATTTTTAAAATTTTTTATCTGAAACTAACCTAATGCCAATTTTATAATAGCTGTAAACATATTCCAGTGTGTGTTGTGGTGGGATGTTTCCTCTTCTTGGATGGTTGCTGTGTTCTGCTTTTGGCCTCATGCATAATATACCCACATTATGGTATTGTCCCACTGCAAACCTATGCTTTCTTGGTATCTAATTTTCTAATTATATAATAACGTATTTTATTTGAGTTATAGTGGAAAGCTACTCTTTCCATGAGCTGACAGAGCCTGGATTTGTTGACCTACAAGATATGCTGTGAGTTTCACTTAACTGAACTTCTGTAAATCAGTTGATAGGCAATTACCATTACACAGTATACATTCTCAACTTTTCTATTAAGGCTGTAGTCACATTTTAAGAAGCAGCATGAACAGAGGACTAAAGAGCCAGTGTCGTCTTAGTTCTAATTCCTGCACTCCCACTTACTTGCTGTTTGGCTTTGGGAGAAATCACTTAATCTCTTAGTGTCTCAGTTTTCCCATCTGTAAAAGGTAGGTAATAATTAGAAATGCACTTTCTCCTAAAATTGTATATGTATGTATATGTAGATTGATAATTTTGCATTGATATGCAATTATTTTAAATATTTATTCACTTCATGGCTCAGTTTGTAGAAAACAATATTTTCCCATTAACTCAGGAAGAAGATTGTCCTCTCTGAATCAGCTATCCTAAGCTTGTGGCTTCGTCATCTGCCTAGCCTTGAAAAAGCAACACTGCATCTTTTTGAAAGGTTGATTTCCTCTCAAACAAGTTCACTGGAAGAGGTAGAGTGTATCATAAAAGATTCATTACTGGTATGTACCACAATTAATACATTACATCTTTTATGCTGAAAGATCGCCAAATACTTCTCTTCTATACAGCATCACCGAAATCCAGCAACCTCTGTGGGGGAGAGTAGATCTCTTTTTTTCCAGCCCTATCACCATCAGATTTCTAAAGGGCTTGGACAGATTATACTCTTAGGTGAAAGATCCTATTCCCCCATGGGATCTGATTTTGGTGTTGGCAAAATTAATGGGACCACTTTTGAACCTCTTGCAACTTGCTCCCTTCTCTACCTCTCTATAAATGTGGCCTTTTTAATTGTGATTACCTTTACGAGGAAAGTGGGTGAGTTGAGAACCCTGGTACCAGAGCCTCCCTATACAGTTTTCCACAAGGATAATGTTTACCTCCACCCTCACCCAAAGTTCCTAACAAAGGTGGTCTCCAATTTTTCACATTAACCAGGCAATTTATGTGCTGACTTTTTTTCTGAAACTTCACACTCTTAGAGATGAGGAGAAACTTCATTCGTTAGATGTTAGAAGAGCTTTAGCTTTCTACCTGGACCCAATTAAGTCCTTTAGTTCCTCAACGCAGTTGTTTGTTGCGGTTGTGGATAGAATGAAAGGACACCCAGTTTCCATTCAGAGGATTTCACCCTGGATTTCTTTGTGCATTTGTTTGTGTTACCAATTGGCTAATGTGATGCCACCAGCTAGAGTATTTTCCCATTTCACTAGAGCGCATGCAGCATCAGCAGCTTTCTAAGCGCAACTACCTATTCTGGGCAACTTGGTCATCAGCGCACATGTTAGCTTCTCATTAAGCTGTAGCCAAGCAGTCCAGAAACCATGCTACTGTTGGACGTGTTGTTCTCCAATCTGTTCCTGTAGACTCCGAGCCCACATCCGGTAGAATGGACATGTGCAATCAGTCGAAGAAGAAGAAACTGCCTACCTGTCTCTAACACTTGTTTTTTGAGATGTGTTGCACATGTCCATTCCATGACCCACTCTCCTTTCCCTCTCTATCAAAATCTGTCCCGGTAAGAGGAACTGAGGTGGATTGGGGTGGCTCTGCCCTCTTATGCCTGTACACAGTGGCATGCAATGGCAGAGGGTACTCAAGCTGTCCTGATGGGTATTGCTGAGGGGAAAAAATCTTTGACAACTGTGCATGGGGCACCCACACACACCTACAGGGGAATGGACATGTGCATCGCATCTTGAAGAACAATTACAGAAAGGTAGGTAACTGTTTCTTATTCATTGCCTCTTCAGATCCCCATTGTAGGTGTTGTGTACCATGCTGACAAGCTACATAACTGCTAGCATTGACCCTGCTTATGCATCAGTCAGGGATCTGAACATTTCAGAACTCAAGATTATAGAAGGTTTTGTGCCTGTATACATTCTCAGCTCTCTCTTTTCCACCTGTAAAGTGGTCACAGGAGTATCTCTCTTCCAAAATCTATATAATACAACTGTCTTATCCACCTATCCATCCCTCTATATTTCTAAAGCTATCATTCACCATAATATATAGGTGCTATACATAGCTTGCAGAAAACATTGGTTCAGTATAGAAAGAAAGTAAAATCTCTGTCTTAATCTTCGGTATATTATTATTTATTTATTTGATATTTATATTACATTCACACCCAGCGCCCCACAGCAGGATTGGGACCATATTGTGCTGGGCACATTCCTACTGTACATACTTGAAAATTCAGCCTCTGCTCCCAAAAATTAGCACTCTGAGAAGACAAATGACACACAGAGATAAACAAGAGAAGAAGATGAGGGCATTCTGTGTAAAGGGGTAGTGTGGAGGAAGGCACAAAGATGAGAATTTGACAAATAGGCAGATAAGCCTTGCTTTGTTGGTAGGAGGCAATGCATTAAGAGACACGAGTATGCAAGAGGGATATGAGGGTACAGTTGAGAGGGTGATGACAGGAAGCTTGATCTTCTTGCAGTGAAGCATGGTAGCAGGAGCTGGTAGGGTGGATTATGTCAGAGCAATGGTCAGTCAGTCTAATAATTCCCTTATTACATGCTGTTTTAAAGGCTATTTAGAGTACAGTAAGTAGAGATTTTGGATCTACCAATGTGATGAATATATCCCGTCTAAAATATATTTAGAACATTTAGAGGTACATGCGTATGTGTTTTGTTTGTTTGATTGATTTTGCCATTTCCAGGATGTGACCTCTATGTGCCTTATGGTTTACGGCAATTACAATACAAAATGATGAGCCAAAATTACTGATTGATTTAGACTCTTTTTCCTATTTGCAATAAAAACAATACAGTACAAAAAAACCTATTTTTTTCTAGTTGCTTATGTGACTAAATGAGGTAATGTGAATAAGCTGCTTCAGAACTGCATCATCTGAGTCATGTATCACAATGAATTATCTCAGCACAGTGTCATAACTGTAGGTAAATATCTTAGGGCAAGTCTACACTACAGCGCTACATCAGCGCAGCTGCACACCAATGCAGCTGCATTGCTGTAGCGCATCTGGTGAAGATGCACTATGCTGACGGGAGAGCACTTTCCCATCGACATAATTATTCCACCTCGGTGAGAGGTGGAAGCTATGTCGTCAGGAGAGCATCTCCCGCTGACATAACATCAGTGTGAAACCTGCGTTGCTCATGGCGGGGGCCTTTTTCACACCCCTGAGTGACGAAAGTTAGATCAACTTAAGCAGTAGTGTAGACCCGCCCTTAGAGATCTGCAGGACCCAGATAGAAGACTGCTGTGCTTTAGTATGAAAGAAACTTGATATACAATACTGTTATATTTGGATTCCAACTGTAATTAGAGTGTGATAGTCTAGTAACTTGTATTTTATATGGTGTGCGGTTAATTATGTTTACATCTCTTGGAAGAAACTGGAATTAGTATTGGAAATTCTGTAGTTACTAGGAAGTAATAAAAACAAAAGATCAGCGTTATACACATTGCATATAGTGAAATAATCTACATGAATATTCTTTGGCATCTCAGGTATTGGGAGGTCTTGCATTTTTGAGGGTTGAAGTGTACGTAAGTGTATAATATATGTGTGTGTGTGTATATATATGTGTTTGTAATATCTATGTGGTGATGTGTTAAACAGTCAGAGCCGTAACTAGCTATTTTTGCGTCCGAGGCAAGAATATAAAATTGCGCGCCACCCCCCCCCACCCCCCCCATATAATTTCATAGTAGTTACGGTACTCTGCCCCACTCGGACATTTAGAATTCTTCATACTATTTCATAGTGCAGGGTCTTGTTCAATGGACTGGAATAAAAATTAAAAATACACTTATAGAATCAGCATGGAGACATTCCTCCCTCAACAACCTTGTCTTCCCAACAAGCTGGCCAAACCCAGCCACTTGGTTATAGGACTGTTCAACTTTAACAGCTTTCCCTCCATCTGAGACCTTTTCAACACTGTCCACACTGGATCTTTCAAAAGGAAAGTCAGTGGATCCATTCACAACAGAAAATTTCTGGCTGTTAGGAACTGAAACTTTCTTGATAAAATCACTTCCACACCCTTCAGTTGCAGTAAACTGCTTGCAAAGACTACCACAAGGATTCCTTTCCCCAGGAACTTCTTTAAGCAACAAGTTACTTCTCACAGAAATTTTGCTCTTACCCTTTTCATTTAGGGCTTGCTCTGAAGGAACACTTTCCTGAGCAACAACAGACTCTTTCTGGGTCTTACCCACATCCATGGTCACCTTTGGCCCATCAGGCGGATTCCTACACAGTCCCCTTTCAGGCAAACTTACAGACTTCCTAGATAAAAGGTTAGAAGCATTCTTCTTCCCTTTGCCACACACAAGTCTAGAAATCTTTTCCTTCTTGCTACCAGTTGTCAAACGGTCAGTAGGTAACACAACCAAATCACCTTTCTGCTCTCCTTGTGCCCTGGCGAGGGTATCACCCTGATTAGACAGAGTAGCTACACCCTTTCACAGCCACACATTAGCAACAGGCAAAATGCAAGCACCAGAATTGTTTGGTCTCTGGAATTTTGCATAGACACTAACTGGATGCAACCTAGTTACAGTGCCCTTCTCCCTAGCAGACACAAACTTAGGACCCTTCCCTTCCTGGGCTTTAGTTGAATTTAGAACCAACTTTGAGACAACTGCACTATTCTCAACCATCACAGGCTGAAAGGCACATTCTGTCTGCTCCACAGACAAAGAAGAGCCAGGCACATTGCCACTCCCAACAGACAAACTGCTGCTCTTCTCACTACACTGAGAAGCTGAGCTACTTCCAGCAAATCACAGTTACCCTTTTCAGGTTCACTTTTATAAGCTGTACTGTCCAACAATATTTCACCCTTTCCTTCCTCAGTTAGGGTTTTCACTTGACCATCCACTTTAATCTGCTCCTGAGAAACATTTTCCTGACCAATGAGTTCTTTCTGGGCTTGATCTAATTCAAGATTCACTTCTGAGACATTAGTCAGACATTGAGAAACTTCATTCACAGACAAACAGCTCTTTTCCTCAGACCAACATTTGGAGAAACCCTCCCCAGACAAGTCATTGCCCATAATAGAGACAGGTTTAAGATTATTCCTTTCCTGTGACTGGCTACCTGGACTGAACAAAGCTTTGATATTTTCCCCAGTCAAAAGATCCTTAGGCAATAACTTCCTTACACCAGCTATAACTTCATGCTTAATACCATTCCATTCAAGGTGGATTCTGGCTAAAGGCGCATTTACAGTAAACTCATAGAGGACTACAACATTAACACTGATTTGGCAAGTAATCTTCCTCTTTGACCAGATCTGCTTTAACAAGGGTGATGTTAGAAGCCATCATTTGCCCTAAACAGCTTTTACCATTGACTTTTACATTCTCTATGAATTTTTCAGTACCACTCCCATACATAGCACAATTTATGGGGCCACCCGCTACTGAACTCACAGTAACAGCATTTACATAAAAAGTGGCAGTGTTTGGGGTACATTGGGTTACATCCAGATAACTGCTCAGAGTTACAACATGCCAACATTGTTAGAAACTGGACTTTCAAGAGAATACAATTTCTGCTGTTCTTCCCTTGCTTTTCCCACTTGGAGCTGAAGTCTTTCCACTTTTGCCTTAGCTTCTAATTCCTGCAATTGAATTTCTGCCAGTCTTTGTTCATGCTCAAGTTGCAGTTTACTTGCTGCCTTTTGCACTCTAATTGCTTCTGCAGCTTCTGTAGCATCAGGTAAGGGCTGTGCTCCTGCCTCCTGATCACTGGCCACTAACAGATTTCTCAGCTCTGGATTTGTAGCTTTCTTTCTAAAGCTGATCCCCTTTTCTGCGCACAAATCTTTCAGGGCTTTTTTGCCAAGGCCCTCATATGCTCTTTGCTCACTCATTGCAACTGCTCTTTAACCAACCAAACTCTCACTATCAAAATTCAAATTTGGATAGCGTGGGGTTCTGACCCAAAGCTTAATTGACCTGGTTCTGTGGATCCTAGCACAACTCGCCACTGTAACGATACTGGTTCTGGCGGGACCCAACTGAGAGTGCCAGTTCAGGACAAGTATCAGAGGGGTAGCCGTGTTAGTCTGGATCTGTAGAAGCGACAAAGGGTCCTGTGGCACCTTATAGACTGAGGGTACATCTACACTACAGAATTAGGTCAAAATTATAGAAGTCGATATTTTAAAACCCGAATTTATGGAATCGATTGTGTGTGTCCCCACTAAAGAGCATTAACACCATGAGGTCGACGGACTGTGTCCACAGTAGCGGGGCTAGCGCCGACTTTCGGAGCGTTGCATTGCGGGTAGCTATCCCACAGTTCCCGCAGTCTCCGCCGCCCATTGGAATTCTGGGTTGCGATCCCAAAGCCTGATGGGGCAGAAAACATTGTCGCTGGTGGTTCTGGGTACATGTCGTCAAGCCATCAAACGTCCCTCCCTCCCTCCATGAAAGCAATCTTTTTCGCACCTTTTTTCCGGGGTTTCCGAGTTTGCTACGGAAGCCTGCTCAGCTCACAATTACCGTACATCTCCAGCGTACGCCTGGACATTAGGTCTAGTGGGGATTCAGTCACGCTATAATACGGGCAGAGGGATAGCTCAGCGTTCTGAGCATTGGCCCGCTAAACCCGGGGTTGCGAGTTCAATCCTTGAGGGGGCCATTCCGCCTGAGGCTGGTAGTCGCGGGACTACACAGCAGAAGCTCCTTGCCTTCTAGCTGCAGATGGTGCAATATGCCATAAATGGTTGTGGTCGCGGGACCATACAGCAGAAGCTCCTTGCCTTCTAGCTGCAGATCGTACAATATGATTGAAATTCGTGTGCTCCTGGCCGGCGGCCTATGGTGTGGCTGGCCGGGGGCGCTTGGACATAAATGGGAATGACTAGAGTGACTCTGGTCATTCTCTTTTTTACATTTTGTTTAAGGGAGATTCAGTACTGCCTGGAACACGGGCGGAGGGATAGCTCAGCGGTCTGAGCGTTGGCCCGCTAAACCCGGGGTTGCGAGTTCAATCCTTGAGGGGGCCAGGAGATGATGATGGATATCAAGCATATTGTACCATCTGCTGCTAGAAGGGAAGGCGCCTAACCCTTGCTCACCGCATATTGTACCATCTGCTGCTAGAAGGAAATGAGCCTTACCCTTGCTCCCCCCCTCCCTCCGTGAAAGCAACTGAGGGGGGAGCAAAAAATCCTTTCGCGCCTTTTTTCATATGGGCACCATATTGCTGACTCCATTGTTATCCACCCGCCGCTTCTGCTGCCACTCTGCTGTCCTGCAAACAGCATACCAGGGAAAGCATGGAGCACGATCAGATCACCGCGGCTGTTCTCGCCGTTATGAACACCACGCGCATTGTCCAGGAGTATATGGAGAACGAGAACCAGGAGCTGCTAGAGCTACAGCAGGCGAGGAGGCGACAGCAGCGCCCTGAGGACAGTGATGAGGACATGGACACAGACCTCTCTCAAAAAAGGCCCCCCCGCAAGGTGGACATCATGGTGGTAATGGGGCTTGTTGATACAGTGGAACGCCGATTCTGGGCCCGGGAAACAAGCACAGACTGGTGGGACCACATAGTGCTGCAGGTCTGGGATGAATCCCAGTGGCTGCGAAACTTTCGCATGCGTAAGGGCACTTTCATGGAACTTTGTGAGTTGCTTTCCCCTGCCCTGAAGCGCCAGAACACCAAGATGAGAGCAGCCCTCACAGTACAGAAGCGACTGGTGATAGCCCTGTGGAAGCTTGCAACGCCAGACAGCTACCGGTCAGTCGCAAATCAATTCGGAGTGGGAAAATCTACAGTGGGGGCTGTTGTGATGGAAGTAGCCAGGGCGATCACCAAGCTGCTGGTACCAAGGGTTGTGAGTCTGGGAAATGTGCAGCTCATACTGGATGGCTTTGCAGCAATGGGGTTCCCGAACTGTGGTGGGGCGATAGACGGAACCCATATCCCTATCTTGGCACCGGACCACCAAGCCAGCGAGTACATAAACCGAAAGGGTTACTTTTCAATAGTGCTGCAAGCACTGGTGGATCACAAGGGACGTTTCACCAACATCAACATGGGATGGCCGGGAAAGGTACATGACGCTCGCATCTTCAGGAACTCTGGTCTGTTTCGGCTGCAGCAGCAAGGGACTTTCTTCCCAGACCAGAAAATAACCGTTGGGGATGTTGAGATGCCTATAGTTATCCTTGGGGACCCAGCCTACCCCTTAATGCCATGGCTCATGAAGCCATACACAGGTAGCCTGGACAGTAGTCAGGACCTTTTCAACTATAGGCTGAGCAAGTGCAGAATGGTGGTGGAATGTGCATTTGGTCGTTTAAAAGCTCGCTGGCGAAGTTTATTGACTAGGTTAGATCTCAGCGAAAACAATATTCCCATTATTATTACTGCTTGCTGTGCACTCCACAATATCTGTGAGAGTAAGGGGGAGACGTTTATGGCGGGGTGGGAGGTTGAGGCAAATCGCCTGGCCGCTGGTTATGCGCAGCCAGACACCAGGGCTATTACAAGAGTACAGCAGGGTGCGTTGCGCATCAGGGAAGCTTTGAAAACCAGTTTCATGAATGGCCAGGATGCTGTGTGAAAGTTCTGTTTTTCCCCTGTAATGAAAAGCCCCGCCCCTTCATTCACTCTACTTCCCTTTACCCAAACCGCCCTGCCCTCCCCCCCTCGATCACCGCTCACAGAGGAAATAAAGTCATTGTTGCTTAAAAATCATGCATTCTTTATTAATTCGTAAAACAAAGAGGGGGAACTATGGGGGTAACTGCCACAGTCTCCCGGGATAGCTGGTGGAGGAAGGGAAGCACCAGGATGGGTGGTGGAGGAGGGGATGAGGGAAGGACAAGGACACACAGCACTTTAAAACTTATTGAATGCCAGCCCTTTCTTGCTTGGACTGTTCTCTTGACTTGAGTGGTTGGGTGCACGGAGGCCACCCAAACGCGTTCTTGGGCGTCTCGGGGATGAGGTTATAGGACTCGGGAAGGAGGGCTGTTGGTTACACAGGGGTTGTAGCGGCGGTCTGGGCTCAGGCGGCCTTTCCTGAACCCTACGCCTTTCCTCAGCCATAAGCCGGAGGATTTCCGTTTGATCCTCCAGTAGCCTCAGAATTGCATCCTGCCTTCTCTCTGCACGCTGACGCCACCTACTCTCTTCATCCCGCCGCTGTCTCTCTTCATCCCGCCAGTCATTGTCTTCAGCACGCCATCTGTCCGCGCAATCAAATTCTGCCTTCCTGGACTCCGACAGTGTCTGCCTCCACGCATTCTGCTGGGCAGCTTCAGTGTGGGAGGATTCCATGAGTTCTGAGAACATATCGTCTCGATTCCTTTTTTTTTTACTTCTAATCTTCGCTAGCCTCTGGGACGGTGATGAAAGGGGTGGCGTTGAAACATTTGCAGCTGCGGGAGGAAACAAACGGGAGAGGAGTACTTTAAGAGACACATATTAGAGAACAATGCTCCAAACATTACATATCACATGTGCATTTGGTCCAAGGTTGCACTTTGCCTGTTATATTGAGGGTCTGCCGGTTTGGTGTGAGAGATCACACAAGCAGGTCCGGCGGGCAACAGAATTCGGCTTGCAGGCAGCCATGGTAAGCCACAGTCTATAGGCTTCTTTAACCTTCATAACATGTGGGAATGTTTTCAAACAGGAACCCCCTCATTTCCCATAACAAACAGCCTTTGGGCTGGCAATTTAAAACTGGTTGGCAATTGAAAAGGGAGGGGCGGCGGTTTTCGGGTTAACGTGCAGCGCGAACCTAATCGACACCCCCCCACACACACACAGACACACATCCAAGATGTTCGCTGTTCCCCCTCCCCCCACCGCGTGGGTCACAGCGGGGAAGATTTCCGTTCAGCCACAGGCAAACAGCCCAGCAGGGACGGAGCCCCTCTGAATACCCCCTTAATAAAATTCCCCTATTTCAACCAGGTGACCATGAATGATATCACTCTTCTGAGGATAACACAGACAGATAAAGAACGGATGTTGCTTGAATGCCAGCAAACACCGGGACCATACGCCGCCATGCTTTGCAAAGCAATGATTCCAGACTACGTGCTACTGGCCTGGCGTGGTAGAGTGTGTTACCACGGAGCACAGGATAAGGCTGCCCTCCCCAGAAACCTTTTGCACAGGCTTTGGGAGTACATCCAGGAGAGCTTTCTGGAGATGTCCCCGGAGGATTTCTGCTCCGTCCCCGAACATGTTAACAGAGTTTTCCAGTAGCTGTAGCTGTACTGGCCGCGAATTAATCATTAAACACGCTTGCTTATAAAACATGTATTAATTAACAGAGGTACACTCACCAGAGGTCCCTTCTCCTGCATCGAGCACGCCTTGGGTGGGTTCGTAGGGTACTGGCTCCAGGGTGACAAAGAGTTCCTGGCTGTTGGGGAAAAGGGCTTCTCCGCTTCCTTGCTGTGTCTGGGCGCTATTTTCAGCATCATTATCATCATCATGCTCCTCTGTGGTTTCTGATGATCCACATACGGAGTCATACCACATGGGTGGGTCAGTGCTGGGTGCACCCCCTAGAATGGCATGCAGCTCATCATAGAAGCGGCATGTCTGGGGCTCTGACCCAGAGCGTTTGTTTGCATCTCTGGTTTTTTGGTAGGCTTGCCTGAGCTCCTTAATTTTCACGCGGCACTGTTGCGCGTCCCTGTTGTAGCCTCTGTCCTGCATGCCCTTGGAGACTTTGGCATATGTATTGGCGTTTCTTCTTTTGGACCGTAGCTCTTCTAGCACGGTTTCGTCTCCCCATACAGCGATCAGATCGCGTACCTCATGCTCGGTCCATGCTGGAGCTCGTCTTCGGTTCTGGGACTCCATCATGGTCACCTCTGCTGATGAGATCTGCGCTCACCTGCAGCTCACCACGCTGGCCAAAGAGGAAATGAAATTCAAAAGTTCGCGGGGCTTTTCCTGTCTACCTGGGCGGAGCATTGGAGCTCAGACTGCTGTCCAGAGCGGTCAAATGTTGCACTGTGGGATAGATCCAGGAGGCCAATACCGTCGAATTGCGTCCTCACTAAGCCTACATCGATTCGGCAATATCGCTTTAAGCGCTAATCCCCTCGTTGGGGGTGGAGTGGCGAGATCGATTTTAAGAGCCCTAGAAGTCGATGTTAAGGGCTTCGTCGTGTGGACGGGTGCACGGATCAATCGAAATAACACTAATAAATTCGACCTAAACTCGTAGTGTAGACCAGGGCTGACAGAGGTATTGAAGCATAAGCTTTTGTGGGTGAATACCCACTTCTTCGGATGCAAGCAGTGGAAATGTCCAGGGGCAGATATAAATATGCAGGGAAGATTCAGGCTAGAGATAACGAGGTAAGCTTAATCAGGGAGGGTGAGGCCCTCTTCTAGCAGTTGAGGTGTGAACACCAAGGGAGGAGAAACTGCTTTTGTAGTTGGCTAGCCATTCATAGTCTTTGTTTAGTCCTGAGCTGATGGTGTCAAATTTGCAAATGAACTGAAGCTCTACAGTTTCTCTTTGGAGTCTGGTCCTGAAGCTTTTTTGCTGCAGGATGGCTACCTTTAAGTCTGCAATTGTGTGTCCAGGGAGGTTGAAGTGTTCTCCTACAGGCTTTTGTATATTGCCATTCCTTATATCTGATTTGTGTCCATTTATCCTTTTGCGTAAAGACTGTCCAGTTTGACTGATGTACATAGCAGAGGGGCATTGCTGGCATATTATGGCATATATTACATTGGTGGATGTGCAGGTGAATGAACCGGTGATGGTGTGGCTGATCTGGTTAGGTCCTGTGATGGTGTTCCTGGTGTAGATATGTGGGCAAAGTTGGCATCGAGGTTTGTTGCATGGATTGGTTCCTGAGTTAGAGTTATTATGGTGCAGTGTGTAGTTGCTGGTGAGAATATGCTTCAGGTTGGCGGGTTGTCTGTGGGCGAGGACTGGCCTGCCTCCCAAGGCCTGTGAAAGTGAGGGATCGTTGTTCAGGATGGGTTGTAGATCACTGATGATCCGTTGGAGAGGTTTTAGCTGAGGACTGTAAGTGATGGCCAGAGGAGTTTTGTTGGTTTCTTTCTTCGGTTTGTCTTGCAGCAGGAGGCTTCTGGGTACACGTCTGGCCCTGTTGATCTGTTTTCTTATTTCCTCATGTGGGTAGCGTAGTTTTGAGAATGCTTGGTGAAGATCTTGTAGGTGTTGATCTCTGTCAGAGGGGTTGGAGCAAATACGGTTGTATCTCAGTGCTTGGCTGTAGACAATGGATCGTGTGGTGTGTCCGGGATGGAAGCTGGAGGCATGTAGGTAGGCATAGCGGTTAGTGGGTTTTCGGTATAGGGTGGTGTTAATGTGACCATCGCTTATTTGCATCGTGGTGTCTAGGAAGTGGACTTCCCGTGTAGACTGGACAAATTGCTTCAAGCAGGGCAGTTACAGCCCAAGGCTGGGGTTTTTCCACCTCTAAGGCAAACCCAACCAGCCAGACAGAGAAGACTTTGGTTTTACCCCACTGGCTAACCACATGTCATCCCAAGCAATCCCCTTAGACACTCCAGTTTCCCAGTCTCACCACCAGTGCCACTCGTTATGGGGACAAATGGTCATGAAAACCAATGCCCCAGTAAAAGAAAAAAGGTCCCCCCGATCCCAAAGGACTAATCCCCCAGATCCAGGTCAATATACAAATCAGATCTTACCCACAAATCACGCTGTTGCCAATCCTTTAGAATCTAAAATCTAAAGATTTATTCATAAAAGGAAAAAGATACAGGTGAAAGCTAGAATTGGTTAAAAGGAATCAATTACATACAGCAATGGCAAAGTTCTTGGTTCAGACTTGTAGCAGTGATAGAATAAACTGCAGATTCAAATCAAGTCTCTGGAATACATCCCCAGCTGGGATGGGTCCTTCAGTCCTTTGTTGAAAGCTTCAGTTGTAGCAAAGTTCCTCAGGAGGTAAGAAGCAGGATTGAAGACAAGATGGAAGAGCTGCAGCAGTCTTTTATAGTCTTTCATCATGTGGCCTCTCTTTCTTTGTTCCAGAGACAAGCATTGGGGCACATGGCAAGAAACAACCTTAGCGTTTGTTCCATAGGCATGTTTCTCCATACCTTCCTGAGTCACAGGCGTGTCCGCCTTCTCTCAATGGGGCCACTGTATAGCTGATGGTTCTTAATGGGCCATCAAGAAGACCTGCCAGAGCTGATAGCTTGTCTGGGTCCCAGAAGCACAGCCCCAGTTTGAAATACAGGGAGTATAGAGCCAATATTCATAACTTCAACTACAAAACTGATACATACATGTAAATGGCATAATCATAACCAGCCAAGCATAACCTGGTCTTAGACACCTCATTTGCCCCCCTTTATATAAGATTTGGTGCCACTACGGGACCTTGGTTGCAACAATGTTCTATACAGTCCCAGTTATTGTCAATAACGTCACAGGTACCACCAACATGACAGGGCTGGATTAACTTTTTGTGGGCCCGGCGCCAAACATATTTGTGGGCCCCCATTGGGGAAATAGGGCATGTGATGGGAGGCAGTCTACAGAGCAAGGGGCCGGTTGGGGGCAATGAGGCACAGTGCAGTGGGAGTGGCCCCACTCAGCCCAGCACAAGGGCACTGTTTACAAACCCAAAACTGCTAGACACACACTGGCCCGCCCAGCCCTGCGATGCCAGCGTGCCCCTTCCACACTGCCTCCCTGCCCAGTGCCCTGCCCTTATGCCCAGCGCCCCCTCGCCCAGAGACCTCCCCCAGCGCCCCCACGCCCAGAGACCTCCCCTACAGATCCCTATGCCCAGTGCCCCCTCGCCCAGAGGCCTCCCCCATAGATCCCAATGCCCCCAGACCCACTATGCCCAGAACCCCTTGCCCAGAGACCCCTCCCGCTGACCTCCCATCACAACTGCACGGCACCCTGAACACCATACCCCCTGCCCAGCTCCCCCACCCACAGATCCCCTACTGTCCAGCACCCCCTTCACAGTCCCACCATCACAGCTACAGAGCGCCCCATATTCCTGAGAGAATGCTGCATCAAATTCTGTGCATAATATTTTAAAATTCTGATTTTTTTTTTTTTTTTTTTTTTTTTTTACAATAAGTAAATGTGGAAGCTCCACCATGGCAGTGGGGAGCACAGGCCACTGGCTGCATGGAGGTGGGAGATCACCCTGCAGCCTCCCCCGGCCCCCTGGGACAGGGACTTGGCAATGAGGCTGAACCTGACCCTGGCACAGCATAAGGGCCAGGCCTGCCACAGAAACACCCTGGGGCTCTGCCCCTTTTGCGCCAGGCGCACCAGATGTGGGCAGGAAGGCTCAGCCTGGCAGCAGGATCCAAGTGCAGAGGGACTTAGTGTGGGGGTATCCAGATGGGGGTAAGACGGTTCTGTGGAAGGGGGGGGTAAGAGGGTTCTGTGTGGGGCAGAGGCAGTCTGCGGGCAGGCAGCTCAGTGGGGGATCTGGATGCACAGGGAGGTTCCAGGGGCAGGGGCAATGGGAGTCTGCAGGGGGGACCAAGTGAAAGTGATTGGAGCTCAGCGGGTGGGGGGGGAGTCTGGGTGCAGGGGAGGTGGGGTTCATTTGGGTGGGGGTCTAGGTGTAGGTGGTTGGGGCTCAGTGGGGAGGGTGTCTGTCGGGGGGGGCTCATCGGGGTGGTACAGATGCAGGGGAGGTGAGGCTTCTCAGGGTGAGGGTTTGATGGGCCTGCTTAACAGGGGAGCCGCAGCTGCTGCCAAAGTAATCCGCATGCTGGACCCCCACTTCCCCTATTCCCTTCTCTTCCCCATCCCATGCCCCTTCCCCGTCACTCCATCTCCTCCCCATTCCACCCCACCCCCTTCTTTCCCTACTGCCCCTTCCCCCTGCCCCCACCTCCCCATCCCCTTCTCTTCCCCATCCCATGCCCCTTCCCCATCACTCCATCTCCTCCCCAACCCACCCCACTCCCTTTTTTCCCAACTGCCTCTTCCCCCTGCCCCCACTTCCCTTATCCTTTTTTTCTTCCCCAGCCCAGCACGCAGAAGGGAGCCCAACCAGCACTAGGACCCAGAGGGTGCTGTCCAGCTGCAAGTCCAGGAAGCTTTCTTTTTCAGCCCATCACACACACACAGACTACAGCTTGTTCTACCCCTTCCGCCCACGGCCCAGGGGGTGGGCTAGGCGGGGGGGGAGGGAGGGGGTGCATAAACCCACACCTCTGCGCAGCTCCAAGGGCTTTGTCAGCGGGGGGGCCGCGGGCGCAGCAACTGGAGACTGCGTGGCAGGGAGCTGCAGGGGATGCAGCAGGGGAAGCCCCGCTGCTCAGAGCAAAGGTAGGGAGGAGGCAGCGCCCCTGAGGTATGCCTGCCTGAGGCGAGTGCCTCACTGGCCTCGCCCTCGTTACGGCCCTAACTTATTAAACTAAATTCTTAACTTCCAAGTTAGAGTTATTTTTTAAAATACCTGCCTTTACAGTTACATTTCAGGTTTCTTGTATAGTCCTCACTACATGCACATATAGGCAAATCAGAGCCAATAGTAATGTCTGTGCAGATTTTAGTTAGTACTTTTGGAAGCAGACAGTTGTGCTCCTTTGAAAGGTAGGGCACAAGAAAACCTTAATCCTTGGCTCTAGGTTCTGACCCTTAAAACCTATGTTGTTCTTGGTGAATTCCTCATGCTCTTCACTACAAGAATTCTATAAAAGATATTAAATGGTATTCCCTTTTAAATAACTATTGAAAATAAAATCACAGTTTGCTTTGCAGCAAATTTGGACTGACTCATCAGTTGATTGCTCGTGAACTATTTTCCTCTAATGTTCTGTACTACTGAAGAGCTTTTTTGTTTCTAGTTAGGAGCCCTTTAAGCATGTGAGTAGATCCTACCTTTTTGAACTCACCAAGTTATGTAATTTAAAATTGAAGACTTTCAGTAGCTTAGTACTTGTGACTAAAAGTCAGCTAAACTTAAAGCTCTTAAAATAGGTTTGTATACATAGAATAAAGATGCATTTGGTACGCGTTAAAGTTAAAACAAAAATTCAGGAGTGACATGTTTATCAATAATTAAGCAATATTTTTGTATAATACTAATAAAAAATAAAACTTGGAAATATAAACAATCTGGTAAAGTACAGAACTGTAATATCAGAGGGGTAGCCGTGTTAGTCTGGATCTGTAGAAGCGACAAAGGGTCCTATGGCACCTTATAGACTAACAGAGGTATTGAAGCATAAGCTTTCGTGAGTGAATCATAAGCTTTCACCCACGAAAGCTTATGCTTCAATACCTCTGTTAGTCTATAAGGTGCCACAGGGCCCTTTGTCGCTTCTACAGAACTGTAATAGTTTCTTTAAGTTAGAGTTATTTAGCCGTAGAACAGCTGGATCCAATGAATAGGACATGAGACTGGGAGTCAAGAGGACTTTAGTTCTGTTCCCATTTCTTCCATTCACGTGCTCTGTGATCCTGGGCAAGTCACTTAACTTCTGCACTTTAGTTTCTTCATCTGTATATACTTTTTGAGGATAATATTTGTTTATATAAAGCACATTAGATGTATTGATTAATAAAACATATAACAGATGTTTGTTACTTAGACATACATTAACACGTGTATATGTATAAGCACATACGCATGTTTTCTCTTTTATTTCTCTATATATTTTGTTTTTGTGTTCATTGTTAAAAGAAATCAGTGGGTTTTCTTATTCCTGTTATCAACTGTGAATCAGAAAAATGCATAATAGAAAAAGTAGCTGAATTGTACATGATTTGTGTGTGTATGCTTGTAGCATCTCCACTGTAATGTTTCAATGCAATTTTTTTATTTAATTTCCTTTTAAAAAGGAAAAAAATAAAGCTCCCAATGTCTTTGATTGTAAGAGAAATATACATCTCTAATCATTAGAGCAAACCTGCAATTCCAATATTCTTAGTCTGGCTGTGCATTGTTGAATTGTGCTCTACAGATCATGCAGATTTTGAAATTGATGGGGAGAGGTTCCAGAGGATATGATGCCAGTTCTGCAAAGCTTTTTATGATGCTGTTTCCCATGTATGAGAGATGGTTTGCCAAGGTAAATTCAAGGGCTACCTGGGATGTGAGATCCATGGTATCTTTTGAAAAGATTAGGTGATAACCGTGGCATCCTGAAAACCCCATCTTCTTCGAGTTCTGGTCCCTATGTGTATTTCACTGTGGGTACAGATGCTCTCCATGTGCCCGGAGCGGGAGAATTTTGAAATCAGTGTCAGCTGGTCTGAACATGTGTCCTGGCTCACCTTGTGTCTCTGACCAAGGAGATAAAGAGCATGGTGTACTGACTTCCTCTCTAGTTCCTTCTTGCTGCTGCTTGGTCTGGACTGGAGCCCCCAAGTCCAAAGCTTCAACTTTCATGCCTTTTGCAAGACTCCATCTTCGTTGCCTACAAGCATGGCTTCAAACCGTGTACTTGCCAAACTGGCAGTCCAAGAGCTCTCCTTTCTGGGCGTCTGTGTAAATGCTGAAAAAATCTGTTCCCTCTATTACCATTCCTGCTGCGAGTTTTGCACGAGATTCAGTAGGATAGGGCACGAGTTATTCTCATTGCTCCCAACTGGCCTAGACGGTTTTGGTTCCCTAACCTCCTACACGTGTCCCAATCTCCTGGCTTAAGGGAACAGCAATATCAGGCATCCCAAATGGTGGCTGCTTCGTCTTGGAGCCTGTTTTTTGGGTGGGCATCATCCTTATAGCAATTGAGTAAAGCTGTACAGAACATCCTTTCTAATAGTAGTAAGGATTCCAGTAGGAAATATTACCTAGCTAAGTGGAAACATTTTTCTGACTGGGCACATCAAAGACATATTTTTCCAGAAGACACAGATACTCCTTTCATTCTGGACTATATTCTTTCCTTGAAGATAGCAGGTTTGTCCAACAGTTTCTAACAGGCCCACTTGACAGCAATCAGTGCATATCATTTGTCTTCACAGGGCTACTCAATCTTTGCCCACCCTCTGACTAGCAGATTCTGGAAAGGCCTAATCAGAACCTTTCTACCTACTCCTCAATGGGACTTGAACCTTGTTCTCTCAGTACTCACTAAGACTCCTTTTGAACCATTAGCTTCTTGGTCCATGTCGCTCCTATCCATGAAGGTTGCATTCCTGGTAGCCATCGCCTCAGCCAACTGTGTTGGTGAGCTTGGGGCATTGATGGCAGATCCTCCTTGCACTATATTCCTTAAGAACAAGGTTTCATTATCTTTACACGCTAAATTCACCTCCAGAGTAGTCTCTGAGTTTCACCTGAACCAGTCTATCCACTAAGAAGTACTGTCTTCTTCCCAAAGCCTCACGCCTCCTCAGAAGAAAGGAGGCCCTATTCCATCAATGTTTGGTGAGCCATAGTCTTTTACCTGCAGAGAATGAAAATATTTAGGAAATCTCCTAAATCAGTGTTTCTCAATGACTGGTCCATGGACTGGTGCCAGTCCCTGAGATTTCCCTGACACACTTTAGGAAGGCAGCAGGCTGGTCCCTGGTATCAAAAAGTGCGAAACACTGCCCTAGACTATTTGTCATCAGGCTCGGGGATCAGGCTATATCTTCCCAAAGAATCTTGAAATGGATCTTGGGCTGTATCTTGCTCTGCTGGCAGCTGTCTAATCTTCCCCCTCCTCATGGGGCAAGAGATCAAGCAATATCTATGGCATCGCTTCAAAGTGCGCCTCTGCTTGATATTTGTAAGGCAGCTACGTGGAGCTCAATCCACATATTTGCTAAATATCATACCTTGGTACAGGATTCAACCACTGATGCATCTTTTGAAACAGCAGTCCTTTGTTCGGCTCTGCCATCTGTGATCGTGCATCATACTCCTATATGTGTACTGTTTATCAATCAACCACAGTGGAATATACATAAGGACCACAACTCAGAGAAGACGAGAAAGCTATTTATCTTATAGTAAGTGGAGGTTCTTTGAGATGTGTGGTCCCTATGTGTATTCCACTATCTTCTCTCCTTTCCCTCTTCTTTGGGTCTTCTCTGATTCACGATGGAGAAGGAACTGGAGAGATGATCAGTTTGTCCCATCCTTTATCTCTTCAGTTGGAGGGACGAGGTGAGCCAGGGTGCATGGTTGGACCAATGGACACTGCTTTCCAAATTCTCCAGCTCCAGGCGGATGGAGGACATGTGTGTCCACAGTGGAATACAGATTAGGGACCACACATCTCAAAGAACCTCCAGTCAGGTAAGGTAAGTAATTTTCTTTGCCAGTCGCCAATATTGGCTCAGTGTTTCCTTATATTCCCCCATCTATCTGTATCCATCTACTGTCTCATGTCGTATCCTTAGATTGGAAAGCTCTTTGAGGTGGGGACCATCTTTTTGTTCTGTGTTAGTACAGTGCCTAGCACAATGGGTCTTGATCCATTACTACGGTTCCTAGAGACTACGATAATACAAATAATAAATAACAATAAGCCATGGGCTCTGGTAATGACTGTGCTATTTCACTGCACCCTGCCACTGAGTTGGATGGAAAAGTTCTGTTCCTTGCACAAAGCGCATGTAATTGGGCTTTGCTCCAAGAATAGGATTTGGTCCTCTTTAAAACAACCTCCAGTATCCAGTGGCAATGTAACCATTGTTGACGCCACAAGCAAGTAAATGGCTTATTTGCTTATACAGTCACTTTACTACCACTGTACTACTATAGGCAAAGCACTCTAGCAACAGCTATAGTCAAGGCCCTGTGAGCTCTGTATCAAATTTGACCTAAATTCTGCAGCAAGGGACCTAAGGCCTATGGAACTCAAGTATAGAAGCCTGGAAATTGTCAATTTCAAATACATTAAAATATGGATGTTTGTATTGAATTAAATATGAAAACTAATGATACAACCAGTACACTATTCCTTGGGTTACTTAATTTAAAAAATGATTAAAAATTGTAATGAACTCTAATTATATCTATGGGATACAGCATGAAAGTATCATAAAGTGAAAATTTTATAAAACTTTTGTGGTGCTTGCCCTTAAAATTTTGTAAAACTTGGTCTTTTTATAAGCAAGTCTACAAATGATGTTATTTTAAAAGATATACATGCTGTAGTTGAAAAAAATAAAATAAAACAAAGATGGTTCAATTTGATTAGTTACCCTAAAAAACTAAAAGGTATCGATATATTTTGTAAAGTACCTTAAAATAACAATATTTTCCTGTACAAATCGGATCCACCTAACTCGTCCACCTAGTTTTCTTCCAAACACTGGATGTTTGGAGACTTCAGCCTTGCAACAAGCTGCATGTTGTTTTTCACACATGCCTAAAGAGCCGGCTGTGAATACTCTTGAACACTAGGTGGCATACGTTCAATATGACAACATAACTACAGCTGTCTGACAGAAAAAATGAGTGTTAAAACATGAAAATGAGGTGCCACCTAATATTTCCAGTATGGTAAAGACAGCTGTGAGAAACAAGGAGCTGGCCTCTTCAGAGCTTTCCTTGACAGTTTATACTAATGGCTATCTTTTTTTTTTTTTTTTTAAAGGTTTATGTGTCTGGTAAACTCTCCATTTACCTATAAGTTGTTTTTTTAAAAAAAATCTTTTTTTTTTAAAGGTGCTAGATGCTTTGCAGCTTGAAGTAGATCAGGGGTGTGCAAACTATGGCCTGCGGGCCCATCCTGTCCGGCCCCTGAGCTTGCCGGGGAGGCTCCCTCCGGTCCCTCCCCAGCTGTCCCT
Source organism: Macrochelys suwanniensis (assembly GCA_033296515.1). Classification (NCBI taxonomy): domain Eukaryota; kingdom Metazoa; phylum Chordata; order Testudines; family Chelydridae; genus Macrochelys; species Macrochelys suwanniensis. The sequence goes on along the minus strand of CM065780.1, from coordinate 45,460,775 downwards.
CTGTAATGACGCTGCCACATGGGCAGCTCTCCGGGGTGCGGGGCTGCGCAACAGCATGTCTGGCTCCAGCCACTGCTCTGAGCGGCATGGTAAGGGGGCCGGGGCCGGAGCCGGGGAGTTGGATGGCAGGGAGTCCCGGGAGGCAGTCAGGGGACAGGGAGCAGGGGAAGGTGAGATGGGGTGGAGGTACTTGGGGGGCGGTCAGGGAATGGGGGGGTTGGATAGCTGTGGGAGTCCCGGGGGTCTGTCAGGGGCAGGGGTGTGGATTGGGGGCGGGCAGTCAGGAGACAAGGAGCAGGGGTGCTTACATACGGCGTGGGGTGCCGGGGGGGGGGGGTTAGGTGTGAGGGGTCTCTGAAAGGGGCGGTCAGGGGACAAGGAGCAGGGGAGTATAGATAGGGGGTGGGATCTCAGGGGGTTGTGGTTAGGGGTGGGGGGGTCTCTGAAGGGGGTAGTCAGGGGACAAGGACCGGGGGGGTGTTGAATGCATCAGGGATTCTGAGGGGGGCAGTCAGTGGACGGGAAGTGGGAGGGGGCGGGGGCCAGGCTGTTTGGGAGGGGCACAGCCTTCTCTACCCGGCCCTTCATACAATTTTGCAACCCCGATGTGGTCCTCGGGCCAAAAAGTTTGCCCACCACTGAACTAGATGCACAGACTTTTAATTTAAACTGGTGCTTCAGGCACTTTGGGTAAGGGCCATGACAGTAAATACCACATGGAAACACATTATTCCATCCCTGGACTCTGAAGTCTATAAAAAGCATTTTATTAGACACTTTAAAAAAAATGGAATTATTCTTCTGGACTTGCTTTCTTACCAAATCTTTAGGTGTTTTCCTTAGCAAAAAATTATGTCTGTCACTCTTCTTTGTTTTATAAAAATTAAAATCAGGATTTATGTTTATTTTGTTGCAACTGTTATAGAGTGCTGTAGTAGAGCCTAAATCTTATAAGTGAAAAATATGCGTTTATTTTGGGGCTTACATTTACTAATATACCATCTCATATTATAACTGCCATAAAATGTGATGGTCTTATGTGTGCTGTTATATGGCACAGCGAGGATGAAAAACTTCACTAATTTAAAAACGTATTTTTGGTCTCTAAGATGCAGTAAATGTTTTTAGGTCACATTAGAAATGCCAAGATACATAGAAGGGTATGGGATTATGAAAAAATGTGTCAGACCAAAGTGTATACTGTAGTTGCTGAACCATGGTAGAGAAAAGAAGGCAAATTAATTTCTTGTCATTAGTTTTGTTGATGTAACCAGAACATCAAATTGCATCCAAAAGGGATAGTATACGGAGAAAAGAAAAAAAAAGTTTGCTCATCTGCTCCTTTCTCTTGGCTGCAGGAGTTACATGCATAGAATCTTATTTGTGCACCTTTTTATCTGCCTGCCACCATTAATATTTCCTAGTGATACTTGTCATACACAGTCAGGGCTGGCCCACAACATTTTGGCACCTGAGGTGGGGAGCTCAAATGACACCCCCATTCTGCCTCGCTTGGGCCAAAATTGTGAAAGGTCTCAATTCTGCCTTATTCCTGTTGTACTCCTCTCATGGTACTGCTCTGCTACCTACCCCAATAAAGGAGAACTAACAACTTAAAATGCTTTGTTCAAAAATTTTAGGTAACACTTAACTTTCAAACGCCTGAACAGCAAATGTAATTTTTCTTGTCTGCATAGTAAACACTGGCATTTTTATCTCTTTGAATAATCAAAGTGGTGCTTTCCGTGTCTTCTTGGTTGCAAAGATTTGAACTTCTTCCTGAAGGTCCACAGTCTGAGCCAGCTCATGCTCTATTGAGATGGTTGCAAGGCCGACCAGCCTCTCCTGTGTCATTGTGGAGCATAGATGTGTTTTTATTAACTTCAGCTCGGAGAAGCTGCATTCTTCACTGGCAACTGTTACAGGAAGTGTTGGAAGTATGCGCAGAGCAACAAAAGCATTTGGAAAGAGGGTGGTCATCTTATTTGTGCACATATATTACAGAACAGCCTTTGGAGTTCATGCTGCTGAAATGTATCTTGAAAGGGATTTCAGTTCATCACCTAAATCACTCGCATCAATATCACGCATGTCATCATGTGTCAACACTGTCCCTAGTGCCCTGCATTGCTGGTGTAGGTCGTCTTCAGGTACAGCGAGGAGTTTTGGAATATCGTACAACATCCCAAATATACAGCTGTGTTCCTTGAGCTGCATGAAACGTTCTTCAACTGACTGTATTGCCCAATCTAGCACCTGGTTAAAGAATTCAACTTTGAATTGTTTGGGGTCTCTTATGGGATTATCCCGTGCCTTGTAATCAAAATGTCTTCTTCAGTGACTCTTGTATTCTTGAATGGGTGGGAAAATAGCTTCAGTGTGAAGTTCCTCTGCCAACTTCTGTGCACTCTTCAGAACGTTTTGAAATCCCTTATCTGACCGGTAAGACTGTACGTATGACTTTGCTTTGTCCAGTTGTTCCATTGCTCCAAATATATCAAGGTCAACACCTTGGAGTCTCTTGCTTATAACATTTATTTCAAACAGTATGTCATGACACAACACTAAGCCACACAGAAATTTGAAGTTATGTATGTTTCTGGTGATTCCATTTCCCTGTGTCACTGTTCTCCCACGAACAGTTCCTGTCATAGCATTATCCTCTGTAATGGCAACTATGGCATCATCTATCTTCCCAATTTGGTGTTTGATAGGCTTTATTGCCTCCACTCGACTTTCCCATTTTGTGGCACTCAGTGGTTTCAGTGTCAGAGAGGATGTTCCCAGATGTTGCTTCAAAATTTGCCATCGATGAGTTGATGCAGAGAAAAATACATAGATGCTTTGAATTACATTAAAAAAATTCAGCAGCCTCACTAGAAGCTGATGCTGCATCACTGACCACCAAGTTCAATGAATGAGAACTGCATGGGACAAAAAAAGCTCGAGGGTTTAACTCTTGGATCCGTGTCCGCACTCCTCTGTTCTTTCCTCTCACGTTGGCACCATTATCGTAGCCCTGACCTCTCATGTCAGCCATTGCAATTCCCATATCTTCCAGCTTTTTAAGAAGCACATTTGTCATACCAGCTCCTGTAGTATCATCATTGTCAATAATTCTAGAAAATGCTCTCTGACAGTCGCCATTGCAGGGACTTTTTAACTAGGTTCTGTTGTTGTTACAAAACGCACCATTAAAGTCATTTGTTCGATATGGCTGATGTCAGGTGTGCAGTCCAGAATAACAGAGTAATATCATGCTGACCTTAGATCTGCCCCAATCTTCTGTTTGACTTTTGTTGCCAGTAACTGTATGATCTCATTTTGAATTGTTTTTCCATGGTAGTGGTGTGTGTACATTTCTTGGGTGGTGACTCTTCTTAGATGCTCCTGGAGTACAGCATCATACTCAGCCATCAGCTCCACAATTTTAAGGAAGTTTCCATTGTTTGGCACATACAGCTGATCTGATGTGCCACGCAGTGCTAGGTTTTGGGTAGCAAGCTGTCAGGGTTCCCTCCCCACTCTAAACTCTAGGGTAAAGACGTGGGGGCCCGCATGAAGAGCCCCTAAGCTTATTTTTACCAGCTTAGGTTAAAACCCCCAAGGTACAAAATTCCCTGCACCCTGAGAAATGCTTCTTTCGCTGCTACCATCAAGTGTCTAACAGGAATCCAGGAAAGGAATCACTTGAACTTCCCTCCCCCCCAAAATACGCCCTCAAGCCCGTACACCCCCTTTCCTGGGAAGCTTGAGAACAATCTCCCAACCAATTGGTTACACAGTGATCTAAAAACCCACCCCCTGGGTTTTAACACCATAGAAAACAGTCAGCTTCTTAAAAGAAGGATTTTATTAAAACAAAGAAGGTAAAATCATCTCTGTAAAATCAGGATGGTAACTAATTACAGGGTACTCAATTTCCAAACTCAGAGGGATTCCCCTTCTGGCAAACTTAAAGCTACAGAAAAACAGGAATAACCCCCCCCTTAACACAGGGAACACACCAAGCAAAATAAACTGAAATCTACTCGCTATGCTATCTAAACTTACTTTAGAAAAGTGAGTACTGGTGAGGAGACTGATTTTCTGTAGGTTCTTTCTGTCTTCCAAGATCACTCCGTGTCTGACAAAGAGCCACACACCAAGCCTTCCCCCCTCCCAAGATTTGAAAGTATCTTGTCCCCTTATTGGTCAGATGCCAGCCAGGTCAGGTGTCAGTCTGGCTACCTGTATTTCTTAACCCTTTACTGGTAAGAGGATTTTATAGCACTGCATCAGACCCTCTCCCCCTTCCCTTCATTTATGACACAAGCATTCTCACAATGGCAATGAGCCTTTTCAGAACATTTTGCCAGAAAAGAGACTCATCAATCTTCTCTTGATGCTAATCATCTGTGGTGGCCTTTAACCTTGGTCTCATCTCAAGCTCTTTCCACCTATAGAATGCTCTCTGGTGATTTGCTGCCTTCTCATGGCATGCCAGATTTCTAGCCAGATTTTTCTAGTCCTTTGTTCCTATAGAACCCAATGTGGCTGGAACATTAGACTAGAAGAGTTTGCAACAAAAACAGTATGCAGCATTCTGGGTTTTTGAGTACGTAAGCCATGGCCTCTCCACTTTGTCACCATTGGGGATTTCACGCCACTAATGTGTTGGATGGAAACTTCTATTTTCATTGTCTTTGGGGAACATGAAGTTTTTCACTTGCTGTGGCCCATGCAGTACAAGGAAGTCCCTCTGGCTACCGTAGGGTGACCAGATGTTCCGATTTTATAGGGACAGTCCCGATTGTTGGGTCTTTTTCTTATATAGGCTCCTATTACCCCCCACCCCCTGTCCCGATTTTTCACATTTGCTGTCTGGTCACCCTAGGCTACTGCTCAAGTGGGTCCACGGTCCTGGATCATCTAGACTTAAGGAACTAAATTCAGCAGCTGCCATTTCTTGCGCCTCCACCACACTCTTCTCTGATCTACACTTTTCTTCAGGAATGTGCATGTTTACATCCATTTGATATGGAGATATGGATGCTGCAGTAGCTGCCAGGTCACCTGCACTCCAACTAACTGGAAGATCAGGCATCTCCTCACCACTCACATCCTCACTGGGGCTGGAAGGCTCATTGTGAACATTTGTATCTATGTATCTTAGGAGAGCTCCTTCCTGCTTAGATAGAAAAGCTTCCTTTGCTTTCTTTCTTTTTCTGAATGCTGTCCCAGAGGGGCGTTTTCTTCTTTCACTCATGACTGCTGTTCTGTGCCAGCTATAGTGGCTCTGAACACTCAACTGAAGGGGACAAATAAGCAGGCTGGTAGCAGGGCTGAGTGAGGGAAGATATCAGCGTCTTAAGGGCCTAACTGGCTCCTACTACTTCAGGGTATGTCTACACTACCCGCTGGATCCCTGAGCGTGCTCCCCGTCAACTCTGGAACTCCACCTCCGCGAGAGGCGGAAGCAGAGTCGACGGGGGAGCGGCAGCGGTCTACTCGCCGCCATGAGGACGGCCAGGTAAGTCGACCTAAGATACGTTGACTTCAGCTATGCTATTCGCGTAGCTGAAGTTGCGTATCTTAGGTCGACTCCTCCCCCAGTGTAGTCCAGGCCTCAGTTGACTGCCTGTTCTCCTCAAGTGGGTTCAGGGAAGCAGCAGGAAACAGGAAGCTCCATGAGAAGCTGGTGTTAATCAGTCAAGGCTCCTGGGGGTGCTAGAGAGGTACATAAGAGGCTCCTCCTTCTCTCTCTCCCTGCAGTTCCTGCTGCTTTCTGTTATTCTCTCTCACCTTTTCTCCTGCCTGCTTGTCATGTCTCTTGTGCCCTCCTTTCTCCAGCACAGCACTCCACCATCTCTGTGCATCTAGAGCAGAGAGAATACATATGCACCAGCAGCAGACACAATTTTCTACAATCTGGGTCCTAGTGGTGCCCCCCGAGAGTCTGGCACCTGAGGCGGCTGCCTCAGTTCGCCTCATGGTAAGACCAGCCCACAGTTCTAGATCCCAGATATGTAAATTTATTACCTGTCTAGTCTGCCTAGTATAACTGTCAGTCTCACGTCTTCCTTATTGGTTTTAAGGAGTCTAATCCTGGATGCTGAGTCCTTTACAGGGTTTGGTCCAAGATCTCTAGGTTAGTAACTGCAGCATAGTAGTGTCCACTGGCAATGCTGTACATTGTACAATGAAAGCTAATTGTGTATGAGTTGCATCTTAATTAGTGTCTAATTTTCTTCTATTTCTTTTTTGATAGCCAAAAGCAGCATGCCACCCTGCCATCTTCAGAATTGTTGATGAAATTTTCAAGTAAGTTTTGGTAACTTTTACAGTGAGGATTTAAAATTTTCAGCTTTTAGACTGAATGTTGATGTAAGGGTATAGTCGTTATAAAGATAGAGGACTGTGAGTTCGGAATTGTGGGGCCTAACTGTGTCACTGTTTAGATATGTGATCTCTGATAAACTCTGTACCTTAGTTTACTGTTCTGTAAAATGAGTATAATACCTGTGTCATGTAGTATTGTGAAACCTAATGAATGTGGAGCACCTTGAGATCCTCATATAAAAGGCATTATAGCCCAGATCCACAAAGGTGACTCAGGCATTGCAATTCCTAATTTTTAGGTACCTAGAATATTACTGGAACAGCAATGGGATCCACAAGCCAGCACACTAGGCAGAGAGCTGCCTTCCTAGCCAATGGGAGATGCCGATGAGAGAGGTGTATCTGAAGTCCTGCCCCTCTCACAGAGTTAGGAACCTAAACCCAGGCTTCTATCTCTGCTTGCACTCCACAGCCGGGAACCCCTCTCTTAGAATCAGGTGGCTTAGGTGGCTAATCTGTTTTTTGCAAGAATGAGTTAGGTGCCACATCCAGGATGTGGGAGACTTGGGTTCAATTTCCTCCTCTGCTTGATTCTGAGTGGATTTGAACAGCAGTCTCTCAGCTCTCAGGAGAGTGCCCAAACTACTGGGCTATGGGATAGTCTGACATGGGTCTCCCTCAGTCTCCTGCTGAAGCTGTTCCACTATGTATAAAGGCATTTTGTCAAAGAGAGAAAGTGAGAGAATGACTCTAGCCTGGTGGTTGGGGCACCCACCTGGGAGGTAGGAGACTCAGGGTCCAGTCTCTCTGCTCCAGTGACTGTTTTATAACTATTTAGACATAGTGGAACAGCTTCAGCAGGAGAGACTGAGGGAGCCCCACATAAAAATATCCCATACTCCGTGGTCAGAGCACTCTCCTGAGAGTTGGGAGACCCCTGTTCAGATCCTTTCTCAGAACCAGGCAGAAGGGGGAATTGAACCAGGGTCTCCCACATCCTTGGTGAGTGCTCTAACAACTGGACTAAAAGTTATAAGGTGGGTAGTGGTGGCACCACTACCTGCTGCTGCTACATCTTCAATGGGGCATGATCCGGTTAGGCATGCTCTGAGAACACCCACAGGAGAGGGTCCTGGAAGTGAGACAGACATTTTGCCATCTGTCTTCCCCTGGTTTGTGATTCGCACTGGGACATGGATGGGAAATAACTGTCCAGATGCCTAGAATGAGGCAGCAGTGCACTTGTCCAGAAGCACAAATTTAAGAGCCTAGGGACCGTCTATAATGGAAATTTAGGTGCTGCGTGAGTTTAGGCTCCTACAGTGTTGGGCGGCAGCCACGTGGGCCTTTTGTGGATTGCAATGATGCCTTAAACTGGGCTTTAGGTGCATAAATCTGCTTTAGGCATCGAAGTCCCTTTGTGGATCTGGGCCCAAGAACTATTGTTGATACAACTAACTAGATTATACTTTGGCCCTCAAAACTGAATTTGTTTTGTATTTCAATACAAACTTGTGTTTGAAATATAGTATATTAGAAATGTAAATACTCAATAATTATTGTACTGTTGGCAGTGTAAAGACTTGAGGATTAACTAAAATATTTGCCCCTGTTGATAAGACATCACACAAGTCTGCTGGCTATCTTCAGCTGTGACACTGAATCTGATCTTTATATTAGTAAGGTATTGAACACCAGTAGATAAGGAATGCTAGTTTTTCAGTGCATTAAAAATTACCTGATGCATTATACACAATTCGCCACATGGGGGCTTCCAATTCTTTGTAGTGGGTTTTCAGTGTTTTCTTTTTTCCTTTACTTGACTATCAGTTGCACTCATTTATTTATATCATTCTTTTAAAAAGGCAAATAGCCAATTTCACACTGATGAAGTAGCAGTTTTAATTACATGATGGTATATTTAGTTTAATCCCGACATTTGTGAGCCACAGCTCATCAAATGTTCTCCTTCATAAGGAAAAACAGCTTTTAGGGATATATCTGTTTCCTGGGAATTGCATTAGATTGGATTTACAGCTCAGATGTGAGGTGTTCACTGGCATAGGATTTGCTTTTTTCAATCACAGAATCTTAAAGTTGACCTGTCCTCGGGAAGAGCGAAAGTTTCTTTCACAATTATTTAAATGTCGAGGGATCTCCTTGGTGTTAGTTATAGAACATCTCTGATTGATGAGTTCCCTGATTAAGATGCAAGTGAGATGCTATTTCGTATACATTTGAGAATCACTTAGATCTTCAGTGGTTTGATGTCTCAGAATAATAGTAAATTATAATCAGGGACCTGTGGGTTCTGTGGTATATACTGGTCCTAAATTCTTCAACAACGTTCCTGATTTCTGTGGCATAAAACTTCGCAGCAAATTTAAATTCCTTTTTACAGCACGCAATATTTGTTTGACGACAAGATCTGTTGTCAGACGTCACCAGTGTGGTGCTCTGCTCTATCCAATGTTGATAACAGTCGGCTACATGCGTGTGCGTGTTCTCCCAGTGTGCTGTCCCAGGTCTGTGCAGATAGCTGGCACAGCAGATCTCAAGCGAACTGCCCAATGACCACAGACTCCGATAAGGTACGAAGGCACCCGGCCAGGTTTATTGCCAAATGAAACACAGTTCTAGCTCCCCGGATCAGATGTCTACAGTTCTGCTAGTACATATGTGCTCCCTGACAATGGACCAGCTCAGTCAGTGACGGGATTTGCCACTGCCCCCTAGGCCAGACAAAGATACCTCCTCAGGGGTGCATTCTTATACACAAGAACAAACAAGTTACACATCACTCCTGACGTATTGAGGTATAACTCCTCTATGTGTTAGGGTGCTGCCTCTCACCTGGTACATTTTGGTTCGAACAAAACAACTTTATCCATCATATTCTTTTGACCCTATCTTTGGGATGAGTCAGCATGTTCCTTGTTATCTGTGTGGAATGTACTAGTATCAGTGTTCTTGGAACCATCCTTGCACATGTTTATATCTTTAGTGTCCAGTACCTTTTCAGTATGTGTGTTTTTGCAACATCAGGCCTCTCCTTGCCAGACTATACGCAGGGCCTGCCTCTTGCTCACAGCTTAACTTTGCTTTATGTTAACAAAGTCTTGACCATTACTTTAGTTCAGGCCTTAGGCCTCATACCAGGCCTCTGATACAAGGGTTTATGTTTCAAGGCCTCATCTTACTACAGGGGGTGGGGGTAGGGGAATAGGAAACCCTTAAAGAAAGTTTAAATATACATTCCTTTGTTATTTTGATTGTGAATATGCTGCAAAACCAGTGGGATTGTCTAGAATTTATTTTGAACTGTGGTCTCCTTGCCAGAGGATGTTGTGAAGGCCAAGACTATAACAGGGTTCAAAAAAGAACTAGATAAATTCATGGAGGATAGGTCCATCAATGGCTATTAGCCAGGATGGGCAGGGATGGTGTCCCTAGCCTCTGTTTGCCAGAAGCTGGGAGTGAGCGATGGGGTTGGATCACTTGGTGATTACCTGTTCTGTTCATTCGCTCTGGGGCACCTGGCATTGGCCACTGTCAGAAGACAGGATACTGGGCTAGATGGACCTTTGGGCTAGATGGCCATTCTTATGTTCCTTCTTGTGGCTGTTGTATACAATTAGGCAAATCCTGGACCGTTTGTCAAGGCCAGGCATACAAGGTTGTTACAGAGACCTTTGTAGGAAATAAGGGAAGGAATTGTCTACCCTAGGCCACACAGGATATGTCTACACTGCAATTAAAAATCTCTGGCTGGCCTGTGCCAGCTGACCTAGGATTGAGCTTGTGGGGCTGCTTAATTGCAGTGTAGATGTTCGGGTTTGGGCTGAGGCCCAGGCTCTATGACCTGTGAGGTGGGAGGGTCCCAGAGCCTGGGCTGCAGCCCAAGCCCAGATGATTACATCACAATTAAATGGCCCCGCGAGCTTGAGTCAGCTAGCCCATACCAGCTGTCTAATTGCTGTGTAGTCATATCTATAGTGGCAATGGAGCTATGCTCCAGCTACTAGTGCAGCCAGAGAATAGCAGTAGTGCTTGCTGTTACTCTAGTCCAGTTTGTGGCTGAGGCAGGAAAGACCAGTGGATCCATGTACTTATAGATCTACCAGGTCCTCTCCCCAAATAATTTTGTATACATGAAAAAAGTGCAGACCCGCACATATTCCATAGTGTACTGTACGGGATCCTCTGTGACCATGCTATGGGGAGTCAGAAGGTATGTTATTTATTGGTTTATTGTGTTGTATAAAACAATACTTAAAACAATGGGGTTGTAAGAGTGAAGGAATATCCCTGTCATGCAGACTTTCTTTGGCAGAGTGGAAAACATAGACATTAGAAATGGAAAAGACTGCTTAGGTCATTCAGTCACTCTCCCTAACAAAGCAGGACTGTGCTCGACAGTATATTTTCTAAAATGTTGCTCCATCTGATTTTAGAAGTCCACCACTTCACTTGGGATGCTATTAGACCGCCTGAGAGGCCCTATTGTAAGGAAGTATTTCTTGTTATTTGGCATCAGCTTCCCTTTTTTTTTTAGTTTAATTGAATTATGTGTAATTAATAATCCCTGTGCATCACACTAAATAGTTCCTATCTGTTTTTTGCATCAGACCCTCCAGTTCTTCTTAGAATTCTTGCATATGTCCATCGTGCTGTAGGTGTGTGTGCGTCTCATGCACTGGTGCCGGAGAGTTTTCCCTAATGGTACCTGTGGGGTGACCCTGCCCATTCCTGGCTCCTCATGCTCTTCATGGAGGTATAAAGAGTAAAGCCCCGCCCTTGTTCAGTTCCTTTTTACCATCAGTTGGAACATTTTGTGTTCACAGTCTTGTTCCTTGGGAATAAGGTTGTGCATATTTATAGTTTAGTTTTTTGTGTATGGCACTTTTTTTCATCCTTGGGATGTTTTTTCTGTCTTATTTTCATTTTATCGAAGTTTCCCTTTTTCTTTATTTTGGATCTGGCAGGCCGCCAGGCTTTGCCTGGTTCCATGGGAGCCTATGCTAAGGTCTCTGGAGTTTAAGCCTTCCTCAGCGACGGCAACAGACCACTTGTAGCTGATTATGGCGAGGCAACCAGGTCTGTCGGTTTCAACATAGATCGAGGCCTGTGTGGTGGTGAGAGACCTTTTATGCCTGTCAGTACTGGCATTGGTGTTAATTTATGCCTGTTGGTACTGCTATCAGCACTTTTGCAGGTAGTGCACTCATCGGCTCCAGTACTGTCTGCTGTGAGCCCATTGGCTTTAGATCTAGTTCCACACACTTTATTGACCTCTGCGTCTACCTCCAGACATCTGGTACCAGCTCCACCTTGTTGTACAATACTGATAGCTTGAAAACCTTCTGTGCTGCCTCTGGTACCGCATTCCCAGCATATATAACAGTCCTGGTCTCCCAGAACCCTTCCCATACCGTACTGCCTGGCTACTCTGATTAGTCCTCAGAATCCAAAGTGGGTTCCCGAGTTTCACACTTAAGAGTGTCCACGGCTTCCTTTAGGTCTCATTCTTGTTCCCACAGAAGGCATTATGAGAAAAGCAGCGCTAAAGATTGGGAGACCTGGCTGAGGCAAAATAAGCCCCCTTACCAGCCTCCTCAGTGGCCTTACTGTATGCTGCTGTGGCACTGAGGTAATCATCTCCACAATTTCTTTCTATCCTCCCTTCCACTTCCTCCCCTGTCCCTCGTCTCATGAGTCTGTACTGAGACAAGAAGTGCAGACTCTGTGTTCTTTGGGTGTTATAGAAAAAGTGCCTCTACTTCATTAAGGCAGGAGGTTTTATTCCCTATACTTTGTAATACTCGTAGCCAGAGGCACTCTCAGACCCTGTCTAGATCTTCGAAACCTAAATAAGTGCATCAAGAAGTTAAAGTTCTGTATGGTGTCCCTTGCTACTATTATCTCTTCCCTAGATCTAAGATATTGGTATGCTGCCTTCAACTTACAGGATGCCTACTTCTATGTGGCAATCCACAGGCAGTTTCTAAGGTTCGTGATAGGAGAAGATCATTACCAATGCAACTGATCTGCCCTTTTGTCTATCATTGGCACTGAGGTTTTTCACCAAGTGCATGGCAGTGGTAGAGGCCTACCCCTACCAGAGAGACATCCACTTGTATCCTTACCTGGACAATTGGTTGGTTTGGGGTCACTCCAGAAACTAGGTAGAGGTGCTATTCATTGCACTTTCTGACTGTTCAGAGTCCTGAGACTGAAAATAAACAAAAAAAAAGTCTATAAAGAACAGAGTTAATTAGACTCAATCACTGCCAGGGTTTTTCTGCCTCATGTCAGATTCCAGATTATACGGGATGTCTTGGGTCGCTCAAGGGTCAGCCACAAACCACAGTGAGGAATTGTCTCAGGATTCTATGTCATATGGCAGCATGCACATATGTGACCCCTCCTGGCAGGCTCCTCCTCAGAGGAATTCAAGCTTGCCTCAGGGCAGCCTGTTGCCCTCAGCCTGTTGTCCTCATCTGGACAAAGTGGTAGACATTCCCGGACAAGGTATTGTCATCTCTGAGCTGGTGGATGAGCCAAGACAATGTGTGTCAGGGAGTCCCATGGTCTCCACCTCTCCCTTCCATTACTTTGGTAATTTATGCTTCAGCTATGGCATGGGGAGTGCCTTTGGGTGATCTTCAGGCTCAAGGGTTGTGGTCTACCCATGAGGCCCAGTTACACATAAACATCCTAGAGTTGCGTGGAGTATTCTGTGCGTGTTAGCAGTTCCTGTTTCACTTTCGAAGCAAGGCTGTCCAGGTGACAACATCACAGCTTTTTTTTTATGTGAACAAACAATAGGGTGCCAGGTCACACAGCATGTGCCAAGAGGCAATCAAGCTGTGGAATTTATGCATACAGAGCTTGGTCATCCTTAGGGCGTCTCACCTGCTGGGTGTTCAGAATGGCCTGGTAGATTGCTTGAGCAGATCCATCAATGTGGACAACGAATGGTCTCTCAATGTAACCATCCGAGCTGTGGTATATCACATGGGGTTTCCAAAGGTGGATCTGTTTCTGACTTGGCAAAACAGGAAGTATCTTCATTTCTATTACAGGGCAAGTCATGGCCCCGGGTCAGTTTTGGGCACTTTCCTGTTCCTGTGGAAACCACAATACCCCTGATTCCCAATGTCATTTTCTCAGGCTGAAACAAGATTGAGGCAGAATGATCCTTATAGCTAAAGCCTGGCTGAGGCAGCCACAATATTCTGATTTATACAATCTATCTACTTGGGGACCCTTACTCATGCCACTAACCACAAATCTCCTAATTCAGAATCATGGGTGAGTGCTACACCCGAATCCTTGTTATACCAATAAAATAAAAACCAGCAGGATCTTATTAAAGGGGATAAGACAAAATGTCACATTTATTGTGAATACAAAAAGAATCATAGTAAGCAGTCAGTTATAGCTATAACATTTCATTCAGTTTCACATTCATTCATACACACACATAGGTTCTGAATAGATGTTACAGTTACCAGCGTAGAAGTTGCTCATGCCAAGTTACTGGCCAGGTAACTTGGGCATGAGGGTGGAGCCGAGTCCTTGTCAGGTGCGCACCTGATGCTCCTGGAGGGTGGTGTGAAGGGTGGTAGCAGAACCAGACTCAAAGTTCTTAGTCTTTTGGTTCTGTACTTATAGGGATTTATTCCTATGCCAGTCTATGGGAATTGCTTCATCATGCTGTTGCTGAATCAGTCAGGAGATGGCACATTCCTGATGGCTCCATGTTGTCAGATGCTTGTTTTTCTCATCCTTTGAGGTGGTGCGGTGGATTCCAGTTTGCCCTCCAGGGGTCGTCTGCTTACTTGACACCTTCTTCGGCAGATGGATACTGCATTCCTAGGCTGTCACCTCCCTAACCATTCATGTACACCAAGCATTCATCAACATACATTCTTTATCACAGTTGTTAAAGTATTGCTTTGAGAACAGGCTCTTTGTCTTAGGATGTACTAACACAATCAACAGCTTGCAAGTTTCACATAGCAATAAAGTATCTTTCGGAGAACAGATGCAATCAATGGCTTACACAGACAGTAGCTTGCAAGTTTAACAAGGGACCCAAGAGGTCTTTTATTTGGTAATGATATGGGATTTAATATTGTGGGGGACCAATTATGGGGAATCACTTTCACTTCTAATATAGACCTTCTTTAATATCCCTACATCCTCAGGTGCTGCATATGAGAGCATGGTTCATCAGTGATTAATGCACAGGAGGTTCACTGTTCAGTGGCAGTCCAGAATGTTCTCCTTAATAGCAGAAAACCTTCCACAAGAGTGGCTTACCTTAGTAACTGGAAATGCTTCTTCATATGGGCCTCACATGATGTGTCACTCTCTCAAACTTTGATTCAAACAATTCTGGACTAGCTCTTACATCTTAAGGAGTCAGGTCAAGCCCTCAGCTCCATTAGAGTACATCTGGCTGCTATCTCAGCCCAGGGCTACACTAGGGGAGGGGGTCGATCTACGATACGCAACTTCAGCTACGTGAATAGCGTAGCTGAAGTCGGCGTATCGTAATCGACTTACCTGGCCATGAGGACGGCGGCGAGTCGATCGCTGCTGCTCCCCCGTCGACTCCGCTTCCGCCTTTCGATGAGGTGGATTGCCGGAGCCGACGGGGAGTGCGATCGGGGATCGATTAATCGCGTCTTAACAAGACGCGAAAAATCGATCCCCGATAGATCGATTGCTACCCGCCGATCCGGCGGGTAGTGAAGACCTGCCCTCAGTGTATCACTTGCGAATCAATGGTAGAACTGTTTTTACTGATCCTATCATGACTAGATAATTTGTTCCCACTGATTCGGGGTCCATTGCCAACCTGGGATTTAAAGTTAGTGTTGTCTACTCTTATGGGACCTCCATTTTACCCTTTAGCTTCCTGCTCACTTCTGCACTCTCAATCAAGGCGGCTTTCATAGTGCCTGTCACCTCCTTTAGGAGAGTGGGAGAGTTATGTGCACCATTTTCTACAAAGACAAGGTCCAATTTAGGCCTCACTCTAAGTTTCTGTGTGAGACTGATTTTCACCCGAATCAGTCAATATACTTACCTGTTTCCTTCCAAACGTCACATGCTCACAAAGATGAATGAAGGCTGCACACTCTGGATGAACATAGGGCTTTGGCTTTTTACCTGGTCAGGAAAGTGCCTTTCAGGGTGGTTCTCAGCTATTTGTTTCCTATGAGGAACAAATGAGAGGTCAACCTGATGCAGCACAGCGACTGTCAAAATGGATTACCAGCTGCATCACTATGTGGTGTTCTTCGAGGAGTGTCCCTATGGGTGCTCCACTTTAGGTGTCTTGGCGCCCTACACGTCTAATCACAGATTTGTAGTAGTAGTGCCCCTGTTGGCTGCGTGCGGCAGCCATCTCACATCGCTCCAAGTGGTTACCCCATGTGCGCAGCCGACCATCCCCCAGTTCCTTCTCTACCGCCTTTGGCTTCGGTCGGAACGACAGCAGCGCCCTCACGGCTTTAGCTATTTCTGTTATTTCAGTTCTTTCCCAGCTAGTATCTCTCTCCCTTAATTTCTCCTTTAATTTTCTTTTACCATATTAAAAAAACCAAACATTTGTTTTGCTACTCCTCCCCTTTCTCCTGCCTCTGGCGGGTAACTCCCAATGACAGAAGAGGCATAAGAACAGGATTATTCCCATTCTTTCTTTCCACATAGCCTCTCAGAAATGCCAGGTTCTCCAGACTTCAAAAACTGTCTTACTTGCAGACTGTCTATACTGGTCTCCTATGGCCATGCACAGTGTGTCCATTGCCTGGGGAGACACATATATCTCAAAAGTGTCCCCACTGCAAAAAACTGACAGCTAGAACAAGGAAGGCTAGGGATCTCCAGTTGAAACTCCAGATGATGGAGAAATCCCTCAGACCACCTTCGACTCAGAGTCCAGGATACCTCCTGGCCAACGGTTGCCAACAGCAGCCTCAGACATGGGATCCTCCTCTATAATGGCTATTAAGGACTCTGCTCCTAAAAAAACCACAAAAAAGAGGTCTCACTCTTCACCGCAGCGAGATTCGCCTCAGAAAAAGTGATCTCTGACCGCAAAGTCTGCCCCAGTACCAATGGCATTGAGAGCACTGGACTGCGAGGCACTGGGAACGTCCGGTACCGAGACGTGCCGAGGAGCTAAAGACCCAGTACGGTCTAGCTCTCATGGAGATGCACAAATCAAAGCTCCTAGCTCGGCACCGGTGGAGCTGAAGAAAACCCAGACAATGGCGCCACCTGCTCCACTGATACAATGCAGCAAGCCTGTGGCACCAGCAGCCCTCCCTCTGAGTTCCAGCCAGAGTCTACCTCTGTCCTCGGTACTGTGCCTCCCGGTACCACAACAGTTTATCAGACAGGCAGACCTCCTGATTACTTCAACTGCGGGGATTCCGCTTTTTGGCACCAATGGCACCCCAGCCCGAATGGGACCAAGCTTGGCTACTACCCCTGCAGTCCCTCCTCTTTCCAGCGTTGAGGAGGAGGAAGTGGAGGCAGGGATGTACATCCCTTGACATTCCTCACCCAAATCTGGACCCTCGCGGCACCAAACATCTCTAGATGGAAGAGGCTGGCTGGCAGGCTCCACAATGGGTGCTTCCCCCCCCCCCCCCCCCCCGGCTCTCCCATCGAACTGGACATACTGGGACCCATGGGCATTATACATCTGCCCCCCCCCCAACCCACTCAGGTCCAGAACAACACAGTTACCTTCACCACCTGCCCAAGCTCCCTCAGAAACGCTGGAGGAGAAAGTAGAAGAACCTGAGGATGCACCTGAGGGCGATACCATCCCACCTACCCATATCTCTTCTTCGTCACCAGATGAAACAATAATGCTGCCACCCGCCACATCTAGAGACTACTTTAAATCCTTTCAAGATGTGTTTAAACGGGTAGCTGACTCCCTTGACATATCACTGGCAGAGATACCAGAGACACAGCATAAACTGACAGATATACTCCAGGCTTCTCCATCAGCCGAGGTTGCACTACCCATTAATGCAGCCATTATGAACCCAGCAAAAATTGTCTGGCAGACACCAGCCACAGCTTCACCTTCTCATAAGAGATTCGAGAAGAAGTACTATGTACCGGCCAAAGGCACTGAGCTTTTGTTCATCCACCCTACCCCAAACTCATTGGTGGTAGAAGCGGTTAATCAAAGGGGGAAGCAACATCAGTCAAGAACCACCCCTTACGATAAAGACTGGAAAAGACTAGACCTTTTCGGAAGGAAAGCCTACTCATCAGCTATCCTCCAATTCCACATAGCCAACTACTCGGCCTCACTAGCCAAATACACACACAACATGTTTTCTCACATGGCAACCTTTATTGAACATCTTCCAGAAGACAAAAAAGAGCAATACAAGGCCAACATTGCAGAAGGTTCCCTCATTGCCAGAACGGCTCTGCAGGCTTCTCTTGATTGTGCTGACATGGCGGCATGATCCATCGCTACGTCCGTAGTAATGTGTAGGGCTTCCTGCCTCCATCTTTCTGGGTTTCCCAGGGAAGTTCAAGCAACCATAGGGGACGTACCTTTTGAAGGCCAAAAATTGTTTGCAGCGAACACAGACGTTTCCTTGCACACCTTGAAGGATTCCCGGGCAACATTAAGGACATTTGGAATCTAAGTCCCTGCAAACAAACAGAAACAAGGCAGATTCTATAATCAGCGATTCCGGACTGCCCCATACACACAGCCTCAAAGACACTACAACCAGTGCCGCAAACAGAGGCAGATGAGATGCCGAGAACCACAAGATCAGTCGTCTACGTCTCAACTATCCACTTCGAGGCAAACGCTTTGAAGTGTTTGGTTGAGGATACGAGAACCCCACATTCTCCAATCCTAGAGTTACCTCCAATCTCCAGCCCATTTGGAGACCGCCTGTCACCATTCTACCCAGTATAGAAAACCATAACCATGGACAAATGGATTCTGGAAATTATTCAGAAAGACTACTCCATTCCTTTTATCTCTATTCCACCTACCCACCCCTCTTCCCCGTCACTCTTCGAGGATCCCTCTCAGGTGCACCTGCTAGAGGAGGAAGTAAACCATCTCCTACAATTAGGTGCCGTGGAACCCGTGCCAGTTCAACACAGGGACAAAGGGTTTTATTCGCATTACTTTCTCACTCAGAAGAAAACAGGCGAATGGAGGCCCATTCTCGACTTGCAAAAACTAAACAAGTTCGTGAGAACACAACGTTTCAAGATGGTGACTCTAGCAATGATAATTCCAGCATTGGAGAAAGGAAATTGGCTCTCGGTCCTCGACCTACAGGATGCTTACTTTCATGTTACCATTCACCTGGCACACAGCGGTTCCAGTGATTCACTCTAGGGAACCTGCATTACCAGTACAGAGTGCTCCCCTTCGGCCTGTCCACTGCCCCAACGGTGTTTTCCAAGGTTCTCGCCATCACAGCAGCACACCTTTGCAGACAGGGTGTGATCATATTTCCCTACCTAGACTACAGCCTTCTAAAAGCATCCACACACCAGGCAGCAATCGACGTCACTCACTCACACTATGAGCACGACTTCCCCAACAACAATTTCTTACTTTAACAAAGCTAATTACAACAATAAGAGACAGCCCACAAACATATGCCAGAACGTGCCTACAACTCCTAGGGCACATGGTGGCTATGACATTTGTCATGAAACATGCCAGGCTCCACATGAGATGCCTACAGGCCTGGCACCGCACTGTCTATATTCCACACAGGTACTCACTCAACAGACATCTTATAGTGCCCAGCAGGGTGGAAGACTCGCTCACATGGTGAACACAGCCTACAAACATTTTCTCAGGTGTCCCCTTCCAACAAAAACCTCCAACTGTAACAATCACCACAGATGCCTCTCTGGTGGGATGGGGGGCACACTTGTATGACAATACCATCCAAGGTCGCTGGTCCCCAGCAGAGACCAATCTCTACATAAATCTATTGGAGCTGAGGGCAGTCCGAAACGCCTGCCAGCACTTTCTCCCCCTTATCCGCAACAAGACTGTCCAGATTCTTACTTACAACTTGGCGACTATGTTTTATGTAATTCACCAAGGAAGGGCCTGATCTCATTCCCTCAGTGCAGAAGTAGTCTGCTTCTGCTAGTGGTGCATCTCCAACAACATACACATCATAGCATCCTACTTGCCTGGACGCCAGGATGCAACAGCAGACCATCTAAGCAGGAACTTTTCACAAACCCACGAAAGGGAGATAGATCCCGGAATACTAAAAACTATATTCAGACAATGGGGATTCCCCTCAATAGATCTCTTCACAGTGGCACACAGTGCCCATTGCCTACAATACTGCTCTCGGGACGGACTGGGGCACGACTCTCTGGGAGACGCCTTCCTTCTGAAATGGGAAGCCCCACTACTGTATGCCTTACCCCCAATGCGTCTACTGAGCCATGTCCTTCACAAGATAAAGCAAGACAAATCCAGGGTCGTCATCATTACACCAACCTGACCCAGACAAACATGGTTTCCATACCTGAAACAGGTGGCGGTGACACCATCATGAACCCTTCCCCTTGTGCCTCATCTGCTGACACAGGATGCAGAATGCCTCCGGCACCCCAACATTTCAGTACTCCATCTCAAGGCCTGGCTAATCCATGGGTGATGGGACTTGAGACACACTGTTCTAAGGAAGTACAAGATATACTACTGAACAGTTGGCAGCTGACCACATGAAAGACATACATACACACAAGTGGAAACGATTCTGTACTTGGTGCCAGGACAAGCAGATTATTCCACAGTCGGCCCCTCTACCCATAATCCTCGACTACATATTGACACTAAAATAATTGGGCCTATCTACTAGCTCACTCAGAGTGCATCTAGCAGCCATCCCCTCCTTCCACTCTAAGGTGGATGGAGTAATCATCTTCACTCACCTGGGGACTAAACACTTCATCAAGGACATAGAGAACAAAGAACAAAAACATTTAGAAAATCATCCAGACTATTTGTATCCAGAACAGAACATTCCCTGGGCCAAACCATCTCTAAGCAGAGACTATCTAAATGGATATCTACATGTATCCAGTTATGTTACCCAAACTATAATCTGCAAACTCCCTCTGGACTTCACGCACACTCCACCAGAGCGCTATCCATATCTGTAGCCTTTCTTAATAATGTACCCATCACGGACATTTGTAAACCAGCTACCTGGGCATCAGCCCATACCTTTACCAAACACTATGCATGAGAACAACAATTGGCTGCAGATGCTCAGTTTGGACTCTTGGCGCTCTCCACTGCACATAAATCAACTCCAAAGCCCCTCCCCTCCACTGAGGGTCACTGCTCTACAGTCACCTAAAGTGGAGCACCCACAAGGATACTCCTCAAAAAAGAAGAGAAGATTACTCACCTTGTGCAGTAACTGAGGTTCTTCGAGATGGTTGTCTCTGTGGGTGCTCCACTACCCCCCCCTCCTTCCCTCTACTTCGGAGTTTCACGTCGATCCTCTGGGATAGAGAAGGAACTGGGGGACTGTTGGCTGTGCACATGGGGTAACTGCTCGGAGCAGCACAAGACGGCTGCCATGCGTGAGTGGCCAACCAGGGCACTGCTACTACAATTAGAAATGCAGGGCGCCAAGACACTTAAAGTGGAGCACCCACAGGGACAACCATCTTGAAGAACCTCAGTTACTGCACAAGGTGAATAACCTTCTCTTGCACTGTCAAGGACACAACTCTGTGTAGAAACTGACAGCATGCTTCACCACAGTGCTTCTGGCTTCTGCAGCATTGATGGGAGATGTCCCTATTCTGGACATTCACAGGGGAGTAATGTAGTCTTTCCATACATTCACTAGACACTATGCTTTCACTGCTGCATCAAAGAAAGATGCAAATGTGGGAAAAGCAGCCCTACTATCCCTCTTCTGATGAGACTCCAACTCCCACTACCTTTAGAATAGTTTGGGAGTCACCTACAGTGTAATGGGCACTTGAAGAGTTAAAAACGGTTATCATACTATAGTTCTTTGAGATGTGTTCCATATGTTCATCACATGACCCACCCTTCTTCCTCAATGCATCAAAATCTACCATTGGCATTCCGTTGCAAAAGAAATGAAGGATAGGTGGTGTGGACCTGCCCTTTATGCACTCCACGAGGAGCACCAGGAATGGGAAGGACTGCTCCTACTGGTATCCCCAGGGAAAACTCTCCAGCACTCATGCATGAGACATATACACCCCTACAGTCTAATGAAAATGTGCAACACATCTTGTAGCACAACAATTATGAGAAGGTAACAGTTTTGTTTTTTAATTTGAAAAGTATGTTCCCTGCTCTCTTAGTCATTGCTAAACTAAGCTACACGTATTAGCTATCTCTAATCTTTTCTGATACGTCAATCCCTACTGCCTCCTGTTTATTTTTGTTGTACTTGTCAGGAGTTGCTCCAGTTTATTATCATTTTGGTAAAGTTGTACCCGGAAATGAACACAATAGTCCAGGTTCAGTCACACCAGTGTGCTTAGAGAGATATTGTTAGAGAAGGATTATTATTTCCTTGCTTCATGTTTATTTATGTATACTGTCCAAAATTGCATTAGCTTTTTTGAAGCCATTTTCTATTAGAAACTCATGTCTGAGTTGCTGTCTACCCCTTTGTCTCTTTCAGCATTACTGCTTCCCATGTTTCACATCCTCCCCATTGAGTTTGTGTTTTGGATTATTTTATCCCAGACATATTAGCTTTTGTTTTTCCAAGTTGAATCTTACTTAATTGTTTTCGGCCCATGTATCTAACCTCTGGAGGTTCCTTTGTAGTGTTTCTCTGTTTTTGCTGGTGATCACATCTACTTCCAATTTAGTATCATTTCTGAATTTTAGCAATATAATATGTACTCCCCTTCCAGATCATTAATAAAAATGTTAAATAAGACACTAACACTGATTCTCGTGGTATCCCACTAGACCTCTTACCCTGAACTTGCTACACTGTTCCCAGGAGAAATGGAGAATCTGCTTTTTCTTTCATTACATGCCTTTCAAAGAGGGGAATGGAAAACAGCTTTCCCTGCCTTTAGCTTTAGCTGCCTTTATACTGCCTGCCACACTTGCTCAGGGTTACATATTATGTCCTGTGGAGCGACAATTAAAGCGTTTCACCTGCCTGACATATGAGACTGCCTGGATTGATTTTGTGATTTCACAACTGAAATCAATGCGGAATGCACGAGGCTCTGATTGCACAGGACTAACCTAATTGCCTTCTATGATGAGATAACTGGCTCTGTGGATGAGGGGAAAGCAGTGGATGTGCTATTTCTTGACTTTAGCAAAGCTTTTGATACAGTCTCCCACAGTATTCTTGCCAGCAAGTTAAAGAAGTATGGGCTGGATGAATGGACAGTAAGGTGGATAGAAAACTGGCTGGATGGTCGCACTGAACGGGTAGTGATCAATGGCTCCGTGTCTAGTTGGCAGCCGGTATCAAGTGGAGTGCCCCAAGGGTTGGGCCGGTTTTGTTCAATGTCTTCATCAACGATCTGGAGGATGGTGTGGACTGCACCCTTAGCAAGTTTGCAGATGACACTAAACTGGGAGGAGTGGCTGATACGCTGGAGGGTAGGGATAGGATACAGAGGGACCCAGACAAATTAGAGGATTGGGCCAAAAGAAATATGATGAGGTTCAACAAGGACAAGTGCAGAGTCCTGCACTTAGGACGGAAGAATCCCATGCACTGCTATAGACTAGGGACCGAATGGCTGGGCAGCGGTTCTGCAGAAAAGGACCTAGGGGTTACAGTGGACGAAAAGCTGAATATGAGTCAACAGTGTGCCCTTGTTGCCAAGAAGGCTAACGGCATTTTGGGTTGTATAAGTAGGGGCATTTCCAGCAGATCGAGGGACGTGATCATTCCCCTCTATTCGGCACTGGTGAGGCCTCATTTGGAGTACTGTGTCCAGTTTTGGGCCCCACACTACAAGAAGGATGTGGATAAATTGGAAAGAGTCCAGCGGAGGGCAACAAAAATGATTAGGGGGCTGGAGCACATGACTTATGAGGAGAAGCTGAGGGAACTGGGATTGTTTAGCCTGCAGAAGAGAAGAATGAGGGGGGATTTGATAACTGCTTTCAACTACCTGAAAGGGGGTTCCAAAGAGGATGGATCTAGACTGTCCTCAGTGGTAGAAGATGACAGAACAAGGAGTCTCAAGTTGCAGAGGGGGAGGTTTAGGTTGGATATTAGTAAAACCTTTTCCACTAGTAGGGTGGTGAAGCACTGGAATGGGTTACCTAGGGAGGTGGTGTAATCTCCTTCCTTAGAGGTTTTGAAGTTCAGGCTTGACAAAGTCCTGGCTGGGATGATTTAGTTGGGGTTGGTCCTGCTTTGAGCAGGAGGTTGGACTAGATGACCTCCTGAGGTCCCTTCCAACCCTGAGATTCTATGATTCTATGATTATGGTACTGCTGTACCACTGCAGTTGTACAATATGATTTTGGTACAACATTCATCTCTGTTCATGTTGCTGTTTACTTTTCTAAATCACTAAGCTGTAACTGTATTACTAAATGATGAAGTTCCATCTCCTTGTGTGGTCTTTTCAAATTTTTAAATCTGTTCATTGCCTAATCTAAATATGAATTGGGTTGAACTTTCTTCTTGGAACCTACAGTAAGAGAGCAACTGTGAACAATGAACAATTTTAGGCAAAGTGAATGCTATTCTTGCACCTTGCAACATGGCCAAGTGGTTTCTACTTGTTGAATCTTAGGCCATGTCTACATGGGGACACTTGGGAAAGTTAAGGCAAGTTGACTAAAGGTATGAAGTCAGTACTAATAAATTAGAGCATGTTAAAGTACCTTCCTCCTCACCCATGCGGATGATCTAATTTAGGAGTAAAGTGCATTTATTTAGCTGTAATTTGAGGGATTAAGCTACAGCAAATGGAGCTCATTTACTCCTGAACGAGAGCATCTGTGTTGGGATTTAATATGCTTTAAGGTAGGCATGTTGACATCACACCTTTAGTTCATTTGACTTAACTTTTCTGAGTTTCCCCTTGTAAACAAGCCCTGGAACTGCTTGTGGGCTCTGCTCCAGCTAAGCACTTAAGCACGTGCTAAATTTTAAGTGTGAGTAGTTCAATTGAAGCGTAAAGTTAAGTTTGTGCTTAAATGCTTTGCAGGATTGGAGTTTTAAAAAGCCATTTTTTTATGTCAGCCTGCTTTTTAATTTTCCCCCTTTTTTCCTGCCCTACAATTTGTTGCAGATGCAAACCCTTTCATATAGACACCTAAATACATAGCTGGCCCATTTAAACTTCTAAATGCGTGGGTCGCAGCTAAAAAAAAATGAAAATGAGGAGTCTGGATCTGTCCTCCTTTAAAAATTAAGCTCAAAGTGTTAAATATTTGTCAAAGGACAATGTTGTGTTTATCACAAAGGGTGTGTGTGTGTGTGTGTCTTCTTTAAAAAATGTCAAAGTGAAGTTAGTTTCTTCAGTTTTTATGCTGGCATTATAGCCTGATGAGTTCAGACACAGCTCAAAGCTACAATACAGAAAGAATGCTCTCTCTCTCTCTCTCTCTCTCTCTCTCTCTCTCTCTCAGTTAAAACTGTGTGATTAACAGACTAATAATCTGACCTGTCGTAATTTAACTTTTCAATGCTCAGGAATGCACTACTGGAAACCGGTGGAACTCCAGAAGTAATGACCATAATACAGATGTTTACACGGTGTTTTGTTCAAGCTCACCAGAAGGATAACAAGCAGGTTAGTCAAGCTCTATTTTTTTAATAACTTTTTAATGAGAGGCTATCAGATTTAGCATGAAAAGAACCATTTTAAATTTGAGAATGCTGATGGAATAAAATGAGCCAAATAATGGTCTCACATTGCTGCTATAGATGGATGCCAAGACATAGTTGAGGCACTTTAACTGGCATCAGAGTAATTTATTTGCTGTTATGCTGTAGCATTTCACCAACATAAATTATCATCCCCATGTATTCAGTGCTTAATTTGTAATGAAAGAGGTGCCAGGGCTGAAGGAATTAGGTGCCAGGGCTCAAGCAATTTTTTTACATTCATAACTGATGCAGCAAGCCCAGAAGTGCCAGGGCTATGAACTGCTAAGCCTAGAGGTGCCAGGACTCAGCCCTGGCAAGCCCTGGCACAAATTAAGCATTGCATATATTATATTATTATCCTGGCCCTACAGCATTTGCCTGCATGCTGAATTACAGTATGATCCTCAATCTTGGACTGAAAGAATGAGGGAGACCATAGGCAAATATTTCTTTTGCAGCAGCAGGGATCCTACTGAGCACTGAGCTGAACGTAATAAGAAAAAAAACAAAGAAAAATACGGTGATATAAAATAGTCAGGTTTGACCATCCAAGAGTTCAGATAAGGCTTAAAATTTCCCCACTCAGGATCTTATTCTCCTCTCATGGTAATTTTACAGCACTCTTACTCAATTGACTGCAATGAAATTACTTGTGTTTTTCACAAGCTTAACTGAGAGGAGAATCAGCCCCTCAGAGTTTAAAATCCAAGAACAGGGGACTTGAAAATGCTAATTATATTTATAGGTCACAAGCTTTCTTTAAAAAGAACAGGAGTACTTGTGGCACCTTAGAGACTAACAAATTTATTTCAGCATAAGCTTTCGTGGGCTGCAGTCCATTTAATCAGATGCATAGAATGGAACATACAGTAAGAAGATATTTATACATTCAGAGAAACATGAAAAGGTGGAAATTCCTATACCAACTGTAAGAGGCTAATTAATTAAGAGGAACTATTTATCAGCAGGGGAAAAAAACTTTTGAAGTGATAATCACGATGGCCCATTTTGGACAGTTGACACAAAGGATAGTTACCTAGGTGAAATAGATTCAATTAACGTAATGACTGAGCCACTCCCAGTCTCTGTTCAAACCTATGGCCTTGACTACACTTGTAGATGTACAGCGCTGTGAGTTAAACCCGTCTTCGTACAGCTGAGTAGGGAAAGCGCTGCAGCCTGTCCACACTGGCAGCTGCCAGCGCACTGACGTGGCTACATTTGCGGCACTTGTAGCGTCTTTGGGAGCGGTGCATTATGGGCAGGTATCCCACAGAACACCTCTTCCCATTTTGGTGCCGTGGGTTGTGGGAAGGGGGCGTGGGGTATGGTGCATTCTGGGTCCTGTCCCAACGCCCCGTGATGCATCGCTTCGCATCCCAGCAATCCCTGTGTTTCTGGCCACATTTGGCGCCATCTTTCAACGGTTTCTTTGTAGCGCGATCTGTGCACCGTTTCGGTCAGCGGGAAATGGACCCTGAACTGTTGAGAAAAATACTGACGAGTCTCGCCAGCACGTCACGTTTGGCAGTCAAGCTCTTCCTTAAGATCCACAGTGACAGCGAGGAGTCCAACGAAGACGATGAAATCGACTCGCGTAACGCGTACGACACGAACTTGCTTGTGGCATTCACGGACATGATATGCACCGTGTGTGACGGGTTGGGATCACAGAGACCTGCTTGGTGCTGCCACCTGGTGTGCCAAGGCTACTTCTGCCCCTGCTTCTAGGCCTTTTCCAGCTTGGGACTCCTGAATCCTGTCTGTTTTGAGCCAGATTCCACTGATCTGCTGCAAACACAGACTCAGGTCCGAACCAAGTCCACTAACAACTGTAAGGCTCCTGGAAGCGCTCTTGCCTTTGACACCCAGGTGCCCAACTCCCAAGGAGGTTCAAACCCTTAATAAATCTGTTTTACCCTGTATAAAGCTTATACAGGGCAAACTCATAAATAGTTCACCTTCTATTTCAAAGATAGAAAGATATGCACAGCTGTTTGCCCCCCTAGGTACCAACTCGCACTCCAGGTAACTTAGTAAGTAAAAAGTGATTTTAATAAGTACAGAAAGTAGGATTTAAGTGATTCCAAGTAGTGACAGACAGAACAAATTGAATTACTAAGTAAAATAAAATAAAACACGCACGTCTATGTGTAATCAAACTTCACACAGATATAAAAACCTCACCAGCTCTAGATTCTTCCTTTCACAGGCAGTAGAACTCATAGCCTGGGTCCAGCAATTGCTCACACCCCCTATTGTCTTTGTCCTTTGTTCAGTTTCTCTCAGGTATGTCTCTGGGGGGTGGAGAGCCTCTCTCTTTAGCCAGCTGAAGACGAAATGGAGGCGTCTTCCAAGGGCTTTTATAGCCTTTCCCCCACTCCCTGTGTAGCGTCATGTTGCCCTGGAGTTTTGGGATCACATGGGCAAGTCACCTGTCCATGTACCCTAACCAGTCCAACCAGTTGCATTCCTGACCAGGCCCAAATGTGGATTGGGGTCTGCACCTTCTTTTGTCTGTTAAGTGCTTGCACTCAACTTGCACATTCTTTTCTCCAGACCTGAACCAATATTCATAACTTCAACTACAACAATGATACATGCATACAAACAGGAGGAATAAATTCAGTAGGTCATAACTTTCACAGAGATATGTTACATGGCACTTGTAGCATAAAACATATTCCATTTACATATATACATTTGTAAGCATCTCCCCATAAAGTCTTATGGGGTACACCGTCACACCGTGGAACGCCGCTTTTGGGCTCGGGAAACCAGCACAGAGTGGTGGGATCACATTGTCATGCAAGTCTGGGATGACTAGCCGTGGGTGCAGAACTTTCGGATGAGAAAAGCTACTTTCTTGGGACTGTGTGAGGAGCTCGCCCCCCCACCCTGAGGTGCAAGGACACGAGACTGAGAGCTGCCCTGATGGTGGAGAAGCGGGTGGCTATTTCAATCTGGAAGCTTGCAACTCCGGACTGCTATCGATCGGTAGCGAACCAGTTTGGAGTGGGAAAGTCGACCGTTAGAATCGTGCTGATGCAAGTTTGCAAGGCCATTAATCGCATCCTGCTCAGAAAAACTGTGACTCCGGGTAACGTGCAGGACATTGTGGCTGGCTTTGAACAAATGGGTTTCCCTAACTGCGGAGGGGCGATAGATGGGACGCATATTTCTATTCTGGCACCACCCCACCTAGCATCCGAGTATTTCTCCATGGTTCTCCAGGCGCTTGTGGATCACCGTGGGCCTTTCATTGACATCAACGCAGGCTGGCCCGGAAAGGTGCATGACGCACGCATCTTTTGGAACACTGCCCTGTTCCGGAAGATGCAGTCCGGGACTTTTTTCCAGACTGGAAGATCACGGTTGGGGAAATTGAAATGTCCACTGTGATCCTTGGAGACCCTGCATACCCTTTAATGCCGTGGCACATGAAACCCTACACAGGGAGCCTTGACACCAGCAAGGAATGGTTCAACTGCAGGCTGAGCCGGTGCCGAATGACTGTGGAGTGTGCTTTTGGCCGTTTGAAGGGCTGCTGGCGATCTCTATATGGGAAGCTGGACTTGGCCGAACACAGCATCCCCGCGGTTATATCCGCGTGCTGTACCCTCCATAATATTTGTGAAGGGAAGGGTGAAATGTTAACTCAGGCGTGGACCTCAGAGGTTCAACACCTGGAGGCTGAATTTGCACAGCCAGAGAGCAGGGCTATTAGAGGGGTCCAGCGTGGGGCTGCAAGGATTAGGGATGCCTTGAGGGAGCAATTTGAGGCTGAAAACCACCAGTAATGTCTGCTGCCCTGCATGGCCCTGAAGTGAAGTGGTTCCAATGTTATTAATAATCTGTCCTTGCTAAGCTGATTTGTGTTTGCTCAGCTGACTTGCGTTGCCTGTTTCTTTCCTGGGCTAAGGTATCTTTTACTTTATGCAATAATAAAGACTGTTTTCACATCCATTTATTAAAGAGAAAATACATGTATTAAAAAGAAACACAGCTGCTTGTGAGACAGAAAGGGCAAGGGGGTGGTGGATGGTCTGGGGAACGGTTTAATCACAGGTTATGGTATGTCCTGCTTTCATACTCGGGCTTCCTGTCTGGAGTGCAGTGCATTGAGGGCTGCACTTCAGGATGTCTATAATTCGGGATGGGGGTTGAGTGCAGTGGGTAAGGGTTATAGTTTCCAGGGCTGGGTGGTGAAGCTACAGGTGTTGGAAGCATCTGGTGTGGGCGATAAGAACGTGGATGTTGGGTGAAGTGGGCAGGAGGTGACATGGGGGCAGAAGGCAAAGAGTTTTGGGACAATGGCTGCGGGGGGGGGGGGCGCAGTACTGCTCCGCCTGCATGGCAACAAGCGCCTGGATAGAGTCTGCTTGGCACGCCATGATGCTAATCAGTTCCTTTGTGCTTTCCTGCCAGAGCTGCATGCTTTGCCGCCGGAGCAAAGCGTTTTCCTGGCGGAGCTTGCTTTCGCTCTCCCTCCACTCCCGAGCCTTTTGATTCTCTTTAAGAGATTGGTTCATAACTTCCTGCAGCATGTCTTCTTTCGTTCTTCTGGGCCTGTTCCTGAGCCTTTGCAGTCTCTCAGCCGGTGATAAGAAGGACGGTAGAGATCTCAAGGTTGCATCTTGAAGGCAAAATGCAACACTTAACAGAGGCATCATTGTTTTATGCCAGACAGAGCAATGATTCCCCCACACTTAAGGAGGGCACACACAGTCTCCAAAACAGCACACTTTTCCCGTCTCAAACAGAGTGCACAGAACCCACAGGAGCTCCAAAATGGTGAGTAAGCACAGGGTCAAGGGGGACTGATTGTTTCACGGATGTACTGTCCAGTGGGTTTCTGTGCCTTGGGGAGAGCCAACAGCTGCAGGGGGAACCTACACTGAACACTGTCCCCACATTTTCCACAGGAGTTCGTCCTGGAAGATATCTCACTGCTGAAGGTGACCGGGGAAGCAAGGGAGGGTCTTCTACTACAATGCGGATTCCGCCCTGGCCCATATGCAGTTTGCCTGTGTGCAGCAATGGTCCCCCGCCCCTCGTGGCACAGTGGCGTGGACACGTTACCCTGACTGGGACAAGGACCACGGCGGCTCTCCAAATAAACCTGCGCAAGCGCATTGCCCACGCTCTGGCTGAGACTTTCGAAGAGATTACTGTGGCCGATTTCCACGATGTGATAGACCACATCAATGTGCTCTTTCGCATCTAGGCATGCATGCAGCACAAACCCTCCTCGCCCAAGGACCCCGCACCGAAAAAACTCCTTCCCGAAAATAAAAGCTGCTTACCGCGAACCTGCTCTTCTCTTTCTCCTGCACCGCGTACCGGACGCTGCGACTGGCTCCCTTCCTCCTGGCTCGAGAAGAGCTCCTGGCTGCATGCCCCCAGGGAGTCTGGGGTTTCTCCCCCAGCCACAGCACCCTCGCTCCTGCTTTCTTCAACCCCCCCCTCCTCCTCCTCCCGCTCTCCCGTGTCCACGGTGGTGCTCGGAACGGAGGTGGGGTCACCCCCAAGTATTGCGTCCAGCTCTTTGTAGAATCGGCAGGTTGTGGGGGGAGCACCCGAGCGGCTGTTTGCCTCGCGGGCTTTGCGGTACGCACTCCGCAGCTTCTTCACTTTTATCCTGCACTGCATTGTGTCCTGGTCATGGCTCCTTTCTGTCATGGCCCTTGATATCTGGCCGAAAGTATCGAAATTCCTCTGGCTGGAGCGCAGCTGGGACTGGACAGCTTCCTCACCCCAAACAACGATGAGGTCCAGCAACTCGGTATTGTGCCATACTGGGGCTCGTCTGGCACGTGGAGGCATGGTTACTTGGAAAGATGCGCTGAGAGCACTCCACGCCTGGCTGAGCAAACAGGAAGGGGATATTTAAAATTCCAAGGGAATTTAAAGGGTGGGGGTGATGGTTGGTCACCTGAGGCCAGGGCAGTAGAGTTCGAACTGATGACCAGAGTGGCTAGAACAGGCATTGTGGGATACTTCCGAATACTTCTGGAGGCCAATAAGAGCGCATTGGGTTACCACACTGTAGCCGCAGCACACCAGCGGCAGCGCAACAAACGTTATTCCTCTCGGGGAGGTGGAGTACCTGCAGCGCTCTACCTGCGTAGATGCAGCGCTGTATGTGCCTTGCAAGTGTAGATGGTTAGTGAGGTACAGCGCTGTAGGCAGTTTTATTGCGCTGTAACTCCTGAGTGTAGCCAAGGCTTGCTAAGTTAATGGTATCTAGTTTGCATGTTAATTCAAGTTCAGCAGCTGCTCCTTGGAGTCTGGGTTTGAAGCTTTTCTGTTGCAAAATTGCCACCTTTAAGTCTGTCACTGAGTGATTAGAGAGGTTGAAGTGTTCTCCTACTGGTTTTTGAATGTTATGATTCCTAGCCTGTACCAAAATTTCTCACTCTAATCATTTCATTAATTTTTCCAGTCCAGTTTGTCATGGCAGAAACACTGGGTTGGGAAGCTATTCTACTATTAAATATATTTAACCTCTAAACAAACTCCAGAGAATTTCTACTGTCTTTGATTTCCACATCTTTTTGGGAGATAGTGGTTAGTGAAGGGGTTGGTCTTGGAATCCGTGATATACTTGCCTCTAATTAGCATTGGGATTAAATCTGTCTTCTAGCTTCAGGTAGTATGAGTTAGGGATGAAACTGCAGCTGTCTTATTTAATACGAATAAATGCCACACACATTAATTTTATTCGACCCTGGTTGCATGTTAGCAGTACCTTGTGCAGCCCCAGGGAGGCAGGGGTGGTGGGTTGGAGATCATAAGCAGAAATTCCGCACTCTTCAACTTGCTGGGGGCTAAATTTGTTGTGCTGGCTCTGCATGTGTTTTATGGTGAAAGTCCTTCACTTGATGACATCATGTCATGGATTATTGCCCACGTTTTTAATGTGAAGCTGGTTTTAAATATGAAATAGATCTTCTTTATGCAATTTATGTGTGCATATTCACACTGCTATAATTAAGGTGATGCCTGTGAGCATTTCCATTATAAATCTTTTTTTTTCAAGAGTTTATAAATCAACTGTAAAATTTGCTACAATTTAGCATACAAGATCTCAGACTAGGAGCACTTCCTATAATAAATTTGGTTTAAATCAATTTGATCGTATTGTTTTTGCTTTCTGAATATTATTATTGTTGCAGACATTGCAACTCCACGCAGTATCTTTGGGAACTATTGTATTAAATTTATTAATAGTTTATACATTCATGGAGACAGGTTACCACAGCTTCTCCAGGAACTGAAAATGGGAGGGCCATGATTAAGGCAAATTGCTGAAACTGTAAACAACCTCAGAGAGGTACCACCCCCTGCGGGGTTAGGAATGACCTCTGGTAGACTTTTAGTAAGCCTGTAGGAACTTGTGTTGGTTTTTAAATATGTTTTCTTTGTAATGTTTCTGCCCTAAGAATAAATGTACTTGTTTAGAAAGATCTGTGTGGTAACTGCTGGCAATACACTGTTTATAGCCCTCGGAGAGAAAGCAAGTCACAGACGCTGGCCAGTAGGCAGGCTGGCTTGCTGGAGTTATCACAGTGTATGGCAGGTGGCTGTGCAGCCTTGAAACCTCTGGTCAGAAGGGAGTAGTACAAGGGCCTCTACCCAGAGACAGTTGACAGCTGGAGAACTGAGACCTGACTGGGTGCTCCTGAAAGTGGACCATGAGAGTGGGGAGGGTGCAAATATAGTTAACAGTTACCCTGAAATTGTAACAGTCATTACATGCATTTATAAGGTACCCATCTCTACGTCTGCATGTACTTAATGGGACATAAATTGCTCCATTAACATTTCAAATAAGAGGAACGCTAAAGACTGAGAATGAAGAAGGATCTGGCCGGTTGTCTGAGACCCCAGGAATATAGTTCAGCTAATTGAAAAAAAGACTAGGCAAACAGACGTATCTTGCGAATCTTTCTAAGAACCAGGTTGTGTCCACAGAGGTGTGCAGGGTAGGAGAGAGTTCGCAGAAAACCCTGTACTGCCCCCGATATAATGGCTGGCCACAATCACAGTCCCTTCTAATATCCTTATAGATCACTTAGAATGGGTGAGGAAGGGCATGGCATAGCTGGGGAGCGAAGACGAGTGCTGTTTAGAGGAGGTAGCAGTGCACATGTTTCCCTTATGTTACGGGGAGCTTATTGAAGATAATCGGAGGGATTCAGTGTACCCCATGTTTGTAAATCAGGCCACTTATGAAGATGCCTAAATGGGGACTTAGAAACCTATTGTTAGGCACCCTTTGTGGAAAGTCTTGGCCCTGAGGTCACTGGAAAGATGAACCCATGTGTTATGTTCAAATAAGGCTGTTTCAAAGTTTGTAACAATGTTCAGACCAGACTTAGGGTTGTCTGGGTGACATTAGTTTTGGACATTTAAACGTTGAACCTGTGTTTTTGGAGAAAGCCAAACTTTTCTCTTGTTGTCAGTCTATTTCGCCCCCCCCCCCCCCAAAGTAAGTGAGTGTTTC
Source organism: Macrochelys suwanniensis (assembly GCA_033296515.1). Lineage (NCBI taxonomy): Eukaryota > Metazoa > Chordata > Testudines > Chelydridae > Macrochelys > Macrochelys suwanniensis. The sequence continues at coordinate 45,427,022 of CM065780.1, read as the reverse complement.
AACAGTAACATCAATCATTAGTTGAACAAGTATTTTTTTGTATAAAAACTAAACTTTGACTTACAATTGTACTTTTATGTCAACTATTAGATCCAGTCACGTCTAAACTTGTTTTTCCCTAGTGTTGCCTTGTTTAGCTATTTTGATGCCTTGTATAAAGAGTGGTGCAGAAATTGCCTATAACAAATTGGTTTTCCTGCATTCAGGTTCTAGGAAGGCAAACATCTTTATTTTGCTTAAACTCTTTTTATGCTGAAAACCGGCTTTGATTTAAAAAATGAAATCAATGTTGCAGGTCAAGTTAATTCAAAATGTGGGTTGTGTCTTGTCTACTAAGTATACCCAGTGCTGCTTTTTCTTGGGGGTTTTGGTGTGCATATTAATTGACTGCGTGTATGCTTTAGTATTTTAATTAAGAATTAATTCCTATAACTCCATTTGACCAATATAGACCTTTGGAATTTTGCCAGTCTTATACTAATGATATGCAGAGTGTCATACTTTTCTTTGTACTTTCATTTTCCTTTAAATTGCTGTTTACAAAAAAAAAAAAAAGCAGGGGGGGACGACAAAAAGAAAAACACATTAAAGTGAAGGGAAAGAATATCATTACATGTATTTATAAAATGCACGTAACCATGGTATCTGAGTGTACATCACAAAATTCAAGTGAAATGAGCTTGGTAGTCTAGGCACAGTCCTCATTGGATAGAGTTTGGAATTACAGACCTGTCATAAACAATGAGGAGTCCGGTGGCACCTTAAAGACTAAGATTTATTTGAGCATAATCTTTCGTGGGTAAAAAACCCGGTTTTACTCACTAAAGTTTATGCCCAAATAAATATGTTAGTCTTTAAGGTGCCACCAGACTCCTCGTTGTTTTTGTGGATACAGACTAACACGGCTACTGCTCTCATACTTAGATCTGTCATGTAATTTGGCATAATTTGCTGTCTGTGTTCAAGAGCTGGTGTGGAGACTGAATAGTCCCTTCACCTAGAGAATTCAGTCCCTCCAGGCCAGAGTTAGGGTAGCTAGTGAGATAAGCATACCCAACAGGTGCTTGTAAAATAAAATAGTTTGGGTTCCACTGATGCTAGTCCCTTCATTTTCACAAATAATAACAACAAAATGTTTGTTTATTTTTTGAATTATGCATCTGTTGGAATTAAATTACATTAGTCAGTTACTCTTTCTGGTTCCTATACATTAGAACAAAATTGCTTTTTGTGTTCACAAACACTGTATGGGAACATTTAGATTTAAACTCCCACCATCCCCAAAAGCCTGATTTCACTGAGGTAAAATAATTCCAGTAACATAAATAACTAGGTTTTGTAAGCCTCCTTCACTCTCTTTTCTATTCCCTCCTTCTTCATACAAAATCTTAAATGTTAGGTCTAAAACTAATTAAACGTTCCTTTATGTCAGACAGCACTGTTATTGTATGTGGTTATTACACTAGGTGAACCTCTAATATCTTTAGGTTTTATGTTCTCGGAAGCTGACCACAAAGCTCTTTTAAAATATTGACTTTTTGTTTTAGCATAAATTTCCTCTGAAGGCCTACTTTCCTCATCAGCATCAGCATCTTGTAATAGCCTTACTCAAACATCCTTTTGGTAAGTTCTGTCTTGAATTGTTTGCAGCGTTAACGGAATCTGCATTTTAATTTATTTTTCTGCTCAGTAGATAACCTCAAAAATAATACACAAGGGTTACCTTAATTCTGAGTGCTTGACTTTGCAACTTTTGTAATGTTCTTTTAACGTAAGTTTTTGTGTAACTATTATATACAATGTCATAGATTTAAACAAAATTAAAACCAAAACCAAATAAGAGTAATAGAAGAAGGGCAAATTATTTTCAGTATAATAAAGCCAATGCTAGGAATTAAAACACAGTTATCAAGGACTGGAAAGGTATTCAATGTTCATGTCTTGTAAGCCCAATAATGATCATTGTGAAAACTCCTATATTCAAACATAAGACGTGTTAATGCATTGTGTTGCCTTTCTCCTCTCTGAAATCTGAAAATCTGATTTCAGTTAAGTCACAAATGAAAATAAGTTTGGTCTCCCTTGTCACTATTTATGCCAGGAATGGGCAAACTTTTTGGCCCAAGGGCCACATCGGGGTTGCAAAACTGTATGGAGGGCCGGGTAGGGAAGGCTGTGCCTCCCCAAACAGCCTGGCCCCCACCCCCTATCTGATTCATCCAACTCCCCCGCTCTTTGTCCGCTGACCGCCCCCTCCTGAGAACCTCCTGACCCTAATCACCCCCCCAGGACCCCACCCTCTATCCAACCCCTTCCCTTGACTGCCCCGACCCCTATCCACACCCTGACAGGCCCCCCAGGACTCTCACGCTTATCCAACCCCCGCCTTTCCCTGTCTCCTGACTGCCCCCCGGGACCTTCTGCCCCTTATCCAACTCCTTGACCCCCTTACCACGCCGCTCAGAGCAGCATGTCTGGCAGCTGCGCGCCCGAAGCGCATAGCCCCGCCCCCCAGAGCACTGCCCGCGCAGCAGCGTGGCTCCAGGGAAGGGGGGACAGCAGGGGGGGGGAGGGGCTAGCCTCCCCAGCCGGGAGCTCAGGGCCTGGGCTTGCCCACCCCTGGTTTATGCATATCAGAAAACTAATGTTTCATGTGACGCAGTTCTGCATGATTTGCAATTTCTGCTAAGGACAGGGGCACTTGACTGGGATAACAGAGAGAGATTAGATTAGTATTGATGAGAAACTATATATCTGTGTGTGTTTGTGTATGTATGTGTGTGTATATATGTGTGTGTATGTGTATGTATGCATGCGTGCAAACACACACACACACTTATGCCTAATTTGATGAATAGCCTGAACTTTAGTCCTGTACTTTGCAAATGAACTTTTGTCCTAAGAACATAAAGTAATTTATTATAGATATGGTTGAAAACTATGGGAAAGTTTAAAAATGAGAAGCAGTTACTGAAGACTGAATCATGTGTCTAGCAAGTTCTAGTTCTAGCTTAATACCGTACCAAATATTGTTCTGCTTTAACCTGTTTCATTAGGTACAACTTTTCTTCCTATTGTTTTCCAGATTTGTCAGCTACTCTCTGGTCTCAGCACCTGAAATACATTACTGACATGCTTAAAGCAATAATAGAAGATAAAAGCATTAGGTAAATAAAAATACTTAGACTATTCCTCATCATTTCTTCCTGTTCTTCTATTACTTTGTGAAAAAGCTATGTAGTTCATAATCTTGGTTGTTTAGTTATCTTTAGTTGTCATTTTCTTATTAGTTCCCAAAATCAACCTCTGTTTACGGTTAGGAAAATAGGATATCCTAGGATATAAGGGGGCCTGCTAAACTATGAACCTGATTTTCAGAGGTCTCAAGCACCCACAGTTCAAGTCAATGAGCACTTCAGAAAATCAGGCCTTATAGTTTCACCTGGTGATAGGGTCCACTCACCGCCAGGGGCACCTTCTCCTAGCCATTCTGGGGATTAGCTCCTTCCAGATCTGAGGCCCCCTTCTGCTGCATGCTGCACAATCTGTTGCCGCTCTCTCTCTCTCCTTCTCTGAAACTCAGGATGCTCCCTCTTCCTGACTTGGCCCTCCATCCAGGTCCCTATGTGTGTTTCCTTAGGTTAGTGGCAGTTCCCAACCACTACTAATAAGGGTTCTTCCATTCGGCTTATCAGCAGCACCCAGGCTATTTACGAAGAAGTTTGCAATAGTAGCAGCAGAGGCCTGTTGCAATGGCTCTGTTGCCATCCATATCTAGATGACTGGCTCCTGACAGGAAGGTCCTGTCTAGAAGTTTTGACATTGACATCATTGCTGCTCCATCTCCTACTGGCCCTGGGAATTGGTATAAACATGGAATAGTCTACCCTAAATTTGACACAAACTATAGAATTCATAGGAGCAACTCTAGACTCAGTCAGGGTAAGAGCTGTGTGGTGTATGTGCCAAGAAGACAATATGTACACAATAGTGATTATTCTCCCTTGATGTGGTGCAAAGACCCCAAGCGCATATTCATGGAAGTTCCCCTCTTCCCGCCCATACCTGAGAAAAAGCTAGTTATGGATGCCTCCCAACTGGACTGGGGAGCCCACATGGATGACTCACAGCACAAGGCACCTGGATGCCTTGAGAGACCAGAATGCAAATAAATCTCCTGGAGCTGAGAGCTGTCTGGGAAGCCTGCAAGGTGTTCATATCACTAATGATTCCGACATATCCTAGTAACGTCAAACAACATAACAACCATGCTCTATATTAACAAACAGAGAGGGCTGAATCCATCCTTCTGTGCATGGAGACCGTTAACTTATGGAACTCGTGCATCCAACACCACTGTGATCCTAAGACCCCCTCAGTGCCAACTGGCAAAGGGGTTCACTGTTCTGTAACAGCAACTCCTATTAAGCCTGAAAAACCTACTACACCTAATACGCTGTTTTCGTGGTTTTATCCATAAATAGTATCTTGTAAGGTATCAAATGAAAACTGGTGACACATAAGCATTGTGAGATGTATGTATGGATGATATTTAAGAATTTGTGTAGAAAGTTGTATATATGTATGCATTGAAAAATATATTTCAGAATCTGTATCCCAGGCAGGGTTGACTATCAAGTTTTTCCTAGAAAAAGGAAGGTTGGTTTACCTGTCTACCTGGGTTCATTTGTAAATCAATACAATGGAAACTGCCTTTACAGAGGAGAGTAATTCTGACTCTGGGAATAAAGACAATGAACTCTGGGAAATATAAGGAAAAGCAAAAGGACATTTTGTTATCCATTTCACTGAGAAACCTCCTGGGCAGGGAGTGTGGGGGGAATGATTCATGAGTGTTGTGGATCCTGGTTTGACTGAAAACCAGCAAGCTTTGCAGAAAAAGATCATCTGAGAGACTGTTTTTGACAAATGTTTGTAGCCTGTTAAAAGTAAGCCTTGGTCTAGCAGAAGCCTGTTATACTTTTGTTTTATTTATAACCTTTTGTTATTATCCTTGCTCACTATCTCTTAAATCTCTACATTTGTTGTTAAACTTTTATTATAAATAGATTACAGTGCTGTGTTGTTATATTGGAGCTGATATTCAGTTGACTCAAACAAGTTGGTGTATATGTACTATTCCCTTGGGAGTAGTGAACCTGGTAATTACTATGCGTGTCCAGTGACAGAGGCTGGAGGCTATAGGGGGGATGCTTCTGAGGAGTTCTGAGGTACACCTAACGTTTTACCTGAAAAGCAAAGTAGTGGTGGGTAGAGCCAGAGGAAAGTGCTGAAGGGTTGGTAGTGTCAGGGAGCTGTCACCCACCTACCACAACAAAGACTCCCTCTTACTGAGCCAGGTGGGGGGCGGGGGAGGGGGAAGTGTCACAGCCACATTACCGTGTCAGCAGTATAGCTCTCAGCTGTTCACAGTTATGGGTGGACAACCTCAGCAGGCACTTTAGCACTGACCACAAGTGGGAACTGCACAATTCCTTAGTAAACAGTATCGTCACCCAATGGGAAACCCCTGCTTGGAACCTTTTTGCATCCCACAAGAACATGAATAGCCAGCAAAACTGAAATGTATTTTGATTCTTTTGCAGAACTTACGCTGACCTCTTTGAGAGCTGGTTTTTGTTTGTTCATTTTGGAGAATGGGCTGATATCGCTGTAGAGCAGTTGCTGAAGTCTGAAGATGAATCCTCAGATACTTTTCTGTGGCTGCTGGCATTTTACTACAATCCACACAATGATAAAGAAAAGAGGACTCAAATTCTGGTGGGTGGTGTAGCCATGGCTGAGAGTATTTAGCCAATTGTATACCTGAAAATTGAGGCATTTATGTGGGAAAGTGGCTGGGGTTTGCAGGGTCCTCCTGGAATTGTAAAATTCTTCAGTAGAGGGGATCCAAGAGAATTTTTGTGGCGCTTTCAACTGTGAACATTTAGAAACTGGGTTTGTCAAGTGTACTGTAGGCCAGAATGCCTTTATTTACTTTTCTTCTGAAAAATATGACCCTATCAAATCAGCTTGATTGGTACACCCATAACTGCTCCTTTTGAATCTCTGTGTGGCAGGATTTCAGAGCTCCTGTGACATAGAGTCTTGTAAGACAGCCATGCTTTAAAAGTGAGAGCACTAATAATATTAACAGTGCAGCATTTTTCATTCACATTCAGCAGCAATTAATCTGATCTAACATTATCTATCTAATTTGATTTCTGTTGCACCTGTCATCATAGAATCTAGGCAGTGATCTGATGATGTAATTCAGTCTTTCTTATATTAACTTGTGTCATGGCTACTTAGTTTTGTTTTAAACACAAAAAGTCTGGTTCTCTATTCCACTCAGCATAGGAACAGAGGGGAGAAGGACAAAGGTGGGCCTTATGCTAGCTTTGCACTTCCCTATTCTGGAGCCAGCATGGGACCTATTGGATGCCCTGAGTAAGTTAAAGCAGCCTAAGAACTGCACTAATTTACCCTTAGCTATGACTATAGAGACAATTGCAGCGAGCAGAAATAGTTGAAGTACAGCCACATTCTGACCACACACCCTATCCTTACATATGGACAGTGGGGGCATGTGTGGTACAGAGCTGTTATCCCAGTTCTACCCAGGGAATCCTTCTTTGTCACAGATATTCCCCAGTGTTTAAATTTTTTGCCAGACCCATGTGAAGAGGAAATAGCACAATGCACAATCAGTTCTTGAGCAGATGGTCTTTTCTTGGTGTTAGTTAAAACCTCAAGTTATCACACAGCATTAAAGTTCTTTGTGTTTCTGAAAAGGATCTTGGACATTTTGTTTGTGGGATATCAGAAGACACTATTTAACTAATAACTCTGGTTAAATATACTTGGGAAAATAGAGTTTATTTTACTTTGAATAATATAAGGTGGTCATAGCTAGGATAATTGATACTTCCATTATAAATGTTTGTTTTTACGGGTTTATACTTCAGCATAAAAGAATCCCTTATGAATGGGAGGAAGGTGCTAATTTTTTTAATAATCAAATTTGGCACACTTCTGTAGAAAAAGATAATGGCTTCTCTGTAAATCACAATGAAAGCAATACTGAATTAGGATGCAAGTCCTTTGGATATAGATATTGCATCTGATCTCAATGGAAGACCTTGTCTCTTTCCAAAGTTTTTCATGTATTTCCCTTGAGAATACTAGTCTGATAATAGAAAAAAAATCACTTTATGTTTGAGATAAATTGGTTTAACTAATTTGTTAGTTTTGTTTTGTGGCAGGGAGTGGTGGGGAAAGGACGGTACTCCATATGCATAGAGGGATCCTGGTGTCTATTGTTCCCTGCCCCCATTCTTAGTGCTTCTTACTATTGTTCCTGTTTCATTAAAGTCCTGATCGCTCCCCAAAAGTGCACATTAGAGTTGTAATTTCTTCACCACCTTGTTCCTAACCTGCCACCGCTGTCAAAATATCCTCCCCCCTCCCCCTTTCTCTAGTCCTAGCACAGCAGAATGAGAATATAGAGAGAAAAGAATGTGAAGACTGATAGGTATGGGAGCCTGTAGTCATTTCAGCAGAGAGGAGGAAGAAGAGGACTTTGTAGCACCTGGTTATAGGAAGGAGAGACTGAAACACTGCAACCAGATACACATTAACATATGCAGCACTAGATGGAAGCTGAAAGCATAACATCTGCTTTGAATATCATGGAGTAGTGAGGCACAATTTAAAATCCAAAATATTTTTACCATTAAAGAGGTCTAGATATATTGTAGCCACTCCTCCTTATTGATTCAGCTCAGGAATGGTTGAATGGGGGAATCAGTGCAGGTGTAGTGAAATGGGAAAGGAGTAAGATTCAGGTGCCCTTGTTTGGAGGCAGTCCAATCTCAATGGAATAACAACATTTCATTATGTCTCATAAACTTTTATTGTGATCTCATTAGTGCCATGTGGCATCCCTAGTGTAACCTGGGACAGACTTCAATGAGAAATTACCTTTCCTGTAAAGCAAACTCTTTCAAGCTAGCATATATAAAAATGTTAATGTGAAAAAATCAGTAAGTACAAGGAAACAAATAGCTAAAACTAAAATGAACTCAAGAACACTGGTGGGGCTGGTGTCCTACTCCCCTGAGTCCTAGGTGGTATGTTTTGCTTTTGTCCTTACGTTTCCTGTTTTTTATGTAATGAACTATTATTACAATGAAATGTTTTTTAATAGCTGCTTATGATGAACTAACAACTTATATTATGTAGACACCAAAATCTTCATTCTCTGTGTTGACGGTACGTTTATATTGGGTGCTCCAAGAGGCAAAGGAAATAAACATGTTGCAAGTAATACAGGAAGAAGCCAAAACCCATCATTCTTATCAGAATGTTTTATCAGTTGAGGTCAGATTGAGGCTTTAATTGATTTGTAGCTGCAATATTGAAGTGAGCCTTCAAGGAGCCTTCTGTTCTTTTTCCCACAATGTAAAAATCTGACTGCATTCTACTGAGGGATTTTCTCCATTTCCTTTCATTACAAAAAAGGTCAAAACTTGGCTTCATGCCTTGGCTGCTTAGTTTGCAAGACCAAAGAAAGTAAAGAATTTTCCATTTTGTCCATTTATGTTTGTGTGAACCAGTGTAAGCAAAATGTGCACTCCCTTTCCTTCCCTGTTCTCTGCAGTGCCTCTTAAACTTAAACTCTTGACATATTTTTGGGGATTTCTTCCAAGGATTCAGATGTCTGTTAGTGAACAAATCTCAAAAAAAAACCCCCAAAACCAACCAACCCCATAAACACAACTTTTACTCTTCTCTGATCCTTTATCTTTTGAAATTGTTCCCTACAGGTAGAAGCTAGAGCAGTGTATGATCGTCTGATGATGCTCTTCAGCTGTACAACCCTCTCCGTCACAGATCTGCAGGCTGCAGCTAGCACTAAAACAGATAAAAGGCAACCTTGCACCAAACACCTTGTCAGGCATCTTCTTATTAGTTTTTTGCTGTTTTCTTCTGGTGGACACAAGATTGCCCAAGAGTTTATTTCGCATGTAAGTGTTTCCATGTTTTTCAACAAGCTTTTTTTTTTTTTTTTTGTATTATTCACATGTTGAAAATTTCTCCTTCTTACAAAAAAGCTGATCACAGAGAATTGAAGAAAATCTTGCTAACCTAAATGAGTACAGCCAAAATATCCTCCTCGACTGTTTCCACAGGGTCCCTTTGGAGAAGTCATTGCCTAAGCTATGGAGCTACAAAAATGTTTTGAGTAGTAGCTAACAGTACAGGGGTGTATGTAGTTCCCTCACACCTTACATTCTATAGATTTAGACCATGTCTACACTACCACTTACGTTGGCAAAACTTATGTTGCTCAGGGGTGTGAAAAAACACACCCCTGAGCGACATAAGTTTCTCCAGCATAAGAGGGAGTGTGTACAGCATTATGTCGGTAGGAGAGCTTCTCCCACTGACATAGCTGCCACCACTCGTTGTGGGTGGTTTAATTATGTCAACAGGAGAGCTCTCTCCCTTCAGCATAGAGCAGCTACATGAAAGATCGTACAGTGGAGCAGCTGCATCGGTTCAGCTGTGTTGCTGTAACTCTCTAATGTAGACATAGCCTAAGAGTGTAGACGCTTTGCCCTCCCATGCATCAATCACTTCCCACTCTATTTAGCAGCTGGAGTGGTTCTGGAACCATCCACTGCCCATTTTCCTGTAAAACAGGCAGCATTAATTAGTGTTAGCACTGAATAGGTGGAGGGAATTGGCGTTTTAGGGTGACCGGAGAGGAGGATGTTTTAGTAGCTGAGATAAGATATAATGAGACCCTGAATGAAAGAGTTAGCTATGGGGATGGAAAGAAAAGGACGTGTGGTGAAGATGTTGAGGAGGGAAAAGTGACAGGATCTGGCTGTGACTTGCATGTGGGGGGCAAAAGACAGGGAGGAATAAAAAATATCCCTCCAATTGCAGGCATGAGTGATGGGGTGGGGTAATAATGGTGTTAATAGCCATAGAGAATGGGAGAAGGAGAGAAGATAATATGGCTAAGACTCAACTCCTTTGGTGAAATCCTGGCTCCACTGAAGAAGAAAGAACAGTTACTTACCTTACAGATGTAAGACAGACCTGTAGCATCATTTTGAATTGGAATATTTCACTTTTGGGCATTCATTTTTTTGACAAAAATATCAGTATGTTCTGCGGAAAACAAGTTACTTATCTTAAATTAACTGTGGTTCATTGAGACGTATTGTCCACATGACTCCCACGACCCACTCTCCTTACCCATTTGTATGGAGTCCTATAGCTCTGGAATTCTCTATTGGCAAAGGAACTGAGGGACAGTTGGACCCACTCTGCCCTTTATGCCCTTGGATAGAGGAGGCATATGAGACCATCCAGGGCATGAGCATGGCCTCAGTGGATACTGGTGGTCAAAATAATCTGATTGTTGCGCACGTGGGGAACATATGCTCCAGCACTAGGATCCATTCTGAGATCTGCATTTATATAATCTGTGGCAAATTGCTGGCACTACTATGATGGGTCCTGCGCTTTCTCTTCTTGTGGGGAGGTTTCAGGGCACCGTTTCTTGCCCCTGAACTGGGATATCAGCTGTCCCACTAGTATCCCAGAGAAGGGGAATGGAGAGGGAGGGACCCGGGCCCGCCCTCTACTCCGGGTCCCAGCCCAGGGGCCCTAGGTTAGCGGGTAAACCACTTGTACTAGTGGTACTTTCCCCGGGCTCCTTCCCTCTCCTGCTTGTGGGGCTTCCTGCCTTCCCTCTGCACAAGCCAGGTGTCCCTTTACCTAAGGTCTTGGTCTTCTTAGCCCGCCACAGCACTTCTCCAAACTCTCCTCTGCTTTCCTCCAAACTGCTCTCTGCTCCACCACCGATCCACTCTGCTTCAACTCCTTCCTCCTCCTCCTCCTCCGTCTGCCTGAAGCAGGGGGTTTTAAAGGTTCCTGAGAGGGCCTTAATTGACTGCAGGTACTCCAATTAACCTGTAGCCACCCTCCCTAGTCTCCAGGGAACCATGCCTTAATTAGCCTAGGGCTTATATATTTCCCCTCTCACACTCTACTACTGCTGCTCCCTGGCCCTCCTGTATCACATATTCCCCTCCCCTGCTCAACACCATGGGGTTGGGCTACTTGGGACGAGAGACAGTGTTGTCGTGACAGGCTGTCCGCGTTGCCGTGTTGGCATCCGGCTCTATGCTGTATCCGGAAGTGGAAAGGTTGTAGGGATAGAAACCATATAGTCACTCGTGCATTTCTTTCCTTGTTTGTGTGCATCCATTGGAGTGGGGCGTGGTCTGTCACAAGGGTAAACTTCCGCCCAAGCAGGTAGTACCATAGAATTTCCATGGCCCATTTAACCACTAGGCATTCCTTTTCTACTACAGCGTACCGTTGCTCCCTGGGCAGGAGCTTTCGGCTAAGGTAAAGGATAGGGTGCTCTTCATCCCGCACCATCTGTGAAAGGACGGTCCCAAGTCCTACCTCTGAGGCATCTGTTTGTAGGATGAATTCCTTTTTGAAATCTGGGGCTATGAGCACCGGATGGCTGCAAAGGGCTGTCCTTAGGTTTGTGAAAGCTTCCTCTGCCGCCTCAGTCCATTTAACTATCTCCGGGCCCCGAGCTCTTATCAGGTCTGTCAGAGGCTCTGCCCTTGTGGCAAAGTGAGGGATGAACTGGCGATAGTACCCCACTATCCCTAAGAAGGCTCTCACTTGCTTCTTGCGGATTGGGCGAGGCCATTCCTGTATTGCCTTCACTTTGTTCCATTGGGGCTTCACCAGGCCCCTTCCGACTACATACCCGAGGTATCTGGCCTCGGCTAACCCTATTGCACATTTGGATGGGTTAGCGGTGAGGCCAGCCTGCCTAAGAGCATCCAGTACTGCTTCCACTTTCCCCAGGTGCGTCTCCCAGTCAGGGCTATGGATTACCACATCATCTAAATAGGTGGCAGCATACTTGGCATGGAGTCGAAGTAATCTGTCCATTAATCGTTGGAAAGTTGCGGGGGCCCCATGGAGCCCAAAAGGGAGGACGGTATATTGGAAAAGGCCATTGGTTGTAGAGAAAGCTGTTTTTTCCTTGGCGTCTTCAGTCAGTGGGATCTGCCAGTAGCCTTTTGTCAAGTCCAAGGTGGTCAAGTATCGGGCCTTGCCTAACTGATCCACCAGCTCATCAATACGAGGTATTGCATAGGCATCGAATTGGGATACCTCGTTTAACTTCCGGAAGTCATTACAAAATCTCAGACTGCCATCAGGCTTCGGGACCAATACAATAGGGCTGGACCACTGGCTGTGTGATTCCTCAATCACCCCAAGTTCCAGCATTTTTCTTACTTCTGCTCTAATTTCTTCTCTTTTTGCCTCTGGTATACGATATGGTTTTATCGTCACTTGCTCCAGGACAGGTGACGATGTGGTGTTGGATCAGCTTCGTACGGCCTGGTTGCATAGAGAACGCATCTTGGTTCCGCTGGATCATTTCAATTACCTCTGTTCATTGTCCTGGGGCTAATTCGGGGGATATCTTTACCTGCCCTTGTGGGCCATCTGCCTGGGATAGAGCCGGCAGGACGGCCAGGCATGTCTCCCGATCGAACCAGGGTTTCAGTAAGTTAACGTGATATATCTGCTCTGGCCTTCGGCGGTCTGGCTGCTTCACCTTATAATTCACCTCCCCAACGGCTTCCACGATCTCATAGGTTCCACACCAACTGGCCAGGAGCTTACTTTCTGTTGTTGGTACCAACACCAGCACCTGTTCTCCTGGTTGAAATTTCCGTGTTTTTGCCCGACGATTGTAGCAGGTTCGTTGGGCCTCTTGTGCTTTCTCCAAATGCTCTCGTACTATGGGAGTCACTTGGGCTATTCGTTCTCTCATCTGGGCTACGTGTGCAATGACTTTCTTCCCTGGGTTAGGTTGTTCCTCCCATTCCTCCTTCGCGATGTCTAATATGCCACTTGGGTGGCATCCATACAGTAACTCAAAGGGGGAGAAACCAGTATATGCTTGGGGAACTTCTCATACTGCAAACATCAGGTATGGTAGGAGGGTATCCCAGTCTTTTCCGTCTTGGGCCACCACCTTTCGGATCATGCTCTTGAGAGTGCAGTTAAATCGCTCAACCAGACCATGTTTGCAGATGATAGACAGAGGTCCGCAAGGCTTGGATGCGGAGCAGGGTACATAAGTCTTTCATTACTCTCGACATAAAGGGAGTCCCTTGGTCTGTCAGGATCTCCTTAGGGATGCCTACCCTAGCAAAAACCTGCACCAGTTCTTTTGCAATTGCCTTGGATGTGGGGTTTCTTAAAGGAATGGCTTCGGGGTACTGTGTAGCGTAGTCCAGGATTACAAGTATACTTCGGTGGCCCCGGGCTGTTCTTTCTAGTGGGCCCACTAGATCCATTGCTATCCTTTCAAAAGGGACTTCAATTATTGGCAAGGGTACTAATGGAGCCCTTAACTGAGGTCGGGGTCTATGCAGCTGGCACTCTGGGCAAGAGGTGCAATAGCGCTGGACTTCTGCCCATACTCCTGGCCAGTAGAACCTCCTTAGGACTCTATCCAGGGTCTTGTCTGCTCCTAAATGTCCCCCAAGCAGATGACTATGAGCTAATTCTAATACAGCCCTTGTGTGCTTCCGTGGCACCAAGAGCTGTTCTACTAATTCCCCCTGTATTGGCACTACCCGGTACAATAGATCCTGCTTGAGTATATAGTATGGCCCTGGGCCTTTGGTTTTCCCTTCTACTGGTACACCATTTACCTCTACTACTTCCTCCCTCACATTCACATACAGTGGGTTATTGGCTTGATTCTGCCCAAAACATTCGCGTGTGGGACCGATCTGGCCTGATTCTATTGGATTGGGCTCCCCTCCTTCTCTAGGGGTGCTTCTGCTTGTGCTGGGAGCCGTCTCTGGGTCTCCATGGGACCTCCTCCCAACCAGGGCAGCTCTCTGGTTTGCCGCCAAAATCCTGGTTCTTAATCTTTTGTCTGCCCTCCTTTCCCTTTTGGATTTCTGGGACTCCCCAGGGCTTGAAAATAACTCTTGGGAAAACCCAGCAAAAATTGTGGTAGGGTCATCCATGGGCATCTCAAACTCTGCTCGGGGTTTACTTCCCTCCCCTAACCTGATGGGGGGGAGTAGGCTCTCGAACCCAGGAAAGTCCCTGCCAATTAAGCCTGGGTAGGGGAGCTTGGGGACCACCCCTGCAGTCATCTTGGTAGTGTTTCCCTGGATCTCAATCCATATTGGAATTGTGGGGTAGAAATTTACTGTGTCGTGGACACATGTCACTCCGGTACTCTTGGCCCGGCTCAGTTGGTCTTGCCCTACTAAGTTCCCTGAGACTAATGTGACAGCACTCCCAGAGTCCACCAAAGCTATGGTCTGGATGCGATTCATCTTTACCGGCCTGGTGTACGCATGTGGGTCCATCACAACCCCCACCAGGCTGATTAGGTCACATTGGTCCCCGGGATCCCCCAAATTACATTGCATGGGCTCTTCCCTGTTGGGGCACTGTGCTGCTATATGCCCCAACTCCTCACACTCATAACAGCGATATCTCATTCCGGAGATTGCCCTCTGTCTTGGGCCCTCTAACTCGCTCCTCCAACCCTCTCCCCCAGGACCCACAGGTCCCTTTGGGGCCTCAGGCCGCTCCTTGGTGCCTGTTCTTCCAGCTATGGCTTTCCTGGAGTTCTCGATGATCCAGGTCCTCGGGGTCAGGACTGGTTTCCTGAAACTGGTTTCCAGTTCACGGGCTGCCAGTTGTCTCTCCACAAGGGTGACCAGTTCGTCATAGGTGGAGGGGTCATTCTGGCCTATCCAGGCTCGGAGGCCCGAGGGTAGTGCCCTTGTATAGTGGTCCAGCACCAGGAGCTCCATCATTTTCAATGAGCTGAGAGCCTCCGGGCGTAACCACTTCCGGGCTAGGTGAATTACGTCAAATAGTTGTGATCGTGGTGTCTTGTCTTCACAGAACTGCCAATCATGGAACCTCCGGGCTCGCAAGGCCATCGTTACACCTGCCCTGGCCAGGATTTCCGCCTTCAGTCGGGGGTAATCTGCCGCCTCCTCTGCGGTCATATCATAGTAGGCCTTCTGAGCCTCCCCACACAAAAATGGGGCGAGGATGCCTGACCACTGATCTCGGGGCCAGGCCTCCCGCAGGGCTGTCCTCTCGAAGGCAAGGAGATATGCCTCCACATCATCCTCCCAGGTCATTTTCTGCAGACAGTAGCTGGCCCGTATGGTCCATGTCCCGTCATACCCGCGGCTCAGCTCCGTAAGGGCCTTCACCTGGTTCACTAGTTCCTGCAGCGTGGCCCGATCTTGGGTAGCCTGGGTCATCAGCAGGCGATTGGTCTCTTGCTGCAGCCGCATGGCCTCCTGTTGGGTAGCTGCCTGGACCCGGGTAGCCTCCTGCTGGGCGGCGGTGGCTTGTATTAGGGCCTTGATCACGTCGTCCATCTTAAGGACTGGATTGTTTTGGCTAACCCTGGTTTAAGTCCCCAGCGCAGTAATCCCACCTCTGACACCATGTGTGGCAAATTGCTGGCACTACTATGATGGGTCCTGCGCTTTCTCTTCTTGTGGGGGGGTTTCAGGGCACCGTTTCTTGCCCCTGAACTGGGGTATCAGCTGTCCCACTAGTATCCCAGAGAAGGGGAATGGAGAGGGAGGGACCCGGGCCCGCCCTCTACTCCGGGTCCCAGCCCAGGGGCCCTAGGTTAGCGGGTAAACCACTTGTACTAGTGGTACTTTCCCCTGGGCTCCTTCCCTCTCCTGCTTGTGGGGCTTCCTGCCTTCCCTCTGCACAAGCCAGGTGTCCCTTTACCTAAGGTCTTGGTCTTCTTAGCCCGCCACAGCACTTCTCCAAACTCTCCTCTGCTTTCCTCCAAACTGCTCTCTGCTCCACCACCAATCCACTCTGCTTCAACTCCTCCAAACTGCTCTCTGCTCCACCACCAATCCACTCTGCTTCAACTCCTTCCTCCTCCTCCTCCTCCGTCTGCCTGAAGCAGGGGGTTTTAAAGGTTCCTGAGAGGGCCTTAATTGACTGCAGGTGCTCCAATTAACCTGTAGCCACCCTCCCTAGTCTCCAGGGAACCATGCCTTAATTAGCCTAGGGCTTATATATTTCCCCTCTCACACTCTACTACTGCTGCTCCCTGGCCCTCCTGTATCACAAATCCTACACTTGCAGAAGAATGGCCAACATGACCTAATTCAATTAGTCCTTCCCATTATTAACTGATCTCTTTCTAAGTTAGTGTGGAACACAGCTATAATAGTCCATATTTAAATACTCCAACTCTTAAGTCCTGTGATTAAATAATACTCATTTCAGCAAGGAGTGCTGGACATAGAGCACAGTGGTAGGCTAAAAGTTTTGCTACATAGTAATATAAGGTTATCCTTGTACTGGAGATTGAATACACCTTAACAGCATCTTGAGTCCATATTAACTCAGCAATAAGGGACTTACCTTCAGTTCTAAATTTTGATTCTCATATTGTACAGCTGATAGACTACCAAGAAAGCCAGTATTCTTTAATTTTTTTTATTGTTACGTAGTGTTGCTTGCTGGAAACTGTTAAATAATTGTCATGTTTCACCCCAGAAGTGACTGCATTTCATTGATGGATGAACCAATTTGCAGACATATTATATACCGTGAAGTGCTTTGGGATCCTTTTAAGATTAATTGTGCTACATAAATGTTAATTATTTTTATATTGTTATTTAGCTAATACATTTGTTACATATATTTATAGGTCATGTTTTACAATAAGAAGTCAAACCCTCTGTTGCAAGCAGGCCAAGACTTCACATCATTGTTTTGCTTTAACACATTATCTGGCAATTCTTCCTCTCAGTGTCAAAGTATTGTACTCCTTTTATCTTTTATAAGGCCTGTAACACATGAGAAAATTCATTTTGCAGTGAGTAGAACTGGAACATAATTGTTGTTGATTATTCCTTCTAGCTGTTGTTAGTTGGAATAAACAAATATAACATTACTTTCTTTAAGGACTACTAGGATATGTTAGAAATCTTGGTTGTATTATAGAAAATGACTTTTGATTATTAACATAAACATGTTGTATTTTAAAGTTCTTTGGAAGCATACATAACTTTTCATTTGGGTCTATTTGTTTTCCAAGTCTTATGTGCTCTCTTCCCTTTATAGATCAGTGAAACCCTTTAACAGTTAGGCTTATTCTGCTATAACAACCCTTTATTGAAAGATGGAAGACGAGATCCTTGGTCCTGTTAAACCAGTAGCACAAAGAGAATTTAAAGTTGCCTTAAGACAACAGCTTAGAATTCCTCTAGTGCAAAGGAATCCTGAGCTAGCACAGGGGAGGCTGTGCCATCCCCTCCTACATTTCCTCTCTCCAGCTTTCCACGGTGGGCTGAGGACATATGAGAGGCAGGAGTTGGAACCAGAGTGGGCTGCAGAGTGTGGAGCAGCCCTCAGGGATCAGTATGCTGGAGAGATGGAATAAAACTCCTCCCCGGTGCACTAAGTGCTGTTCTGTTACACTTTGAGATCTAGTCCTGAGATTTCATTTTCTTTCTTTCTTTCTTTCTTTTGAATTTATTTTCATAGAATCATAGAATTATAGAATCTCAGGGTTGGAAGGGACCTCAGGAGGTCATCTAGTCCAACCCCCTGCTCAAAGCAGGACCAACCCCAACTAGATCATCCCAGCCAGGGCTTTGTCAAGCCTGACCTTAAAAACCTCTAAGGAAGAAGATTCCACCACCTCCCTAGGTAACCCATTCCAGTGCTTCACCACCCTACTAGTGAAAAAGTTTTTCCTAATATCCAACCTAAACCTCCCCCTCTGCAACTTGAGACCATTACTCCTTGTTCTGTCATCTTCTACCACTGAGAACAGTCTAGATCCATCCTCTTTGGAACCCCCTTTTAGGTAGTTGAAAGCAGCTATCAAATCCCCCCTCACTCTTCTCTTCTGCAGGCTAAACAATCCCAGTTCCCTCAGCCTCTCCTCATAAGTCATGTGCTCGAGCCCCCTAATCATTTTTGTTGCCCTCCGTTGGACTCTTTCCAATTTATCCACATCCTTCTTGTAGTGTGGGGCCCAAAAGCCATTTTCATGCTTTATTGAATTTAGTTGCTTTTCAGATGACACCAATGACTAAATGAGAGGTGGGGGGAACTAGAAGAAAACAACATGTAGCACGTAGTATACAGCTAGAAATTATTGCACTTGAAGTAATATATCTACATTCGATTATTTCCTCTCTTACTCCATTCTGTTTTTCCTTCAGGTGATTCTGGCAAGCAGTACAACCAATGAAGTTTTTGGCCTTCTTACACGTACTGCCTACAGATTTAACCAACTTGGATTAAAAGACCAAAGGGCTGTGAAGCTCGTGAATGAACTTCTTCAAGAACTAAGATTTACGGATTAGTTTTGTATTGTTGTCCAGATCAACCCAATGACTAGACCAGCTGATCAGATCTTTTCTGCGGTAAAGTGTGAAAGGGAACTCAAGTTTTTTTATTTATATTCCCCTTTCCCCATGTATGAAAATAGAAAATGTTTGGAAATGTCATTCTGTTAGAATACAGCAGTAATCTTTAAAGATGGTTGAAAATGTTGTTCGTAATGCTTTATTTTATAAGGGACCTGTGTCATCTAAACACCATTTATTCACAGCCTCATTGTTGCCCACATTATGTCCTAGTTGTGGTCTAGATTTTCTGTAAATTCTTAGTCCAGGAAATGCAGCAGTTAGAGGTGGAAACAAAAGCTATAATAATAGGAAGAGGCCTTTCCTTCTGTAAAATAATTATTGATAAATCAAAACTACTGTTTGAATGTTACAAGGAAGAGAGAAAGTTCAGAAAAATTATGTTATTTACCAGTCGATTATTTCTAGCTGTTTGGGAGTAATTTAACAATTTGATCCTGAAATTCTGCTTTGGTGAGTCTAAGCCTGATCATAAACAAGTGATCATTAATGGTTTCTTCTGAATATGTGCTTCCATGAAATACAGTTTCATGAAATTGAAAGACCAATCAACTCCTTAAATTCTTACAAGTGATTTTACAAAATGAAACTCATCTCAGATGTAGTATATCGCATTTATCTGAAAGTGTGTTCTTCCAAGGTAATGTTCTCTATAGTTTGTACCACAGGACTTTTATCAATGTCAAGAATATTGCAGAGAGGATTTGGTGCAGATTGTAAATGGATCTCACTTTAATGCTGGAGATTCTCTATATCAGGAAGAAATTCTTTACCCCATATTAGTTAAAGGAAGATAAGCACAATATAGGGCTAAGGAAAGTTGTTTCAGATTTAAAGGGAAAATTTTCAGAGGACCACGTAATGGGTGCACCTGCAAATCCCCACATTTCTGTATACAGACATGTACACAATGAAGTAAAGTACACAAATTGCTATTTGCCTGTAATGACAGGGATATAAGGAAGGATTGTAGCCCATCCACTGTGCCATCTTTTGAAAATGATCCAAAAAGTTTGTGAAACTATTTATACCTACCATTATCTGGGAAAAAAAATTGTGGGTAGCATCTGGTGAAGGAGGATGCTACTATATTCAGTCCGTCGTTGTCATATGTTGTCTAGTTTCAAGGTCTGTACTTTATGTGCAGTAAGACTATTTGTGTGTGTGTGCATGTGCTGCAGTTACTCTGATTATCAGTTTTGTGAGTATCATGTTTCTTCCATAGCAGAACTAAAACTGTTCACCTAGTATCCTGTTGCTCTAGATGGAGTAGGGATGTTTGCTGAAATACAGTTTAGGAATTTCTTACATTAATACCTATTGTAAATCATAAAAGAAAGTTACAAAGGGTATGTAACACTAGAACATAAGCCTACCTATATTAGGTTGACCTTACAGCCACTGCAGTAATTACTGTGGTGGTACATGTCCACACTACCCTCCTTTGGTCGGTGGTGCACATCCTCACCAGGAGCACTTCCACTGACCTAAGAGGGACAGTGTGGGGAGCTGAAAGCCCAGTCTCTCAGCTCCGCTGGCAGCTCCTCAGGCCCCCGACAGGCTGCCATCCCCCTCTGCTCCCCATTCCCCACCAGGAGCAGGGGGGAAGCCACCCAAGGCTTCTCGTCTCCCCGTTCCCCACAGGGAGTGGGACCCTGTTCCCCTCTGGGAGTGGGGGGAAGTTGCCTGGGGCTTCTAAGCCCTGGGGAGCAGGCTCCAGCTGCCCTGGCTTCCCAACCCTGCACCCTGCTAGGCGCCAGGCTGCCTGGCTTCCAGTGGCAGAAGGGGAGGCAACTGGGCTTCTCACCCCGGCTCCCAGCTGGGAGCGAGGTCCAGCTACCCTGCTCTCCAAGGGAGCAGGGGGCAGCTGGGCTCTAGCTGCCCGGCTTTCTTGTCAATTTCACGGCTTCTCCCGTGAAACTGACAAGACAGCCAACAATCCATGTAAGGAACACAGTGGCTACACAGACACTGTGTCACCCTATCTACACTGACATAAGCCTTACGCCTCTCTTGGAGAAAGAGTTATGATGTCGGTGTAGTAGGGCACTTACATTGGCAGGAGGAAGGCTGTAGCGGAGACACTGACATAATTAGGTTGATGTAAGACATCTTACATCGACCTAACTGTATAGTGTAGACCAGCCTCTCGTCTTCTAATCCATTCATTAAAGTGCTCATAGTATTTGTTTCAGAGCAGATGCAACAACAGTAAAGATTTAGCAAGTGTTTATTTGGTTCAAGAGCACTTTTTAAATAAAAAAGAAAAATCAATAGTGAACTGTTGGCTGTTGAATCTTTTCACTTATTACTAGTAAGGTATACACATAAAAAAAACAGGCATTCTAATTTTCATCTTCCTAGATTTTGCTTCCGAAAGGCATGGAATAGATCTGAAACTAAGGAGACTGTTGCTGTTGACAAAAAAAAAAAAAAAAAAAAAAAAAATCCAAGGAATTTGTCCAGTGGGAACAAATGTGTGGAATGTTATTCCTTATATGACAAGGAATCTAAAATTAATTTGTCTTTCAAGGAAGAAAGTTGGTTTTTGGTTTACTTTCCTCCTGAATCTTTTGCTGGATCTTGTTTTCTGTGGTCTTACTCAACCCTTACTTTGTGCTTACACATGTTCAATCTGGATTATATAGATAAACTTTAAAAACAAATCTAAAAGAGGTGTGTTGCTTCACTTTCTAGATTCAGAATTACTTGGTCCATACTAAGAGTATTATATTCATCAGTATTCTACGGTTGCTGGAGGTGAACTGCAAGCAGGTGAAACACCACCTTTCACAGTTCTGTCACTGCAATATATCAAAATCTAAAATAATTCCTCCTTGCTTTTTAAAGGAACCTATAATGTCCTGTCAAATAATGGTATGTTGACTCAGATAGGTAGGTAATCTGCAGTAAAGGCTCAGGGAAAGAATAGAAAGCAGTGAGAAATCATTCCCATTCTCAAATATTGGCTTCTTACAAAGGATTACATGCTTTAAATATTACGAAAAATTTTTACTGTTTTTTAAGATGATTTTAACCCTGGTATTAGACTGAACACCACCCAGCTATTTCTGTATTGGGATCTTGGAGACTCGTACTATGTCAAAATTGGAAAAAAAACATGATGCATTTAAATCTGGCTTTATTGTAACCAGTGAACTATAAAACAGTGAACAAGTTAAAACTTTTCTAGATTCAGAAGTACACTGAACAGAATTGTGTTGGGGTTCTATCTGACCTCACGTTTAGACAATGAAAATAGTTAGACACAGAAACAATATAAAAGGCACAAAAGGAGCACACAGGCAGGAAATGTCCTATTACTTTGAATGACTGGAGCAAGTAGGCGATGTATTCTGAACATACAAAATTTTTAGACGTTGCACATTTTTGATGTATTTTTCTGGAACAGATGTAACATCTTCCACATTTCTCAGGCTTTGGATCAGTACCCAGCACACTAGACACTGCTTTCCTAGCAGCCTGAGGCAAGGCTGCAGTATTCCTTTCCTGCACCAGTAGTTTCACTATTTCTGAACCCAGGTCCCTGAGAAACATCTGTCTCTTATGCAAAGATTTATTATACCATTTGAGGTTCAACAAAATCCAAACAATGTATGCATTCAGACATGCAATGTACGTGTTCAATACCAGTCTTTGTCCCAGTAACAGCAGCGAGTCTTTGCCACAGCTACAGCATCTGTCAAGTGTGGGTTGCCAGAAAATGTATCTGACAATTGTGGCTTCCCCAGAAACTCTTCCTAACAAGAATAAGCTTCCCAGAAAATCAGTTTGACAGTAGAAGCTACAAAGTCCTGTGGCACCTTATATACTAACAGACGTATTGGAGCGTAAGCTTTCGTGGGTGAATACCCACGTCGTCGGATGCATCGACGGATGCATCAAGTATCAAACTCTGATACTTGAATTTGACAGTGTTATCTTCAAAGAAACTCACTTTGCTGGACAGTTGTGACGATACATAAGGCAAATGTTATCTGGGGTCTCACAGACCCCCAAGACGATGTTGGTGCATTTTATTTGAAAAGCGAAAACTGCTGAAACTATGATGCTACGAATAAGGCTGTATGTCTGTCACAGATATTATGGATTCCGTGACTTTCTGTGACCTCCATGGTGACTTCTGCAGTGGCCGGTGCTAGCTCAGGGGCTGCCCGATAACTGGCCCCAATAACTGTTGAGTGACCTATACCACAACGTATACCATACCAGAACAGGTATGCAGACAAAAGCAGTGGTAACAGATTGTCATCATCATAGGTTGAGAATATTTAAAGAAGAGACAGTGGTTTGCCTATCATGTTTTGTTTAATTTTTTTGAATGTGTTTGGGGTACGAGACCCCCAAAGACCTGGGAAGCATAGTAGTTTCCTATTTCCCATTGACTAACATTGAGGGGTGTAACTGATCCCATTACCTTTTTAGTGGTTTTTTTTTTGCTACATAAAAACCATAACAGGTAGGATGATAAAACCAGTGCAGGAACATTTACCTCATCCTACTTTGAGAATACCTAATATATGAAGACGCACGGGTTTGGCACGAAACTTGTTATTTATACTGTGGTGCACGTTGGGGTCTGATAGACCTGGAAAATGTTAGGAGAGGGGGAAAAAATCCTTGAGTACCATCTGTGACTTTAAAAGGAGACCTCTGCACTTGCATTCCTTGGGCTTTAGTCAGCATGGCTGTTATGGTATTTTTACTGCTCATTCACACTGTTTGCTTATGATCTAACTTTCAATATCAGCCCAGATTTGGGGGCACGATGTAGCCTCATGTAGCTGTTACAGGGTATCTCTACACTGCAGACTTGCCACATGTTCTGCCACGTGTTGTTGCCCAAACCACCCACCAATCCCCACACACTTAAAACCCTTAAATATGTATAAATGTGCATTGAGCCCATGCTAGTGTACTCAGCTGGAGGTATCGGACAATGCTCGTGTTGCACTTTGAGATGCACCCTATCTGCCCACTTTTCATTGATCCTTCTCCGAATCACTGCTTTCTAAGATGGTTTCCCATCCAGTAGGTATAGCTTGCATTCTTCGTTCCCAGGTGTATTACCTTGCATTTGGCTGTATTAAAACACATTTTGTTGGATTGTGACCATTTAACCAGATAACTCAGGTCACAGTGTAACAGTAACCTGTTATCCCACCAATCATCTGCAAACTTTACCAGCAAAAATTGTATATCATGTCTAGATCACTGATTAAAAAAATTAATAGCTTTGGACCAAGAACCAATCCCTAAGCAATTCCGCTAGAAATGGCCCCACTCATTGATGTCTCCCCATAAACAACTAATTTTGAGACCTATCAGTGAGATAGTTTTCATTCCATCTAATGTATGTCCTGTTAGTTCTATACATAGTTTGTTATATAAGGAGTTGTTCTAACCTTATTAGCTGGGCAGACAGTAGAGCATTTGAGTTACAGTTCCCAGAACATATAGAGAAAGCATCTCTTTTCAAGACAAGCCAGGGAAACTACCATATAGGAGAAAATGTGTGTCCATTAGAGCATAAAGCTGCATAGCATGAGTGTGCAGTGAATGGACGTTGCATCAGGACAGATGGAAAAGGAATCTGTGAGACTTATACCATTTTTGTTTTATTTAGCTATAAGCCAAAACAATTTTGCAGAATTTTACAAGTTTAGGATGAAATTCTCAGCAGAAGTGACCAGGCAACTTTACAAAATCAGCCCAATTTTTAAGCTATTTCACAAGCATATTTTCAAATGAGCAGGTTAAATGCTGATGACCTATGGATCACTAAATAATGCTACATAAGGAACCAAGCATTTATTGATTCATGTGGCTCAAATAAAATGCAGCAAGATGAGAAACCCTAACTAAGTCTTAGTCCTCTTCTACTGCCCAGGTCTGGAAAAGGCTGAGAGTACTGCAGTGCTTTGTAGCAATTCTAGAGATAAGGTACAAATACAGTATTCTCACTCCACAGGGCCTAATGCTAGTTGTGTTCTTGAATTTAGAGGCATACTGTACATTTTTACCTCTTCCATGCAGTCTGTAATTGCTAGTTGGGTTACAAAAACAGCATTTTTTCTTCGTGGGGGAAGAAATCATAGCATCTGTAGCTACACTGCCCGGAGCTTGAGGCTTCATCTTGCCCATGATTCATAACAACATACATATGTGGGCCTGTTTAAGTCCACCTACCTATCTGGTTAGCATTTGTACACTGTGATGTATTTTTTTCCTCCAACTGCTAGTCTGAACTTTCAAAAGATAAGCTCATGGCTGCAGTTTCAATTGCTGCCTTAGCAGGGAGTATCTTATTCTGGGAATTTGCTGTGGGGTGGTCTGTTCAACAGCAAATGCCAGAAAGGAGTTTCCCTTGCTTGCATTGGCCATCTTCCTTTAACCATCTGTCTGACTATAGGAAAGGAATAAACCTCATGAACCCCTTTTGAAGGGCTTAAGTGTACTCAAAGTGACTGGTCCTTTTAATGGCCAAGGTCCCAGAGCCAAGTAGGCATAGGCATTGGGTCGTAATCAACCTCTTTGCCTTAAATAAAATGTTATGTACTGGGAGAGAGTAAAAAAAACCACAAAAAAAACTTGGTAGCTTCGTTATTGCCTGAGATTTGGCTGGTTGCCTATATATTGTAATCGCAGCACTGATATCGGACTGAAAAATAACTTACTAGACAATCGCAGCAGCCTCAAGGAGTGGGAAAAATCCTATATTATTATGTCCTTGAATAGTCCTGTGCATTTCTAACTAATCTGGATGTCTCTTCCTTGCAAATGCCCAACATCAGATATTGAGTCAGATAGGACAAGTTCATGCACCAAAATGTTTGGCAGCTTTTGCAGACACACATTTCCAGCTTGATGTAAACTGAGCTCTCCTTGTGCTCTTGAGCCTAATGACTTATGAGCCTAATGACAACCTGCTTAGTTGTCGTCCTACTTCTCAAACTACCATGCTTACAGTTTCACTGAACTTCTTATTTGTACCTAACGGGTCAAATTGTGCTAGTGAAATATAGATTTGAAACTTGTTCACTGTACATTGTTTTCCCTTTATCTTCTGAGCCTGTAGGTTCACTATGAACCAAGAAAACAGGTTCATTTACGCTTGTCTTTTGCCTCTTCCATGCAGTTTCTGTAAAAAGTTCTTTAAAATGAATTTTGAGTCATGTATGAGCAATGGGTTTCTCTTTTTTGCAGTGGCTCCTGGCTCTCTAGCTAATGATTCTGTAACTCTCTACTCTTATAAACTGTCCAAAAATCTGACTGCTGCCTCCTATTCCAATCTAATTTATAACTAAAGATGAGGATCTGAGCCTCCTGTCTGTATTAGTTTTCTGAAGAGATTACTAGTGTTTTGCATTCTTAATCCTGTTGTTGTGCATCACTTCCATATTAGCATGAGTTGTCTGAAAATAGAGTACAGAAAAGCTACTATTAAATTCCATTAGAGAAAGAGCTGAAAGGGGTACTTGAATACACTCTGGCATTATTGCTGAAGATGGAAACTACTGCTGGACACAGGCAAACCTAAGCATTAATGTCAAGGTTCTGGCTAGTCATTAAATTATCATCTCTTCTGAAGATAGGGCAAAATATAGGCTCTGTCTTCATAGAAACCATTAAGTCTCTCCTTCAAATATGATGCAAAAAAAAAAATAGACACCATCAAGCTACAGCTTTCCTTGCCTGTGATTCCTTTATCCTTTAAGGTACTATTTCTGTGAGATATCAGTGCTCGCTGATATTTAATATATCATAGATTTTAATGCCAAAATGTAGACCTTAGAACCTCACTGAGTAATTTCTGCATGAAGCCCATAGCTTCTGATTGAGTTATAGCATATCTTTTAGAAAGACGTCCAGTCTTGTTTTAAAGACTTCAAGTGATGGAGAATCCACCACAATCCCAGGTAAATTGTTCTAACAGTTAATTACCCTCACTGTTAAAAAATTTTCCCAAACATTTCTTGATCTGGGTCTTTCCTCAACATCCTCACCTCCACTCACCATGTTAACACAGGGAGACCCCAGACATTTACTTAACTGCAAGCTCTTGGTTATGTATTTGTTCAGTTCCTAGTGCAGTGGGGTCTGGGTCCAGGTCCATGACAGGGCCTGCTAGGCTCTACTCCGATACAAAGAACACTCCCAATACAAGTATATTGCACCCACAAGCTCAATTCCTCATCCAGTTATTTTTTAGGTCCTTGAGAACCTAGGACAAGGGTTGTTACTACAACTGGTTCTGTCTGCCTCCCTGGCTGATGGGATAGAGACAGAATTTCCTTTGAGAACCCTTCTCTGTAGAATGGCCTGTTTGCACCAACAATAGATCCAGTCACTTTAAATATGATCATTTATTTTACAGATAAAATACAACAAAGTTATACAAACACTGCAGAATAAAATCAAAGGGCTTATATACAAAAATATACATGGGTTGAGACTTGGGCCTAACTTTTTATTAGAATCCTTCACATAATAGATTTTCCTCTCATAAAAATCCAACCACACAGCCTGTTCTTAACTCAACTTCACTTCAGGCCTCAGCTAGCTGGATTTTCTCAGATGCCTGAAAAACTTAACTCTCTTGTAAAAAATCTCTATGAAATCTCTGACACTGAGGGAAATAATTTGGGTAGTTATTTCTAAACTGCTTTCCCTCTATTTAAAAATTAAATGTTAGGGCATCCCAGTAATGGTAAATCACTCAGGTATGAGCTGTACTTGAGGGATATTTGCTAGCTCCCCAACAACTGTTTCAAAATACAGTAATGCTCATGGGGAGGAGAAGAAATGACGACGGGCTTTCTCATGGTATTCCTTCTGTAGTGCTATTCTTTCTCACACTTCTCCTGGTCAACCATATTTTCTTCTATCAGACCTAAGGGCAAATCTCTGATATTTCAGAGGTGCTGAGCACTAAGCATTAACTCCTGTTGGAGTATTGGGAGTTCTCAGCACCTCTGAAAACTATGCCCAGAGCCTTTCATTGATAAACTAATTATTGTGCTGACAGTGTTTCGGGGTAATAAGCGGCCAGGGGAGGAGGGAATGCCTGATTAAGCTGGTGATTTTACCAGCTAGGATACTGTGGTCCTGGTACTGGATGCTATTGCCTTCATAATGTCAGTTGCATTCAGGATTGCGCACTGAACCCCGCTGCTTGCTGGAGAGCAATTGCTTTTCAAGGCATCACTTTTTTGTAGAGCTATTACTGGCACTAGTTGGTGTGGTGCACTCTGGCAAAAGAGCCAACTAGGTTAATAACATTTGTTTTTATAGTTTTCCAAGAATGGTGGTTTCCTAATATCTTATTCCTTCCTACGTTTTTCAGAGCTTGAAAATTAGGAAGACCATAAAAAGGGGCCTTGTAATAGTCAAGCTGAGGAGGCAAAGGTAGTGATGAGATGATGGTTTTAGCACAGGTGGAGTTGATAGACTCTTACATGGGCAATATTGTAGAAATGCAGCTAGGTCGATTTACTAAAATAGGAGCTGCAGAAGGAGAAGAGTTCAGAGTTAAGGATATAGCCAGAGGCAAATGGAAGGTCTGAATTGAGAAGAGGAGATAAAATAAAGAATTGGATTTGAGGATTACCTTTGTTGCCTCAGGTAACTTTTTAAGAAGTAGTTGAAAGAAATTGAGATTACAGTTTAATTGGTGAAATCAGGAAGAGAGAAGGTTAAAAGGGCTGGGTATTAAAAATACCAAAATATACAGAACTGAGTATCATGTAAAAAGGATAGAAAGACAAAGGAAGGTGATATAATATAATCAAGCATAAGAAATTGTGCAGAAACCAGAGTCACGAATGAAACCTTTTAGGATGCCTTGTGCAGAGGCAGAGCTACTACCAAGCGGATGGAGGAGTCTGATATGTGGACTCAAACGTCCAAGAGGAGAAAAAAATCATGGCTGCAGAACTAAGGAGATAGTGAATACTCCACAAGGTGGAAGGCTGCAATGATGTCCAAGAGAACAAGTGTGAGGGAGAAAAAGCCATTTTGAGTATGAACCGTAGTTGCTCTTTTAGCTATTTAGTGGTGTTGTGACAGATATTTTTATTCTGAAATCTCAACCAATATAAATCTAATGGCATGCTGAAAATGAAATCCTGCTTTCTGGTTAGTAAACTGTTAGGAAAAGAAAGTAGCCAAGACTACAGAAGTAACAAACACCAGCTCAAATTAAACACAAAAAGTTAATATTTAAACATTTTTATATTCTTAATAATAATAAATAGGGAACATGTTGTCCGGCAGCTGATGACAGGCTGAACTAATGGCCATTATTTTGCCTAGAAAATATGCAATCAAGCTTTATTCACATTAATTTGACATTCTAATAAATATACCTAACCTCCAAACTGCTGTGAAAATGTCCTGTATCTGTTTGAGAGACAAAATGGATGAGGTAATATAATTTATTGGACCACCTCCTGTTGGTGAAAGACACAAGAAGACAACAGAAGGTCCAATAAAAGATATTACCTCACCCACCTTGTCTTTCTAATATCCTGGGACCAATATGGCTACAACTACATTGTTTTTCTTAGACATCTTAACCTTTTCCTTTGGCAAAAAATGCATATTACACAAGCAAGATGGCATTATTATTTATTACTATTATTTTTATAACACTCTCAATGTATTGTGTGCGTTACAAAAACAAAAGCTTTGTCTGTATTAAAAATTGCTCCAGTTTTACTAAAGGTAAATCAGCTTAGTTAAACTAGCGCAAACCTGTGTGGTTTGTGCTGGTTTAAATAAATCCACTTAGAAGCATCTCTTTAGTTAAACCTATGCAACTTTTAATACAGACAAGATCTAATAAAAAGATATGGTCCTTGATCCAGAAAATTATCATTTTAAACCCCAATCTTGTAAGGTCTTATGCATGTGCATTAGATCACTCACTCAGTAGTCCCACAGATTTCAATAGGGACTAGTCACATGAGTCAATTTATGCACATGCTTAAGTCTTTGCTGGGCTGGGGCCTAAATTTTGACAACACTCAGCTTAGGCATGTCAACATTTTAATGATTCAATAATTATTTTTGGTAGCCTGTTTTTATTATGTTTAACACCAAGTTTAAAACTCTGGGCCTAATTCTCCTCTCTCTTATGCCAGCGTTGGTGCTGCTGAGTGGGGGAGCAGTAGTTAAAGGTCTCTGGAAACTAACAATCTCTTAATCAGTATATAAAATTTTGCCTGTTGGTAGGGAACTCCATCAAATGTCCATCATGAATGCTAGAGATTGCAGGACTGTGGGTGATATTTTATAATAATTTAATAAAATAATGCTTAAAAACTAAAAGTATATTAATTGAATGTGATTTTAAATGTCAAGGCCCGTATTTATAGAGGAAGGTATGTGAGTAAAAAATAAGTCCGTATCTTCTGTGTTAGTGTTCGTTTGGGTAGAATGATAGTTCTAGCCTTTAAAATTGCTGAAACAGGGTATTTTGTTCAAGAGGAGGATACAGTTAAATTAGAGACAATGTAAAGTTCTTACATGTTGAGGTGATTTTAATTTTTTTTAAATAATACAGAACTTCAGCAGACATATTTTCTGTAGTCTAACGTCTCTCACAATTCTGAGACATCTGGGCTCGCAGAGGCGGGCCAAAGTTGCAGTGCTACATGCACTGACCAGGTCTCCTGCTCGCTGCCAGATTCTCTGCCTCCCTGGCAGCAGTCAGTTGGGCAAGTTCAGTTGCTACTGTTTCTTTTGTTCCCCTGGCTGTTTTTCTTGCCTGTTTTCTGCAGTGGCGATCAGATCTTTTTCTTAACTTTTTCTTTTCCTCTCTGGGTCAGATTTCATTGGCTTAATAGGTAATGTATCTGGAGCTGCTGGCCACATGCCAGTTATACATAGTGTGATAGACCCAGGCCAGTTGGGTACAACAGAGTAGTAGAAGGCAGATACAGGAACTCCTCACTTAAAGTCATCCCGGTTAACGTTGTTTCGTTGCTGATCAATTAGGGAACATGCTCGTTTAAAGTTGTGCAATGCTCCCTTCTAACGTTGTTTGGCAGCCGCCTGCTTTGTCCACTGCTTGCAGGAAGAGCAGCCCAGTGGAGCTGGCTGGTGGGGGCTTGGAACTAGGGTGGACCGGCAGCCCCCCTACCAGCTCCCCGCTCGCTAGCAATTGCCAGCAATTCAGCTGTCCCTCCCCCCACTGCCATGTGCTGCTCTTGCCCTCTGCCTTGGAGCTACTCCCCGAGCCTCCTGCTTGCTGTGCGGGGGGGGGAGGGGGGGCTAATGTCAGGGTGTATCCCCCCCCCCGCTCCTGCACCCCGCTTACCCCATCTTCCATAGAGTGGAGGGGGGGATAGGGGGAGACACACGATCAGCTTGCTGATCTAATTAACAAGGCAGTGTACTTAAGACAGAGATCAGCATACTTAAAGTGGAAATGCACATCTCTCACACACACAAGGTGTGTGTCTCTGTCTGCTATGCTGCCTCCGCTCCCTTCATTCCTTCAGCCTTGTAGAGTGTGAAGTTATATTAACAACGAGTTAACCCTTGAGGACTAGTTCATCATTTAGCAGTAAGGCATTCCCTGGGAAATATCCCACCCCCTGAATTCACCACCTCAACCAAGCTTCACAATCATCATTGCTGTGTACCAGTATTAAATTGTTTGTTTAAAACTTCTAGTGTGTGTATAGTGTGTGTGTGTGTATATATATATATATATAATATAGTCTTTTGTCTGGTGAAAAAAATTTCCCTAGAACCTAACCCCCTCATTTACATTAATTCTTACGGGGAAACTGGATTCGCTTAACATCGTTTTGCTTAAAGTCACATTTTTCAGGAACATAACTGCAATGTTAAGTGAGGAGTTCCTGTATACTGGCCACTGGCTAAGCAGTTTTTTGTTCCCTGACTGACCAGAGCAGGGGCTGCTCCAGGCTAGGGTGGATACATGACTCCAACTAGCCTGCAAAGAGTCAGTTGAAGTCGTTAGGCTAATGAAAACACCTGACTCCAATTAAGGCCCCTCTGATACTATAAAAGGGCTCACTCCGGTCAGGCCAGGGAGAGCCAGAGGAGAGGAAGTGAGGCTGAAGGGCTGGGTAATGAAGACACCCTCAAGCCACTGGAAAAGGAGCCCTAAAATAAGGATGAAGAAGGGAGAAGCGGGAGAGCTGTGGGGAAGTGGTCCAGGGAAATGTAGCAACTCTGGTGGTGAAAGGTCGGCTGCCATTAGGGTCCCTGGGCTGGAACCCGGAGTAGAGGGTGGGCCCAGGTTCTCCCACCCGCCACTACAGAAACACCTCCTGGGAGGGGAAGACAGGCCCCTGGCAGGACAGGAGGCTAAACTGTTCTGGAATAAGCTTGTAGGGACAAGAGACTGTGGGGGTTCTCTCACCAACCTCCTCGCTGGCTTATGATGAAAAGGGCTCAGTAGACTGCAACCCTGGCCCTAGAGAGAGAAGGGCTATGTGGAGGGTTGCAATGAGCCTCTGAGGCTAGCATAAACTGCCTGGAAGCGTGGGACCCACGGGGACAAGGTCAGAGCTCTGCCACAATAGTTGTGTTCCCACTGAAGTTACTAATATCTTTCTACGAGTTCTATGCGGCATTGGAATGACTCATCTGGCACCAAACTGGGAGGAGAGGGGTGGCCAGCGCATGCAGCACTGCAACTTTGGACCCCCTCTGAGAGCTGCAGTGTGGAGAGGAGCAGCCCAGATGTCTTGTGGGAGATGCTAGCAGAAAAGAGATTATTGGTAAGAATTTTTCCATTTGGTATTTATGTATTTAATATACATCAAAATTTACATGTTTCAGGTAATATCATCGATTTCATGTACATCTATTTCTGTCTTTTAAAGCATACATACCAAAAAAACCCATTGAAAGCATGGAAATTCTTTTTTACTTTGGCACTAGAAGCTTTGGTGGATTCACAGCCAGTAATATTATGCTCCAGGAAAATACCCCTCTCAACACAAAAGGATTAGCTTGCTCCCAAACAAACAGTATTTGAGCACATATGGGATGTGCCAACACCCACTGTTCAAATATCCCCCTGCAACAGCCAGGCATAAAAGTGCTAGTTTCAGACCCCCAATCCTGAATTTTCTTACATCTCTCAGAACCTGAAGTTTCTACATAAATTTCCTTTGTTGAAAGGAAAAACACGAGGGCTGTCCAATGGATCTTTGATATGCATCCAAAATGTGGAATCTCCTTGGCCCTTTTAGGCAACAGAATGTCCGTCTGTATAGAAGGTGGGAAGAATCAATGTTAACCAGTGCTTTATCTTGAGTTTGACAATCTGTTTAATCATGTGCATGTAGTTTGGAATGTAATCCGATTTATATACACAAACATATTGTTAATGCGCAAATAATCACCTGTTCCTTCTTTCCCACCTTTGAATTTTGGTAAAATAGCTCTTCCTTTCAGCAATAGATTCTCAACCTGGATCTCTCTCAGGATAAAAGACCAATTGTGTATTTAATTCCTAAGAAACTATCAAGGGAAGACAGGTCTGACTCGGAAGGTCAGGCCAAAATTTGGGGATGGCATGGAGTTGGGGGAGGAAATCAACATAGAGTCTGCAATGTGTTTATGTGGTGTTGATAGATAGTGGTAAGGACAGAGTGGTCAATACTAGACTGCCAGTGCCAACCCACTGATGATGGTTGGGCTACAGGCAGTGTCTATTTAGGAGGCTAGTGAAGTGGGAAAATTCGTTGAGGGAGAAAAAAGCAGGCAAGAGCTTGCTCAGGCTAGGGAGAGAAAGAGAGGGTCTGGAGATTATTTTAATCTGCTGACGTCCCTCTGTAAAGAGAACTAAGGGTGCGAATATGTCTCAGAAATGTTAATCCATTTTATTAAGATTTCCAATAGATTGACACCTCGTTACTGCTCAGTTCAAAGAGATTCCACAATTTTCTTTCCTTTTTATGTACTTATATATGCAGTAACACCTATAAACATAAAGGTCCAGATCCACAAAAGCACTTAGGAATCTGGACCTTGAGTCTATGAACCAAAGTCCCAGTTTTGGCTCCATTGTGATCCACAGAATTCTCACCGAACCCTGAATACACCTAAACTCACTTGGCACCTGAACTAGACTAACCACTGGTTACAGAATCATTCTCTCTCTCTCTCTCTCTCTCTCTCTCTGGCCCAATGACTGTTCCACCGTGGATAAACACTTAAATAGTAATTGGGCCAGAGTAAGAGAGAGTGATTTTGTGGCCCCGTGGTTAGGATACACAAGTGGAAGGGAACAGATCCCAAGTCCAGTCTCCCTGTTCCAATGACACTTTCATTATTTAGCCACAGTGGAACAGTTTCAGCAGAAGAGAGTGAGGGGGCCTCATATCAGAATATATCCTAGAGCTCTGTGGCTAGAGCAGGAACTGAACCTGGGACTCCCACATTCCAGTTAAGTGCTCTAACCACTGGGCTAAAAGTTATAAGGAGGGCATTACCACCTTGTTCTCCTCTGGCCATTTTATGTGGAGTAAAGCAGACACTTAGCGTATTCCCTCCAGAAGTGGCTTAGGCACTAAACCTGCCTGACACCAACCGGAGGAGGGAGGGTCCCATCTGGATCTCTAAGCAGAGATAAGGTTCTCCCTGCAGCCCAGACTTAGGCGCCTATCTCTGAAAGAGGAGCAGGGCTCTGTCTAGCATGCTGGCTTTTATGGAGCACATTATTAGGCTCCTATACAATGAATGGGGAGAGGCAGGCGCCTAACAGACTTTGTAGATCACAGTGGTGTTCCTATGATGTTCTTGGCACCGCTCAGGACTACTATCACCTGTCCAGGGCTGGTGATTGATTCATGTTTAATTTCTGGTTATCCTCTGAGTGCCTTATTCAACTCTGAGTACTTTCCCCATACACAATGAAAGCACCAAGAATGAGTATTTGTACTTGTTCTCCCTTACTGGCCTCTGCAAAAAACCTGTGAAATGGGGCATAGCTCTGTTATGAATAGGATGCTTTAGTCACTACCTCTGTGGGGAATACTATATTCAAAGCCATGGCAGTAACTCAGCATGCTATTAGACAGCTTCCTAATTCTTATTGCATTTAAAAGACAAAATCTGAATTGCTGACTGAATATAATCCAGGTAATTAAAAATGTGTTTCTGAATTTTGGTGTGATACAGAGAATGTAGGGAAAAGAGTAGCTATGCTCCATTGTGTTTGAGCACACTACTGAATCAGTTACCAGCAGAGCACTGTTTTATAGGCTTTGTGCAAGAGGGGTTTTTTTTTAATTCCCCCACTGTGGTGACTTTATTTCCATCAATACTCATTAATGAACTCATTTTAAAGTTAGTTTCAATTTCTCCTTTACAGTAAAAGACAGATTATTTCAACATTATAAATGTACCAATGTGCCTAACCGCTAAGCAATGGAAATAGTTAAATCACACAAAATTTATTTTTTATAAAAATTAATTGTGGGAAAACATTTTACAAGGTAAATATTTGTGCAGCTACCCCCCACACCCACACAAGATCAATTTTGGAAGTGTCCAGGGATCACTCCAGTAGTCTTTGCATTGAGAGGAGTTGCATTTGATGCCTCTCCGATACAAATGACGCATCACATGGGGAGAAAAAAGAAATTTTTCAGTAATGGAAAGTATGCCCTTTTTACACTGTAAGTATACCTAGTTGTAAAGAAAACCAATCCTGCTTCTAGTGGCAATTGTTTTCAGTCCAGTCTACTCCATGACCAAAATAACTGACTTTCTTCTAGTCTTTAAGATTAGGATCTCTATAATACATTAAAAACAACCCTCACTCTTGACCTAAGCCTCCCTTGGGATGGTAGAGTAGACTAGCAAAGAAGTCTCTCCAAGAAATCCACTTAATTTCCCTTAAAGGGGAGTGATATGGCAGAGACTTTCATGCAGTTTGCTGTTAGTTGCTGTGTTTAGTGTGAAATCTAATTTCAGTGATGCCCCTTTTGGCCCATTTGCTAAAGTGTGTACAAAGTGTTTCTTCAAATCAACAGTTCTCCTCTCAACCCCTTTTTGTATGTGGACTTGTTGTTTTGGTATTTGCACTACAGAACTGTCATAACACATACAATAAATCTTAACAACAATAAGGATCAGCAAGTGGCTTGTGCTAGGTAACTAGCAGGAACCATAATAATGTCTTGGGGGGGGGAGGAGCAGTTGGTGCTTTCTTCTTACACGCTCGGTAGCAAAAAGCCTCTTGAAAAGATAAATGGTGAGAGGTAAATGTTTGTCAGCTGATTGTTCTAGCAGGCACACAATCCTTCTTTTGACGTCTACCAGGTTCAATGAAATCCTAGTACTACCAGGATTTAGTTGTAGATATATTAAGATTTTTTCTGTGATCTCTCCTGCAACCGAAGCAGTAGTCAATTTTATAATAGTGTCACCATAAAGGAATGCTTGTAAAGGCTCTCTGTATATTCTTAACTCTCTCATTTTTTTCAAAGGGGGGTTCCCTCTTTAGATTACAAACAGTAAGTTTTTAAATATAAATTAGGGGCCAGATGCTTAGCTGGTGTAAATCTACATAGCTCAATGGAGTTGAATTACACCATTTGATCATCTGGCCTGATATTTACAGTAATACAGTTATGAATGGGAATTACTTAATAGTCATGTGAATGTCACGTGTTCTGTCACAGGTCTCCCAGTGTAATTTAGAAGTGTCGTGTTAACTAGTCTTCCCACAATGCAGGAGCAAAGATACTCCTATTATTATGTAAGGCAGAGTCACACTGGTGCATAGACAAGAGAGACTGTAGATGCCTACAGTTTCACCCTACTTTGGTGCTATGGCTTAGACTATCGGTCCGAGGGGACAAGATAATTTGTTGGGAAGAGCTGAAGTGAAAACAAGCTCCCCAATTTAAAATGTTAGCAAGGCTTGTGAAAATAGTGATACAAGCAGACTGTGTAACTAAGTACATACCTTTTATATGTGTTCTACTAAAAGAAAAGAAACACCAGGAGTTCTCTACACAATAGTGAGGAAGCTTTTCTTCCTTAGAACACCTCGTGTGTTCAAAAGCACAGTATCACAATTTGTACTAGATTTGGTTTCAGACAGAAAAAGTTACACTTTTCATAGGCACATCTTTTTGCTTTAGGGCTCGACTCCTGTTCCTGCTGAACTGAGCCAGTATGTAAAATCAGAACTGATATCAGCTCAGTAGGCACCGGAGGACGGGTCCATCAACAATCTGGAACAGCAGCAGCCGTAAACAATCATTTCCTGCAAACAATACACATTGCTAAGCAATAAGCACTGGCTAAAACGTTCTAAAGCATAGCTTTACACACTTAAGTTGGTTTAGAACAAACAACATATTTGTCTCCAACTTTTAGAAAAACATTAAGATTACATACAATATGTATAAATCTTTCAGACTTATTGACTGTTCTTTGCTTGTAGCCAAACCTGATAGGTTACAGTGCATTTCTTACTTTCTTGACAGGAAAAGTCTGTTCTTTTCCAAGACTCTACCATCTCTTATCCTCTGTGAACTAGATTTCACACATACTATAAAACTATACCCCAACCAACTATGTACCTTAGCCAGCAAACTACTTCGCCCCTTCGTAGGTTGACTTTTCAGAAGCTTCCCATCTCACCTTCTCTTCAGGTGCAGAACTTAGCCACTGTGAACAAAGAGGAAATCAATCACTGTTCACCAATCAGCTAAGCTCTGCACCTTGTTAGAGAGGTCTTCGTCTCAGCATAACAAAAGATCAGATGAAGGTCTTCAATGGTGAATTTTCTCCTTTGGTTTGAATTTTTTTTTTTTGAGGATTCTTATGTATGTATGAGATGGGATTTTCATAATAGGAGGCACGGTCATGGTTATGTGGTAATCCCTGGCAATGTGATTTTAATCTTAAATCACAAATCAGCATGCCAGGAACCCAAACAGCCACAACATTGAGGGACACTTGTGTAGGCTCTCTCCCATCACATGATCACGTTTAAAACAATGATAGTGCTTAAGATATCAGATTTACATGCTGTGACAATATCTTTAAGATCTCATCTCCTTCAGGTAACTGATTAAATAATTTTATTTAGATCACCTGTTTGACACTTCAAAAACATGCTACTCCTAGACTGCTTATAGGACACGTGCACTAACTAGCATAGGGAAGT
This sequence comes from Macrochelys suwanniensis, assembly GCA_033296515.1. Taxonomy (NCBI): domain Eukaryota; kingdom Metazoa; phylum Chordata; order Testudines; family Chelydridae; genus Macrochelys; species Macrochelys suwanniensis. Next base: position 45,389,288 of record CM065780.1, on the reverse strand, counting down.
TACACAAAGGCAATCACCACTGGAGTTACAATAATTTTAACCTTTTTACCTTAATAAAACTCCCTAGGTATTTAAGAGACTCTTGGTAGAGACCACCATATATTGCAACAGACCAAACCATTATAACTGCATATTTCTGGCCCTTGGTGCAGTTAAAAACATTTGAAACCATTACAAATAGGCTCAGACATTTATAGTGTTTTTTTGTTTTGGGGTTTGGTAGATGGTTCTCAGCACAGATGATCTGAACATGACTATGCATGCAAACATTTTGTAGTTGGTCTCCTATCTGTTTTATAAGGACCCCCCCTCATAACTGGTATGCTGGCAATCTAAGCCTATTCCAAACCCACCACAGTTTTCTTGGCAGGCATAGGCATATAGTCACTATGTACCAGAAGAACAGTGCTATTCATAAATAACTTGTTTTTATAGCATGTTGAAGGGGACCTCAGCAAGAAAAAGGTTGAGACCCCCCTGGACTAGGACAAATACAGTGAAAACACCAGGGCCCAGCGGGGGTGTTGGTGGGAACTTGGGGCTCCCCATAGGCATAGTTTTACTTCTATTTAGGGGGGCAAGGACTGGCCGGGCTCGCAGGGTCCAGGGAGGAAGCACCTCCTCCAGCCCCTGACTCACGCAGGAGGCCACCCTGCCTGTCTGGGCTGTGGGAGGACACAACCAAAAAAATAACTCAAACGGGGGACTCACGTCAAAGTCTGAAAACCACTCAGGGTGCAGGGAGGGGGATCGCTCGGGGCTGTGGGCCGGCAGCAGAGTAGCTAAGGGCGCAGGGAGGGGGCTAGCTCGGGGCTGTGGGCAGCGAGAGGAGTAGCTAAGGGCACAGGGAGGGGGATAGCTCGGGGGAGAGGGGTAGCTCCGGGCTGTGGGCAGGGAGAGGAGTAGCTAAGGGTGCAGGGAGTGGGCTAGCTTGGGGCTGTGGGCAGGGAGAGGCATAGCTAAGGGCGCAGGGACGGGGCTAGCTCAGGGCTGTGGGCAGGCAGGGGAGTAGCTAAGGGCGCAGGGAGGGGGATAGCTCCGGTCTGTGAGCAGGGAGAGGCGCAGGTTGGGGGATAGCTCGGGGCTGTGAGCAGGGAGAGGCGTAGCCAAGGGCGCAGGGAGGGGGATAGCTCAGGGCTGTGGGCAGGCAGGGGAGTAGCTAAGGGCGCAGGGAGGGGGCTAGCTTGGGGCTGGGAGCAGGGAGAGCAGTAGCTAAGGGCGCAGGGAGGGGGATAGCTCGGGGCTGTGGGCAGGGAGAGGAGTAGCTAAGGGCACAGGTAGAGGGCTAACTCGGGGCTGTGTGAAGGCAGGGGAGTAGCTCAGGTGCAGGCAAGGGGGAGGTGGGGCTATGTACAGGCTGGGGTTGGGGCTCCCAGTTCGGCTTCCAGCTTCAGCCGAAAGAGGTGCGCTGGGGCTTCTGGCTTGGGTGGGGGAGGGTGGGTGCTGCACCACTCCCGGCTTCGGGAGCTTGGGGGTGGCCACCGGATTCAGCCCCGCGTTGCTTCTGGCTTGCAGGGGGTGGGGAGGACGCCAACTTCTTCCCCACCCCACTCCTGGCGGGGGTGGAGGGGGCGCTGGCTTCAGCACTGGGTTTCAGCTAGGATGACCAGATGTCCTGATTTTATAGGGACAGTCCCGATTTTTGGGTCTTTTTCTTATAGAGTCCAATTACCCCCCACCCCGTCCCGATTTTTCACACTTGCTGTCTGGTCACCCTAGTTTCAGCCGTGGAGCTCTGCAGCCCCCCTGAAAGGGCTCACAGCCCCCCAGTTGAGACCCACTCTCCTAGTCCATATAAATAAAAGAAATGCCACAAACTCCAATGGAGCCTAATTTAAAGCATTGCCTACCTGTAGAGGCTTGAAGGGAAGACAAATCAAGGGGTCCTATTCAGTACCAAATACCACACAATGTTTTTGCTAACTAGCTGTCTGAATTTTGTTACCACAAATCAACTGTGAAGTTATGTGAACAACCAAGGAAAACAATCTGTCAGCTGGCTTATATCATTACATAAAAATCTGAGGTATGCTGTACTGGAAAGGATCTTCATACCAAACCTAATTGACGATGGGTTAAACATGCATGTACAAACCTCATAAGGTAACCTCAGGGTATTCAAATAGGTTGAAAGCAGGGAATATGTCATTATCTAGTATTTGGTGTAAAAGGCCCGTTTATAACCAGTAAGAAAATGTCTTTATTCTATGTGTTTATACTTGACTTGCAATTTTGCTTTTTTTCCACCCATGTTTAGTGAGATGACTTCCCGTTTTGTCCCTTAGCCACTAATTTCACGCAGAACCAGAAGCAAATCAAAATAAAGCTATAAAATGTTTATATGACAGTCATTGGCATATCTTTATAAACAGGTACTTCCTAGCATAACCAACACTAATCTTAGCTACCTCACACAAAATACTCAAAAGCATGTAAGACGCACTAATTTGAATCATGCCAGAACCACGCTGGACCACTAGTTTGTAAGGGTATGATTTCAGTGTCTCTTGTGGACACAGATTTTGTTAAACTCTCTAATGGCCATCCCCTAGGAAGTTCATAACACATCTTCTATTTGCAACTGTTAGGTGCGAGTGCAGCCCTGTTTGAGAAGTGTTGTAAATGTAGATGTCTTAGTACAAAAACCTCTTCTCCATGCTCAACTAGATCCCTTGTGCATCAATGTCACTGCTCCAGCAATGGTGTGGGGGGAAAAAAAACATGCAAGAAATTTAATGAGTGATTCTTCAAGCTGAATATCAGCAAATTCTACATTGTGCGAGAGTTGATTTACTGAGCTGTGCATATTCTCTCACTAAAGAGCAGGTGGAGGATTAAATACTTTAATCGAGAAAAATCACCTCTTCAGAATAACATCTCTGCCACCACTTTGGCTGAGGACACATCCATTTGTTTTTGTGTTGCAGCAAAGCATTTATGGGCAAGTTCCTGTTGTTTTGCATCTTCATTCACCATTAATTCTCCATACAGATAAACACCCATAGCCTGCAAGAGGAAGAAAACATCCATTCATTCCATAACCAATTACAGCTAGCTGGCTTGTTTTTAAAGACAAGCTTATTTCACACCGCCCCCAACACAACGCATACAGTACCCAATTTCATTTAATGTACAAAGCTATTTTTCCTTTAACAGGTACATTATTTTTTCTCCAAAATACAGTTCTCTGTCTGTCTGTCCGACTCTCTTGGAGATTATTCAATCGGAGGAGGATTGTTGGTGTTCCATTAAGTATGTTACCAAAAGAACATTTACTCTAGAGATTGATAATCAGCTAGAGTCAGCATCTAATGTCGGGAAAATGCTTTTCTGCTGTTTCTTCCTCTGCTTTTCAGGTTGAAGTCCATGTTCTCTCTCAGCCACCAACTGAGCTGTTTCCAAATGTCTCATGAGAGGGCAATTTGCCTTTCTCCTAAGATGACAGAAATTTTAATGGTCTTTAGTTGATTTTCTTTCCCAGATGCGACCTTTCCAAATGCAGGGATGGAGAATGGTCACTGGTATATATCAATTGAAACAATCCATTCTGAGATGCCTACTTAATTTTGTTAACTGAGATCAATTGAAAATTATGGGCTTCAGGCTGGTCCCTTCAAGTGGATGCACATACAGCAGTTACAACTCTGGACTGGTAGGAAAAGGCAAAGCTCTCCCTAATGCTGATTTTGAGAGTCTCAATCGGGAAGGAAAATTATGGGATGAAATCTTGGTTCCATTGACTTCAGTAAGGCCAAGATTTCACCTTTGGTTACCATATCCTTTTCTGAAGATGCAAATCACTTGAGCTAGATTGACACTGGTCCTGATCTTGTAACCTGACCTGATCACAATGTGTCTACTGACATGAGCATGGGCTGCAACTACAAGTGTGGGTTTGCAAACTCAGTCCCCTTATGTTGACCGGCGTTTTTACAAATGTCGAGTTAATGTAATTTCATGCAATGTAAAATACCATCTAGCGCCAGAAAGAAGAATAAAGTTACCACTAGAAAATATACACTTTAATTTAATATTTCTTTAAACTTTTTTTCCCAACCAGCTCTAGAAATTATCCTCAGGATTTTACCATCAGAATTGGTCAATTTGGCAAAATTAAAAAGTGTTTGTGGACTGTGTTGTTTGCCTTGGAACTGAAGACCGTAGAGCTTCTATCGCTCAGCTCCTTAGCAGGCAGAGTATCCTGGAGCCAGAGTTCCATTTCTTTTCACCGCGAATTTCTACATATTTCAGTTTTGTTCCAAATCAGAATGAAACCCAATTTTGAAATATCAAAATCCTCCACAAAATGAAATATTCCTTTTTTGCACAGCTGTAATAATTTAACCAAATCTCAAACATTAAAATGCAGTAAACACTGGTTTTCTGTTATCCCAACTTGGATTAGTCAAATTTGCATTTTCTGCAGACTTTTAAAATAACAATGTTCTTCGTGATCAGTAAGGCCAAGAAAGTGCTTTGATTTCCCATGTAATCATTCCAGTGCCACAAATTGTACACCCTGCTGGAGTAAATTAAAAGAAGGATCTCAAAGATAGCAGCTTAAAAACTCTGCCGTTATTTCCTTACAAAGCAGAAAAACATTGATCCTTATTTGGCATAATCACCATTCTAAATATATTGCTGTTCAACTTCTCTTTTAATAGAGAGCTGAAGGATACAGTTGCTTTTTGTTTGCCTACAAGGGGCTGATATGACAGCTTCCACGTATCTGAAATTACATCCCTTTATATAATAATTAAAAAGTGCACAATACACAAACCCATGTTAACAGAGGTTTTTTTTTTTAAAAAAATGTTTATCAGAATTGTTTACCAGGGATTTTAGACTAGTTCTCTAGCTTCTCGTGCATATTAGGAGTGTGATCTAGAAGAGAGTGTTCAGGAGACTAATAAGAGCTGCACTGCTGTAGCAAGACAAAGTTGCAATCTATTGTCATGAAAAATACAGCATGTTGTCTGATCAGCCATTAAAAAAAAAAATCATATGTTGCAAATAAAGTGTGAATTGTTATAATTTAGTATATTGAATGTAGCAGCACCAATAATATCAGTGTGTGTGTGTGTTGGGAGGATGCATGTACATATTTAAGTTAAAAATTGTGAGTAAAAATAAATGTAAGCGATCTTGTCAGAACAGTATGATTTAGGCCCTACTGCATATATGTAATATATACAAGAGGTAGGATTCTTGGATCTCATCAACACCTGAAAAGGAGTTTTACAACTATGGTTAAGCATGGATTAAATGTAGTTGAGGCTTAACCTACTTATAAAACTATGTTCTAGCCTACGTCTCTACCTGAACTATAACCTGGACTGTTAACTTGATTATAACAAGGTTTTGCACCATCCACATTCGTTGGTCAACCCCTGTTAACCTGGTTTGGCTGAAACAGAGTTTAGATTGCTTAACCACCATTGTTAAACCAGCATCTTTTGCTGGTTTAACAATGGACCTTGGAAACTACTTTTGAATATTATAGAAGCCTGATAGTAACTGCTTTGCATCTGAGACCTACACTATGTGAATCAGATTCAGATATCAGACAATTCACAGCTAGAGAGTAAATTAAACTCAGTTTATACTCCAACACGACACAACACAGGGTGATTATTTTGAAAATGTTAATAAATTAAACTGACCTGATCTTCCTTGAGGAATTTCTCAACCTCAGCATATCTTGTTGTATATTTGTGTTTAACAACAAGCTCACACCACCGATGTCGAACCTTTGGAAAAGGAAAATAAATATTAAACATGCATACTATGTCGGTGTAAATATGCACTTGATACAATGTCACTCAACTACAATTTTTTTGAGTGTTTTAGAGGAATGGCAGTTTGTGAAACATTTTCAAGTACTTCAGTAGGACTTGCTAATCTTGCTTAAAAATCTATGTGCCCCTAAATATGGACACAAATGAAGTTCCTATTTTTAAGGGCAGATGCTGTTTAGAGAGTTGAGTCATGTGCCTCTATAAAGCATTAGATCATTAATACTCATCTGGCACACAAAAAATAAAATGTGCATCTGTAACTGTCAAACTACTCCCAATCACAACTTAAACCTGTTGAATCAGGGAGTCTGTTATTTTCAAAATGATAACTCTTATTCTACAGAACTACTTTTAAAAAGTTACACTTAGCATTAGAATAAATAAATACTTTTTTCCTTTTCTAGTTTTACAAAAGAGGAAATTATTGCTTCAAAGCTCTGGAAGCAGACATAAGATACAATTGCATTATTTCCTTTAGGCAAGTGTCTAACCCTGGCGCATGAGGCTAAAACACATTTTTGTACAAATTGTATCCGGGAGACAAGTGCTGCATCTATCCTGGGATGAAAAGGATAAAAGGTAAATGAGAAAACATGAAACAAATAATTTACATTTCAGTAAACCAAAGTTTTGGCAATACAGCTTGCAGAATGTGTCTAGCATCTATTCATGCTCAAGTTGCTGATTTGCTGTACCGAATGCACTTCAGTGAAAGTAGTTATTGGCTTATGCAAACTGCTAGCGAATAATATTGCTATTAAAATAGGCAATATGGCCAGTACAGCTTTCGAATGCAGCTTCTTTACAAAGCTTTGGCATGCTTTATATTTCCTTGCATTTTGATGCCTTTTTGATTTGTTTTTAATCATTCACTTCTGTGGCTTTAAGTGTCATCTTACACTGCATCACAGCTTCTTCAATTATACTCAATGAGCAGTCAAACATTTTATATTCTATTATTGGCACAGGATTCGCTCAAAAAGAAAGCCGTTAAGTGCATTAAAAAACTACTTGTATTACAGCTTGCTTTTACTGCCTTTCAAGGGAGAGGCACTTTATAACAATCTGTTTTTGCAGTAATAATAAAATGTAAGTAGTTTCTATATTTTTGGCAAGTTAAGTCTAAATTATATAATTATCCACTAATCTAGTACGAATCACTTCTTAAAGACAGATTTACCGATTAAAAAACCAGGGGAAATGAAAGCTGGAAACAGGTTTTTCTTGGGAACAATTTGGAGGTAGAAGAGGATGCTTTAGTCAATTTCAAGTTGATGCAGGCTACTCCTTAAAGCCCTACAATCCCCACAACTCTTTGTTCACCCATCACCATTACTACAACAAGGGATACAATTTTGAACTTCTAAGGATTCGGCAGTCAGCCATCATCAGCTTTACATCACAGGGAGGCATTTCGGAGGCTTATATAACTGAATTGACAGTCTCATTAAAATCATTAACAAGTGATGAATGGTCACAGGCTTTGGAAAAATTCTCCTTGTGTCCTTGATTTCTTCACTGTGTGGCCTCTTCATAAAATTGCTGGAAAGGGACCTAGGAAACTCAGGATTGGGGGGTAGGTGTTTGGGCTCATTTATTAAACAAGTAATAATAAATATATAAAACAATAAAAAGACTAATTGTGTGATGGGGATGTAGTCTGTTTCATAAAAGTTACTGCTGACAAGCTAAAAGTATTAGAATCTTACATGCAGAACAAATTATCTGGCTGTATGAAAGAAAAGAGGTTCTTATTGTGATATGTATTTTTTATGTCTTACATACTCTATTAACCATGTTGTATGTTATATGTATCTCTTGCTAGTATATATTTATCATTTAATCATCAGCCACATCTGAAAAAAACTTGGAACAATTAAATTGTGTCTGTTTCCTTAGACTATTGCTTCCTACATAGGGTTCTTGCTCTTGGCATTAAGCCTCAGTTAATATATTTAGAAAAAAAGATATTAGCTGTGTGAGAATTGGTACAGCACACATTTTTTTCTTTCATTCTCAGGATCAGTAGAAAGTATGGCAGTTTTCCAAAACTGAGGTGCAGAGAATCCCCAGTGGGGGTAGAAGCAACGTGTTTGTGAGCCTCAGATTGCATGTTCGCCTCCTATTTTCACCAAGCCAAAAAAGGCACTTCCAATGCAACAAACTGCAGGAGAACCAGTCGTTATTAGTGCTTTTTCAAATACAATATTTCAATCATTCCCACCTGCTTTCTAATCCATCATACGTAGTGGACGCCAGTAAACAATGGGTGCAGCTGAACATGGGTTAGCGGCGAGAGGAGTTAAGGCTTGCCTTGAGCATGTACTGATCAAGTCTTTTTGTAACATGGCACCAAATGTAGTTTGTCCTAAACCACAGTTGCAGCTAAACCATATTCTGCACCACTTCAGATACACATGCTATCAACGCAGCAACAGGTAATTTTTCTAGTATAGATCATGCACTAATCCCTCTCACATTAAGAGTTTTACGCACATATGAAGAAGAGAAAAAAAAAATCCTTCAGTTCCTTGCTTTCCATCCAACACTTAAAGCAGGAACCACTGCTTTGTTGAATAATTAATGTGTCATGTTTATGGGCACTTTAATGAACATATATAAAAGAAAATATTGGAAACTAAGTAGTTTGTGGTGGGGCAGAAGTAACCATACTCTATCCTGTGTAGGCTCTTCTGTATCCATCCATCCCTGGTGCAAAGGAAGAGGGAAAGAGGAAGCAAAGACTCATGGGTGAAAAGAAGACTTCACTACTCTTTTTCTCATACTGAGAGCCATGTCAGACTCTCCCTTCTCACTCTACACATTTCTCTGTGCTCTTCTGCATGGCTCAGAGAGATGCACCATATGTTTTTTTTTTGGCTAGTTATACCATATTCAGCACAAACTGAACCTGAAAAGTAAGTTATAGCAACTGTTGCTGCTGGCAGAGCTGATTGTGCTTTACTTTGTCCGGCTCTTTTATGTACTCCAGATCTGAAATAACACCTGTAACCACACACAAACACTGGCTTTGGGTTTGGCAGTGGCAGCATCTACATGCCAAACTCTGGAATGTAATTTATTTTTTCAGCCTCAGAATCTAAGTTTATAGTTATCCTTTTGAGTAACTGTCTCAACTGCTGCCTGATGCTCAAGAAGAGGGAGGAAAAGTGGTTTGGGGGCTGTAGAACTCTCTGAAGGTCTTGTAGGAGGTCAGGTTTCTGATGGATCTTGAGCTACTAAAAATGTTCTTCCCTTCCAATTGGTATTGTGGATTATGCTGAAGGGTCTACCAATTTTCCATTCAATAGTTGAAAATTTCCTGTAACTATATATGAACTTGGCAAAGCATCCCACAATTTTGTCAGCACAAGTGGGGTTCATGGACTGTTACGGATATGTCATTTGAAAACATGCCATTTCAATTTAGTAATCAAACAAAGTTATCAGAGTGGAGGGTTATTTTGTTTTGATAGCCTGAAGACCAAAATCTTAAATGGATGTTGCTGTCAGATTGCATTGAGCCCCAAATGTAAAGCTTTCTTTTGGGGAAAAAAAAAAAAAAGAAAGAAAGAAAGAAAGAAAGAAAGAGAGAGAGAGTGCTTAAAAAAACTAAGACCAATAGAAATGTTCATTTTATTTAAAAATTCTAATTTTTAGACAAATGGATAATGCCCTGCAGTACTGTTCACAACCCAAACACTAGCATTTTCCTAGGGCAAATGAACTTGGAAGTAAAACTGACTAGAAACCAGTGACACAAATTAGTGTATTTTCAAACCCACAAAAAAAGTAAAATTCAAAACAAAAAGCAAAAAAAAAAAAAAAAAAAAAAAAAGGCTTATGAAGATAAAAACAAATTCTTAAATCAAAGTTATTACTAATATATAGTATGAGCCAACATTTTTTAAAGTGGATGCTTAAAGCTGGAATACTAAATCCATATGTAAGTGCCCTGATTTTCAAGAATGCTGAATGCCCAGCAGCTTCCCAATGAGATGTCTTTATTTTGAAGACAACATTTTTAGACCATCTCATACAGTCCTTGAAGTGAAGTACTCACTTTTAGTATTTGAAATCCACCTACCCTCCAAATGATTACAAAAATCAAACAGTGGCCAGACAGGCATAGTTAAAATACACACACAGCTTATACAATATATTGTAATGATCGAGGTCACTGAGAGCTACATCATACACATGCAAACAAGGAAACATACATGCAGAAAATATTTTACCTCTGAGGCTTGCAAACAAGATTTAGAACGCAAGTAATTTAGACCATGTATTTATTAAAAACCAAAAAAAATCAAAAAAGTTTTTACTAAGCCTTTGGTCTGCAGAATGGAGACTCGCTTCAGGGGAAATGAGTAAATATTGCTAATAGCTGGATCCAATTAAAAAAGCTCCAGGAGACAACAAATCTAAATCTCAGAACAAAAACATGTTTTGAGACTCTAGAAAATAGTTTCTTTTAAACCTGAGTACACTTCTAGTAAATATTATTGTTCAACTAAAGTTCCAAACAACATAACTTGGACCAAAAAGACTTTAGAAGATATTTACCAACCATGTGTTCAACCTCACTATTGAAACTAAACGCATGTAATATGAAAAGTTAATCAAAACTATAAATACTACAGTAACTAACCACAGATAAGTCCATTGTTAATATAATGGACAACTGAAGCTAGAGATTCTTTGCAGACGTCAATCTTCTTGTAGAATGAGAAATACAAAGAAACTTTTGCAACTAATCAAACAATGGATTATTTTTAATTAATGAGGAGGAAGCTGGATATCTCTGGAGCCCTGGAATGCTGGTCTCTTGATTAGATCATCACAGATTTCTTCCATCTGAAATTATTTATTTCCTTTCAGCATAATTCTCTCTTCCTAGCTCCTCATAAATTGGATTCAGCTATACTATCTTCAGGGATAATTAGTTAACACTGCTGAGTGCCGCAGACTAACATTTTGGATTTAAAAGTAGTTTTTACAATTGGTTAGGGCAGAAAACGTATGGTTTAGAAAACTGCCAACCCTTTGCCTCATTATTATAACAAAATATTTTTAATGATTTAATGATTTTTCTATATCCTTGTACCCACTTAAATTTTAAAATAGCTGAGATGGCTGCTATTTTAAATTGAAACTAAGTAGTTGCACCCACTAAGTTTCATGTTGTAGAGTTTGGGTTTTTCAAATGAACATTAGTATTTGGTACTCAGACTCAGGGTTTTTAGCATGCAAATCCTATTTCAGCGGAAATGTTCTCAGTAAGATTTTCAGTAATGCTGAATCAGCTCTGAAGGAGGTAGTGTTGATAATAATGTACGGATAGTGTGAGCGCTACAATTGTATTGACAGCGTATCAGCTCAGCAATGTGCTAAAATATTCTTACTAGACAAAATCCTATTAAATGCAAACAGAATGCATTGTATTCGTGTATTCATCATTCTTTTGTCAGTGATTCTGCAGTTGGAAAATACTACGTGCGCCAGAGTTTGTCATTAAGAAGTACAAGCAGGGAAACTACCTAGCAGTTTCAGTCATCGTGTATTTTGGACAAAAGACCCTTGGACGCTGCATAGTGCTGGTAATTATTTCTCTGAATCATAACACTCCCATTGACGACACTTCAGGGCCAAATACATCTAGCAGCAAGATAGTTTTTGATAGGGGTCAATCCCCGGGGACCTCACAATGTCGATAAAGTTCAATTAATACTGTCAGGCTCCATTTCCTTTCCTTAAAGCACAACCACACTTTCTAATGACAGGGAAGTAGAAAACACCATAGCTTCATTATCAATAATGCCTTTCATCCAAATATAACAGTCATGGCACAGATACAGGACCATGGAAAAGATCTCATTAGCTTAGAGTTCCCCAAACTTCCTGTGTGATGGTACCTCATAACACCCTTAGCCCTTAAGAGGCAGCGTTAGTGAGTCTGCTGGCTACAACAGGGCTCTGCCATATTAAGGCTGCTTTTCCCACAGTTAGATTAGTGGGTGAAATTCATTACATTAAGCCTTAGACGCACATACATCTCATCACCCCTTCTTTGAACCCAGCAGATGCTCCAACTCCCTCGCAATGGCCCTCCCTTCCCACAAGAGCTCCAGCTTCCTGTCTCCCATCCCAGGCCCCCTCCTCATTAGAGGAGTGTGGGCGAAGGCTAGGATGACCAGATGTCCTGATTTTATAGGGACAGTCCCGATTTTGAGTCTTTTTCTTATATAGGCTCCTATTACCCCCCACCCCGTCCCAATTTTTCACACTTGCTGTCTGGTCACCCTAGCGAAGGCATCACTTGTTCTGAAGGCCTGGGATGAGAATAATGTAGCCAGGTAGGCATAACCAATTGTCCCCTCTCCCCTCCAGCAGTGCTTCTAAGGCCATGTGCTGCAGGGACATGGAATCCAAGGTAGCTCTGCCGGCAGTAGTGGTGGTGGAAGTGGTGATATCAGGGCCTGGGCAGCTCCCTTGACAGATGCAGTATTTTTTTTTCTTTAGAGCCTGATTCTGCCCACTTTACTCATGCTAAATAGTACCTTGATGACTGACAGTGCCTTGTGAGTAGGGTTGGAAGAACTGGGCCCTCAATGAATGCACCAAGGCATTTTGCACTCAGACTGAGTTTGAGATTTGGATTGTGCTGCTCAGTTGTCACACTTCATTAATTTTCAATTTGGATCACTGCACAATTTTTCCAGAATCTTGCAATAAGAATATTTAAGCCCACTGATTACCCAGCAAATCACAATGTGGTTATTAATGAAGTACTATGTTAATACAGTTTTTGCTAATCGAACGTGCGATCCTTCTTTAATTTCCAATTTTAAAGAGAGCTAGAGAACTACGTAGTATAAGACCTTAAATATATAAAGTTGTTAGAAGAGAATGCTCATAAACTGAAGACAGAATCTCACCAGAAAACCAGCTCTTTCAGCTAACTAACATTAATAATGGTAATGTGCTAATCAGCACACTTACTTATTCCTTTAGGTGCCTGAATCCGTTTTTATTTGTCTTCCTAAGCAAATTAAATGCTGCTGGCAGGTGTGGGATTGACAGACAGCCCTAGACACTGAAAGCCTCTCTCTACTGAGCAGCTAAAGAGTGGGTGGCAGCAGCTTTCCCCACAATGCTCTATTTAGATATTTTCATTTGATTTTTTTTTCCAAAGAGGCATTTTATGGGCAAATTTTTCAAAAACAAATTGTGTTTTTGCGCCCTCAGTCAATTGCAGGTTGTGGGCACAACTGAAAGCACGGAGACATCCAACTATGCAATGGCACCCAAAAATCAGGTTGTTCAACTAAATGCCATCACTTGCTCACACAATTCATTGTGCCTGCAAAGAGTGGCAGGGTTGAGGCCTCTTTAAATATTTGGTCCCATAAATATAGATTTATTTCCTATCCTTCTGCCTCACCAAGTTGATTTTAGTGTTCAGCCACTTCCAGTTAATACAACAGAATCTTACCAGATGAAAAATAGTCATAGAACCCATTCTTGGTTTAAAAGAAACTCTATTAAGTTACTTCAGGGAACTCCTCCACTCTATTTCAGTTATAATATTTCAGTTTCAGTCCTACGGCTGTCTTTGTGCATGTGCTGACCCCCCTCCCCCATACGGTGCTTGCTTTCCTCCCAATAAAACATGGACACCTAGAAATTGAACCAAATGTCACTTGTAAAAACCCAGAAAGTTTGAGGAGTTGAGTGAGTCACTGCTTTCATCTCTTCATCTACGATACATTGCCTAGTAGCAGAAAGCTTTTCAGGACAACCTTGCCATCCCTTCTACCATGGCAATAAAGCGCATACTAGGCGATGTGGGACTGATTTAGAAAAAACAAACCCCACCTTCTTTGCATTTGAGTAAATACTATGGTTCGCACAAAGAAAACACAGAATTATATGGCCAGATGCTCCTTCCTCAGGCAAGTTGCATCTGTAATCAATGACATTTGTGTTAATAAAAGAAGGTTTGAAACGGAGGGTGGGAAAGGTACTAGGAATTAAGAAGCTGGGCCTAATCCTTCTGGTGGCACAGACTATGCCTTTCTTATGGTGTCAAAGCTTTCATTGTAAGTAAGTGACTAAGTTAAAACATGTAATTCTGTAATCCCCATATGTCCTTTCAGTCTGCCTATTCTCTCTGTGTTTCATTAAATTCTGACATACAACAGGACATGGCAGCAATGCTTTTGTTCATCTTTCATTGTACGCAGATAAAGTGATGATAGGCTAGTGATATATAGCAAGTTCAGAGAAGAACAGGGCAAAAAACCAGTACAAACACTGATTAGTGCATCAGCTTCAACAACTGCGGGAAGAGTGAGTCCCCCTGCTATGCGTAAAGGCTTTTCCCATTGTTTTTCCATTTATGGTGCCATAATCTCCCTCATACAGAGCAGGTCTTCTATATCACAATGCCTGTGATATCACGAAATGTTTAATACAGCAGGCAAACTGAAAAACGTTTTTTAAAAATAAACTTTAGTTAAAAACAAATACTCTTCTTGTACTTGAACCAAATGCTTTCCTCCCTCTCTCATTTTCAGTCTTGCTCGTTCAGGATGTTTGTGTGTAAGCGGCAACAGGCTGGAGATGGCTGAAAAGATGTAATCAGCTCCCCCTTCTACAGCTGTTCTGGAAATATTTGTTAATCTTATTTTGCTGCGGTTCCATTGGCTTTTGGAGTCACTTCTACATAGTGGTCCTTCATGCACCACTGCAGACCAAAGACTTCCTCTGCTCCTACACATCACACTGTAGAGTATGGGGAAGAACCATGCCCCACTTAGCCAATGGAGAATGACAAAACTAATCTAAACTCCATCTCCCCCTCTGATTTTACTACTATAGCTGAAACTGCCCAGGGCTCAATTTCTCAGCCAAAGTAAGTGTGACCATGAACCTATAACTCATCACCTATAACTCATCAGCTCTGAGGTGATGTCTCCAACTTCTGAATATGTATGTGCTGCAGTGGGACAGATTATATCTGAAGCAGGTAGCCACTGTTTAATTCTCTAGCATATGGAGTAATGCCCATGACCCTTAAACTACCAAGTTTTTTTTAAGTGTTACTATAGCCATGGTGGTCCCAGGATATTAGAGACACAAGGCGGGTGAGGTAATATATTTTTTAGACCAACCCCTGTTGGCAAAAGATACAGGATTCCAAGCTACACCGAGATCTCCAGGTCTAGGAAAGGTACTCACAGCGTTACAGCTAAATACAAGGTGGAACCAACAAATGACACCACCTACTATAAAGAAATCAAAGATGACCCCACACTACAATTCATTCAAAAATTTAAGGATATCATCAAATTCTTGCCCAAATTGAAATACAAGCTCATGCCCCAAGAAGCCACCCCAGGAATCTTCTACATGCTTCCCAAGATACATAAACAAGAAAACCCAGGCAGACCCATCATATCAGGTCACAACTATCTTACTGAAGGAATATCAGAACTCATAGAAACCATCCTAGAACCACTTACCACACAAAGGGCCAGCTTCCTCCAGGACACAACCGACCTCCTCCAGAAACTCTGCAACATGAACAACCTCTGTATGAACATCATCCTTGCCACCATGGATGTCACTTCCCTATACAACAACATCCTCACAGTGATGAATAGCTGCCTCTCTCAAATATCTACAAGACATGGACAACATTCAGATATTCCCCTCAAACACATCACTGAACTCATCCATTTCATCTTCAACCATAACAATATTACATTCAACAACAAACACTTTCTCCAAATTATTAGAACAGCCATGGGTAGTAGGATGGCTCCCTAATACGTCAACCGCTTCAGGGGCCACTTTGAGGAAGAATTTCTGAAATCAATGATATACCTGAGATACAGCGATAATATTTTCATCCTCTTCACAGATGACCTAAACTCCCTCATAGATTTCCACTACAACTTCGACAACCATCACCCATCCACCAAACTCTCTCTAGGACACTCTTGCACCAGCATCAACTTCCTGGACACCACGATGAGCTTCAACAATGGAACGCTACAGACAACTATATACAAGAAACCCCTGGATCACCAAACTTATATTCACAGATCCAGTAACAACAAGAAATCTGTCATCTACAGCTAGGCCCTCAGATACCGCAGAATATGCTCGGAGAAGAAAGTTCGGGGTACACACCTTAACACACTCAAAACCGCCTTCACCAAAAAAAGGACACGCTACCAGAGAAGTAGATCAAATCATGGAATTGGCGACCCAAAACCCCCGAAAGAATATGCATCAATACAGGGGGAAAAACCTTCAACTACACACCCCTAGTTGTCACCTACCACTCCACACTAGAACCTACAAGGTATAATTAAACAATTACAACCCATACTAGATGGGCACCACATCCTGAAAGAAATCTTTCCTGAAATCTTTCTTCTGGCTTCAAACAACTCACCAACCTCACCAAGCTCCTCATACATCAGGACCCACCAACTCAAAGCAGCATTAGACCCTACCAATACAACAGGTGCAAAATCTGTTGACATATTTCCACTGCTACTATGATCAATACCCCCACAACACACTTTTGAAGATCCATGGGTCGTACACATGCCTATCACATGTGTGGTGTACGTTATTCAGTGCACTAAATGCCCCAATAACAAGTATGTTGGCAAAACCAGACAATCACTACGCTCAAATGAACTCACACAGAAAAATGGTAAGACAAAAACACCATATCACCTGTAGGCAAACACTTTTCACAAAATGATTACTCCATATCTGACCTCTCCGTCCTCATCCTCAAAGTAAACCTGCACAACACCTTCATAAGATGAGCCAGAGAGCTTAAACTCATAACTTTGCTAGACACTAAAAATAATGGTCTTAATAAAGAGACTGGATTTATGGCTTCTTACAATCATCTGTAAGCCATTGGCCCCCCTTTTTTGTTCTATGACTGCGGAGGTATTAACGGGCCACTTTTCACCATGAATGGTTCCTTGGAATATGTGTTAACTACTTTATGCTAAACATTCTGTTCTACCTTGTATTTAGCTGTGACACGAATACCTTTCCCAGACCTGAAGAACGTGTAGCTTGAAAGCTTGTCTCTTTCACCAACAGAAGTTGGCCCAATGAAGATATTATCTCACCCACCATGTTCTCTCTAATTATTATTCAAGTTTTTAAAAACTGCAAATAGAAGAAGTTTTATGTCCCATTCAATAAAGAGAAAAACAACTTCAAGTACCAACTGGCCAGCACGACATCCCTTTGGTTATGCCAATGTGTAGGTTTGATGACTAGGTAGTATCAGTATCTAAAAATTCCTCCTTTCACCTCCACTTTGCTGGGAAACTTTGTCCCTTCCTCCCAGACAAGAAACTTTGTCACCTTTGGCTTGATTACTATAATTCACTGAATTGGAAGTGAAACATGAAGAGGATGCACAAGCTGCAGCCAATAAAGAATATGGCTGCCTATCTCATGTCCCTCCACTGGCTCCTAGTTTAAGACTTCAGTCCTAACTTTCCAAACAGGGAACGCATCAAGCCGCAGCTACATTAAAATCAAATTCTGATCTATGAACCAACACAACTGTGCTCCTCTGGTACAATGCAGATCACACAGTCCAGGACAAAGCATGAGAGAGCTGGGGACAATCCTGGGGATCTGACTGGAACAATCTCCAGAAGAGATCAGGTGAATCCAGAGTCTGACCACCTTTAGGAAATGCTGCAAAACCTTCCTCTTCCAAAAGGATTTCCACTGTAAGAATGACATTCTCGACACTGTCACCCCCCTTCCATCTTGTAACCCTACCAAATCAAATAAACTCATAAAAATCAAATACTCGACTCCACTTCAAAAAGGGAAAGCCAGAGAGTCCATAAAGTCCAACAGGGTCTTCGCTATTGCTATTGATTTTACATGGAACATGCTCAGATACAGTGGTGATGAGTTGCAGTATAAAACTGTAAAATAGACAGATTAGACTAGACAGACCAATTGACCTAAAGGATCAAACAGGAAAGTGGTTCAGATGAATGAACTGCTGATCATGGGAGGAAACGTTTTGTTTCTCACTGTAGTATGAAAATAAAGCATTATACAGGGATTTTCTCCTCAGAAAGGCAAGTACCATATAATTCCATCAAAGATATACATGTTTCAATTCCACTTAAAAAAAATACACACACAACCCACTCTCCTGACTGTAACCATTCAGATACTCTGCAGGCCGCTTGGTCATGCCCATGAACATGGGATCCATATGCTTTAGTCATTGCTTTTTCAGAACCCCTTTTGGGAGCAGGAGTGCACTTTATCAGTTTTGGCATCCTGAAGGTTTGCTAGTCTCTAAAATCCAGAAAAAAATGGATCTGAATTGGATCAAGTTGTACTGACATTACCACAGCTGGATAGTGTTTGCCAACAATGGTGCCTTTTTAATATGCACTTTCCCACTAGGAATTGAACAATCTCAACTGAGCTGAGTGGCCAGAGCGAATGGCCTATGAAGGCTGAACTAAGCTAGGGATGGTTCCTCTGACTAAAGGTGGAGGCATATCAGTAGGACTGTACAGAGAAGCTTGCTCTCTCTCCAGGTTTGACAGAAGACTTCAGTGTCCAAGCACGTCAATGTGATACCTCTCATATATACTCACGGTAAGGAAATCAACTTTAAGGGAAATACCACTTTATGCCGTAAACTCAGTAGACGCATACACCCTGTACTGAAGTCAGAACAACAGGATTTTATTCGGAGGTTTCCAGTTTTGCATCACTTGCTCACTCACTCACACTTGATATTTCCAAAGACTCTTACCCCAGGTAGAATACACCAAAATTCCTCTCTGAGGCATCGCAACCCCACCATTTTAACTCCTTTGGACAGGGAAAGAAATGCAGCAAACCCTAGTGGGGACAAAACTGTACCCACATATTAGGAAGTTAGTCAGTAACTAAGCAATAGGGAGTAGGGGCTGTGAGTGGTTTATTTGCGGCTAAGGTAATGATGTCAGGACTAACTGTGGTTAACAATTTTGATCTGACTCATTCCCCATTCTACCTAGATCTTCTGTTCTTTGAGTGTGACAGATTTCCCTGCTCTGTGATATTGTCCAGAGATAACCAGGATCGACAGCCAACATTTAAAGAGAAATGAAAAAGCACAAAGCAAGCCGTCGAACATTAAAAATAGTAATTTCTAATAAAATTTATCTTTAGAAATTGCTCCAAGTAAAGAGTTGTGTCAATTACTGCATTAAGAGAGTGTTCCATTAAAAGCACAAATACGGCAACAGTCTTAAGCTGCAACAATCAGGAAACACAAATCCAGACTGTTGAAGGCACTTGTTTGTGTTTTTAAACACCACATCCTCCTTAACATCCTTGCCAATGTGCAAAGGCCATCACATGTATACAAATAGTATAACCTTTTAGATTTTATGACAAGGCCAGGTTTGTATTACAGTGCTATTTCTTCCTTTACTGCCCCTCAGCATTGTATAAACAGTCACATATAGCAAAAGCACCTAATTAAAAAAAAAACAGGACAAATATTACAATTTCAGGGGACCTCTTCATCTTTGGCAGATTTTAGAAAAATGGAACTAAGCACCAACATTCTCTTTCTTTGCTGCTTTGGCTAAAGAACAAATAGAAACAATTCCATATTTAGATCTCTCTTTCAATCTGCTCCCCAGTTTACAAATCTCAGCTGTTCTGCTGCCAGAGGAGGAGCAAATTAAGAGCTCAAAACAATTAGAAAAATAGTGGATGATAAGTGGATGACATAGTATAATGTGCCAATAAGGAGCCTGGAACGTTTCACTAATGCCACCCAGCAGCAAATGAAATCACTTGGAACAAACATGCACAGCTGTTGGCTCCTGGAGCTGTTAGGGAATGAGGGAGGGCTGCTGATTGGGGAAATGCTATTTTGAGCACCCAATAAATCTTGCACTCTAAACATGTACCTAGGAGACCTAATGCTAATTCCAGAATTTTGTGTACTTCTCAAGTGGCTGGAAAAGCCCCCATACTTTTCATGCAGCAACAAAACAAGCCCAAATAACAGCTACTGGTGTTGAGTTAGGGCAAACTTATCCTTTTGGCAAATTTACAAATTCATCCCAACACATCAACTCCACTGTGGCAGACACGAGAGCCAGTCTACTCAAGGGACATTCCCATTGTTATTACTGGAAGCCTTTTTCTTCATCCTGTTCCAATTCTCTTGCCTCACACCCAGCTCTGCAACATCCTGAGCCTCATCTTTGGAAAGTGAAGGGTGTGTTATCAGAAACTACTCTTTCAATTTTCTTTTCCCACTCACTGCAGCCTCCAGAAGACCATACAACTCCACTGATTTCAATTGTAATTACACCAGGGATTAATTTGGTCCCATATGTTTAAATACAGAATAAAAGAGAAAGCTGCTTTAATCTAACGGATCTAAATTTAAACACCAGATTTTATTTTGCCTCCCGTTTTAAAAAGAGAAAGAAAATTTAGGCAATATGGGCATTAGGACAAACTGCATATTCCCCTCCTCTGCCTCAATTCAATGTGTGAAAGAGACAGGCTCAGTACAAGTGTTGTGTAGATATGTCCCCAGTTATTTGCAATAATAGAATACGAAACACTCCAGTGTTTTGCTCTGCAGTCCAACATGACCTTGGCCCAGTTAAGATAGCTAGGAACTGGGACTTCTTGTCCTTAAGCAGGCTGTGCGGAGATATTTGCAACCTGATGACAGAAACCTGCAAGTTTTATATATAGTATTAAAAGGTACAAATGTATGGTGCAGTGGGCTACTGAACCATTTTCGCCAAAGCCCCAAGCATACTCAGAGACTGAGAGTTAACCGGGGAACTATTCTGAAAAGAAAGCATGCGAATTCCCTCTTTCGTTAGTCTAGAAACATGGTCAGACCTTTCCTGACGAATTCCCATTCTCCAAGAAGTTTTACAATATACTGAACAGAGCTGTGTTCCACAAGGGTGCTTTCTAACAATTCTCAATGACAACCTGCAGGACAGCTGGATAATAGAGCACAAGAATGGGCTTAACTTAATCATCGGGAGGGAAGTAGAGAGAGAGATATTCCGTTGCAGTTCATCTGTACTTCTACATCTGCCAGTATTTCATGATTTAGGAAAGATCAATGGGCTGAAATTATTTTGTTCTAAACATAATTCTCACTATTTTTAGAACACCAAACACCTTGTATGGTTTATATTAGCGTGACTGGGTCTCTGTCAGTGAAATAGGATGCCACCACTTTATGGCCTTGGTTTCATAGGCAGACTTCATGTACAATGAAGCAGTTGTATAAAAATGGCAATATGCCACCCGCATGACGCATGATATGATCTTAACTCATTACACTCACATTTTCTGCAAAAACAGTTACAGTCTCGCCCCTTTCTCTTCTCCCCAAAATCTACCACCTTATGATCTTGAAATAAAGGAAAAGAGTTATGAGCTGAATAGCATTTCAACCAATTTGCTGAGGCAAGAAAAACTAACAAAACAATTTCCATCTGCTACGCAGACAGCATACATTACAAAAAACTAAGCCAGTTCTGTAGGCAGAAAGGAAAGAAAAACAAACTCTCCAGTGAAGGTAGTGGGGAAATGTAGCATAAAACTGTTGGTTTCATCTAAATTCCACTTTTTGTATCACCAAGTCTACCATAATTCACCAGGACATAAAATACAGTTCAGCATCAAATAGAACTGACAGAATCCCCCTCTCCATTCCCCGTTCTGTAACGTACCTAAATGGTTTTGTAGACAGATCTCTCTGTCTCATCACCTTTGTTATTGCTCTGTAGACGGTTTTATAGACCATCCCTGTCCCCATCTAAAATAAAGAACCAAGAAAGCTAATTGTGGAAATAGCTTAATAAGAAGGCTGCTTATTACTGATTACCAACGTTTGTGACACACAGCTGTAAGCTTTTTCTATTGTCTCAATTAGGGTTGGCAACTTTCTAATTCCAGAAAACCGAACACTCTTGCCCCACCCGCTGTCCCTTCCCTTCCCTGCGGACACGCCCCTGCCCCTTTCTTTCCCATGGCCCCACCCTCCACTCACTCCATCGCTTCCTTTCCCCCACCCTCTCTGACATGCTCATTTTCACTGCAAGGCCCAATCAGGCATATTTATTGTTTTTACAGATATATTATGCGAAGTTCAGGTTTTATTTGTTACACGATGCCAGAGCTGGCAGCAAAATAGTCAAAAAAGAGTAATTTTTAAAAAAATGAAATTTCACAAACGTTTCATGATTCTTTCCCTCCCCTCTTCCCATTTTTTGTAACCAGCTCCATGTCTTTTGTTCGCTAAAGTTATTGTAATTTTATGTGTGGAATTAGGACCACACATTATCACAGCTGCAATAGGTCCATTAAAGGCCCACTCCTGAAGCCCAAATTCAAATCCATAGAGCACAAGCACAGAAATGCACACCGGTCCATAAACCTCTATAAATAAATCTGTAGAAACTGACTCCCACATCTACAGGCAGATACACACGTGTTTTTATGCATACACATCTAGCATGCACTAACACATACTTCCACATTATTTAATATTACAATTGTTGTTTAGCGCCTAGAGACCCCAACTAAGATCAGGGCTCCAGAGTGGTAGGTGCTGGACATACACATAAAAAGAGAGTCTGCAACAAAGAGTTTATAATGTAGCTAGACAAAGGTGGGGAGAAATGTATGATACATTGGCTCTTCTGCAATTACTAGTCAACAACATTCATCTTTTTAAGAAATACATTCCTTTTAGAGTTCCCTTGTCTTTTAAAAACTTGTTATGAAATGAATACACAGATATTTTGTCATCAATTTTTTGTGTGTGCAAGCCAGCAAAAGGAATAAAAGTCAAAGAGTTAGGCTGCAAATTTTATTCACACAGGTATACACACATGCAGCAATACACCTCCCTACACAAAGATACACAGTCTCTTACATACATACAATGCATGCATGCACACACTTGCCTACACAGATTTTTTCATACACTTTTCCAGGAGCTGCCTAAATCACCCAGCCGGGAAGGGAGAAGGGTGGGCTGGAGGGGAAAAGATGGGAGGAGGGGTGGAGGAGAGAGGATGAGGAGGGAAAGAGGCCAAGGACAAGAGTAGGGTGAGGGGGCAGTTAAGGAGAGAGGAGGGAGTGTGGGGGAGTATGTGGGATAGATGGAGATGCAGGGGGAGGCAGAAGGCTACAGGTGTATGAGGATGTGGGGGGCACGGGTGTACAGGGATATAATGGGAGTGCAGCAGTGTATGGAGGTGAATGGAGTGCAGGGCTGTGGGGGGTGAGGGACATGGGGGTGGCAGCTCTGGGAGGTGGAGAGGATGGGTGGGAGAATGCTGTAAGAGGTACAGGGCTGGGATGGGTAAGTGTGGGGGGAAGGACAGGACCAGGAGAGATGCAGTGATGGGGGGCTGGAGGTGCGGGGGGTTGGGACTTGGAGGGATGCAGTAATGGGGGGTTGGGGTGCGGGGGGCTGGGATCGGAAGGGATGAAGTGATGGAGGTGTGGGGGGGCTGGGAGGGGATGGGGTGGGGGGCTTTGGGATGGGGAGGGATGAAGTGAGTGGGATGGGAGTGCGGGGGGTTTGGGACGGGGAGGGATGCAGTGAGGGGGATGGGGGTGCGGGTGGTTTGGGACGGGGAGGAATGCAGTGAGGGGGATGGGGGTGCGGGTGGTTTGGGATGGGGAGGGATGCAGTGAGGGGGATGGGGGTGCAGCGATGGGGCAGATGATTGGAGACAGGGATAAACATACCTCGAACTCCTGGGTGTTGGCGATGTGGCGACAGACAGACGGCAGTTCGCCGGCTCAGCCACGGGAGGAGAAGTGGGCCGGGCAGCAGCTAAAGGGAGCTAAAGGGAACAAAGGATTTTGGCCATCCTGGAAGCCTCTTGGATGCTGTATTCAATCTGCCTACACAGTCCACACTGAGCTGCTTCATTTCCTTGTTTGGGGGCTTACAAGAAAACAGCTTCTGACCCCCAGTACAAGGGTCTGTAAAGTTAGGCCTATTGTATGTGCCAGGATATCCATTTGTGTATGCAAACTAGAGCATGCAACCACAAGTACTGTGGAATTAAGAAGGCCCACTAAAAACTTTGGCTATACATTTCTAAGGATCTAACCTATGCCTTTAAAAACCTAGAAAAAATGTTTTTCTATGTAAAACTGAGTTTTTCATTAAGCTAAATTTTTTCAATAAGTGTCAACTTGTGGTACAAAATGTTTCTACTTTTGTCAAAATCTGAATCCCTGAAAATGAAAATATTTCAATTCAGCTATGCTGCTGGATTGCCTCATGAGAATTATAGTTTTATGCCCTTATGTCCCCATTCTCCTCTATGGGCTGGACTCCCCTGCAGGACATCCCATGATGTCCCATGACTGCCTGTGGTGTATGTATTCTGACCAAGGACTGCCTTATCACCTTTCAGGAAGCAACATGGCAAGAAGAGAGGGAAGGAGAGGCGGCAGAATAATTCTTCTATGTAATTGGCTCTCACCTGCATAACTGCAAGGAGGCGCTACACTGGGGCAGCCGAATCACTGAAAGATGATTAAAAAAAAGCTTAGAATAAAGAAGACACTACAACTCTCTGAAATGGTTTTTAAAGATGTATTTTACATGCTCATTTCATACATTTCATGTTACTGCACTTAATACCTGGAAAACAAAGGTATAGGTTTGTGATTACTGTGCCTTCTCCAAACGTCCCTATGTTTAAACTGTACGTGGAAAATATTATTGCAATGAAATCACTATTCACTGTAAATGTGCACTACACAAATAGGAGGGATATACTGTTAGTACAGTTAAGCAAGCATCTTAGACCATGCGAGGTCTTAGATAGGGTAGCATGACATATGATTAGTGATAGTGCCACTAGATCAGCAGTGTCCCACATCTGGCCCTGGAGACACTGTCCAACAATGACAGTCAAGGGAAATTGTGTTATGCATATCTGATTATGAAATGACAACATAATCCCTGATTGGTGTTTAAATCAGCCCATTCCTGTGCCGAGCGGATAGGGGGCGCAGCCTCCCCATTGCTCCTGCAGCCTCAGGAGCAGCTCCATGTGAGCTGGGAGTACTGTGAGCAGCTGCTTTCTCTTTCCTGTTGCAGCTGTTCAGCACCCTCCTGCTCCAGCAGGGAGGAGTGTAGCTCTGGTAGCTCGGTTGCTTGCTTACCAACTGGGCTGTGGCAGCCTGAGTGAGAGCAAGGCAGGAGCTTGGCTGGTTCTGGTGAGTCTAGAAGAGTGCCTTGCAAAGGCCGGCTCCCCTCTGCTACACAGACATGCAGGAGAGGGCGGAAAACAGAAGCCGAGAACCATCAGCTACTTACAGCTTCCTCAATACTCTGCCCCAGCACAGTTTAGAGCAGTCTAGCTGTTGCCCTTAGGGACTATAAACGAGCTAGAGATAACTGAAGTACAGTCCACTCCAGCATGGCCATTTCCTACCTCAATGTGCCCCATGAGAAGCTGTAAGGAGGGAGACATAGGAGCCAGTTATGTTAGCTCAGTGCCACAAGGGGACTTTCCCTGCTTGGGATTTCCTGGCGTATGGGACTTGTGGGTGGCTCCTGTTGAGTTGCCCAAGTGGCACAAAAGGGAACAGAACAAGGCAGATAATCTGCCCACAAGTACTGATTCTGGCTCCTTGGTCTTTTTGAAATCATGTTTGACCCCAAGGCTGAAAACCCCAGACACCCAAGTGCTAAACAGTGGGGAGGTGAGAACAATACTGCACAAGGAATGACCCATTTCACAGCAGTTTTTATCTCACAGGAGCATACCTAGACATAATATTGGAGGTTTTTAACAATAGGTTCGAGACACACCTGTCATGGTCAAGTTATTACTTAGTCCTGCCTTGAGTGCAGGGGACTGGACTGGATTGAGGTCCCTTCCAGTCCCACACTTCTCTAATTCTATACAGCGCAGTGTGCAAGTGCAAGTATGTTCAGAAGAGAAATGTTGGCTGGAACAGAAAGCATGTTCAACTGGAAAAAGGAAGGTTAATGCTTCACAAATGTGTATAAAGGCTTCAAGAAACAGAAGCTGGAAGGAATGGTCTGCTCTGTACTCATATATGGTGAAAGGCTGAGCAATAATCATCAGTTCACCTGCAGTGTTTCTGAAATTCAGGAACGAGATTTACATCTCCAATGAGATATATGACAGAGAAGTCTGTATCATACGTGTGAGTGAGCTATAGAGTAGTTCAGGACCAAAACAGGCTTAATGCATGCGCACCCAATCTCCATACATACTGGACTCGAGACCTTATTGTACAATATATTCCCTTTCTCCTTCTGTACTGGTTTCAGTGTTATGTTGATGCTGCTGTGCTGAAGCATCAAAGCAGCAATCTTTATAAAGAACACCAAAGTCTTAAAGAGAGAGAGACTGAGAAAAATGTGTCTTATCTCAATCTGCCCAGAGTGATGAAAGCTGCCAGAGGCATTTTGTCTTCTCTGTTCTCCCCCGTTACCCATCTCTCCACAATGCTG
Organism: Macrochelys suwanniensis; assembly: GCA_033296515.1. Taxonomy (NCBI): domain Eukaryota; kingdom Metazoa; phylum Chordata; order Testudines; family Chelydridae; genus Macrochelys; species Macrochelys suwanniensis. Next base: position 45,362,891 of record CM065780.1, on the reverse strand, counting down.
ACTGAGGTGAGATTATTCAGACCCCTTGCCACAGACTTCTTGCCTCAGGAATACAAAATCTGAAATGGATACACACATACACAAAAGGCCATGTCTACACTAGCACTTATGTTGGCAAACTTTTGTTGCTCAAGGATGTGAAAAAAACACCCCCGAGTGACATAAATTTCACTGGCATAAGCACTTGTGTGTACAGTGCTGTGTCGGTGGGAGACGCTCTCCTGCCGACATAGCTACCAGCGCTCATTAAGCTGGTTTTATTATGTAAATTGGAGAGCTCTCTCTCTCATAGGCATAACATGGATACATGAGCACTCTTACAGCAGCACAGCTGTATTAGTACAGCTGTATTAGTACAGCTGTGCTGCTGTAAACTTGTAAGTGTAGATATGGCTTTAGTTTACTAGCAGGAGAAATCAATATTTTATATTCCTTCTGTTGCTAGAGTGAGGTCACTTTGCTACCTACAGTACTAAGGAAGGTGTACTGGATGTTCCATTGACAATTTCTGCTAACAGCAGGATCCATGTGCCATGCCTGTTTTAAAGAATTATACCAGTTTAGCACACTGTTGGTCTGATCATGGCTAATCTCCAGCACAAGAATTAATGTAACTGGAAATAATTACTTCTTAATAATGAAGAAGTTAGTGTACTTTACTGAGCTGTCTGCTGCTAGACAGGAAATGACAATGTTCTACATACAAAAAAGATCCTTAATAAAAACTGACATTAACAGCTTTCTTTTTACTTCTATGCCTGCAATTTTGTATGCTTACATTTCTAATACTCACATTTTGAAGTTTTGTTCATAAAAGTATTTGAGATCCTGTAACTATGTAGGTTTAACTATAACAGATTAATGTCCCAGCTAATCAAACTTAGACACTAACAGCTCAGCTAAAAGCTTGGATGGAATCCTGCAATTCCATGTCCCAGTGTCTTTATAAAAAGAAACTCTACTCTGCACTTACTGTAGTTTGAAACATGAAAGGTCCTTTCCTTAGGTATGTGTCAGTGTGTAAACTAACATTCCCTTTAAAGGATTGTACGTGTCTCTGATCTGATGACTGGTAAAACTCTAATGGTAATGTTATCTTAGTTGTACTTCTTAAACGTCTGTTAAGCCCTTGGTTTCACCTTGTATAATAAAACAGAGATTATGCTTCTTTTGTTGAGGTCATAATTTTGTTGCAAAGAGAGAAAAAATATGAAAGATCATTGGTGTGCAGTTAAGTAAAGCTACCAAAAAAACCCCAACCCCCCTGAATGTATGTAGTTTAAAGAGGGAAAACAAACAAACAAAACAACCCTAAACCCAAGGTCTAGTAGCTCACAATTCACTGGCATGAAACAGAAACACTAGAGCTCCCGCTTTGATCCTACCTCCCTAAGTTATTCCTCTTCCCATTATAGAGCTCCTGACATTTCATTGGCATTCATCTGTGATTAAAATATATCCTAATTCCTATAAATAGAAAAGTCAGTTTGAATACTAATTAAAAATAAGTCTGGCACTTGGAAACTCTGATAAACAAAAAATAAAAAGCTGAAATAAATAGCAACTGTTGAAATGTCACCTGGCAAAGTTTTTTTTGACTGCAGTTTGGAGTTTTTAAATTAATGTTTGGATTTATACAGGGCTCTAAAACATACTATAATGTCTACCTAGCCATTTTATTACAACAAACATGAGCCAGATTTCACTTTTTCCTTCCATTTTAATTACCATAAAATTTCAATTATACATGATAAACCATGCACAGTGACCATCTGTGGTGTTCACAATAGTTTTTAATTAAATAGGAGTCAAATATGTTAAATTTAACAGTGCTCCTTCATTATACTGGTATGAATATATTCTCAATAACTAACCATTTTTTGTTTATGAACATCTAACCAGCATCTACACAATGCATATTTCCTGGATTGGTTTCATTTCCTCCATCTTCTCCCAATTGTCCTTTCTCTGGGGTCAAGAGCCTGCAAAAATCTACTACTGTGAATACTGCTTACTACCATGAGCAGTCCTATTGATTTAAATTCTCTCAGCCTGATAAGTCAATGGGACTATTGCACAGTAGTGTTAAGTGTTATTAAGTTTTGGATTAGAAGGGAAGATATCGTATGGGAATTGTGCTTTAATGGCTGTGGTTCCTAGACAGAGTGTCTGGGCGAGGCACTGTGAACATCTTATTATGCAGAGCCAGTTGAAACTGGCCACAGAATAAAGCACAGCTCTTGCAAAAACCTTAAGCACTAAGTGATCGCTGACCCCACAGTTAACACCATGCCCGGTAGTAAGTGTTTGCAGGATCAGGCCCCTACATTTGCAAGCCCTTGGAGCAAGGATTGTGTCCTTATACTTGTCTGTAAAGTGCTATGCACATCTAGATCGTCATGTAAATAATAATTTCTCCCATGACTGTTAAACACATACTGCAATTAACGGATGCAGCTGTAAAGATCTAGTTGCTCCTTGGAACTCATATCCCATTAACACAGAAATAATTTTACTCTCTCATAAAAACACAATTTTGTACTATATAAGTGAGGCCTGAGTGCTAGCTAAAGGCAAACAATGAGCTGATCAAGTGGAACAAGAAATGTAGACCAAAACAAACATGCATGATCTCATTCTGAGGTCTGACACCTTATCAAAATCATACAAGTTCCAGTATACAATATGTATAGATGAAGTAAGCAGTTTTAACATTTCTGTGCACATACCTCTTAAAGACGTGTGTACTGTTCACATGTACACACACAGTGAAGGCTATGCAAACTGGCTGTACTAATTATTTTAGATAGTCTAACTATAGTATGCAAACATATTAGCATACACACTAATATCACACATATTCACACAGAGAAATACAGAGTAAAGGAAGACATACTGTACCTGTTGCTTCTTCGGTAGTACATATATACACAATTTTAGAATTCTCTAATGGAAAAAGGAGCTTGAATACCCCTGGGTCCTAACGGAATGCCAATATTCCTAGTCAATAGCACAATGACTCTTTTTAATATTGCAGTGGGACTGTTAATGAATTACCTCTGCATCCTGCTCATCAAGGTGGTATGTTTTCTCTAAGCATTGCAGAGTTCTGAGACATAACGTCTTTTCCTCCAACAGAGATTCCAGAAGTAAGACCAGCTGGTCCGGGAGAAGCTAAGAGTAAAATACATGTATCGTCAGAATAAAACTCTGCTTACTAAGCAATTAAACTGACACAGACCAAAGAAGACAGGGCTAGGATAACCTGTGTAATTTTAGCATGTGTTTGAAATGTTGACCTAGTTGATGAAGAGCTAGTTGATTTCGGAAAAACCTCAGCGTTCATGTTGTCTGTATTTTGAAAGACTCTGTTCTGGGGCCTAGTTAAGACTCATTTTCCAGGGCTTTTCATTTCTATATTTAGATCAGATCAAAATCTTGTTTTCTTATTCAAAACATTATCTTGGCTTAATAGGCTCTGCTCTTTATGGAATACATATGCTAAGTAATTCCATTTTGTTGAGGCTTGGTGGGGGTACCAGACATATGAATGTTTAACTACATCAGGGGTCTGTTGATTTATTATATTAACAATTTCACTGTATTCCTGCAGTGTACAAAGAAACATGATATAAATAAGTGGCATGCAGCAAAATTAAGACTCTGACAGCACATTTCTAGTGCAAAGAATCATAAGTTATCCATTCTCACACCAAAAAGAAGGGAAAGATAAAATGTCTATGCACCTATTGTGTATATATAGCAGTTGTTCCTGATTCCAAAACGTAACATTTTTTAGATGAACCACGGGTAGCCTGAAGAGAATAAGCACAAGACGCCTGATGTAGTGAGTGCTTAAGTGCTTCATTTAATAGGCTTATCGGATGAACAAATAAATAATTCACGGAAAGCACAAAGTAAGAATACACACTAGCTGCCAGGAAACAAAGGACTTTCAGGATTCTGAAAGTCCTATCACAGGTTCCTAATTCACTCAAATGCTTCCCTCTGTGCCCATACACCCATTTTCTCCATTTTGGAACACCAAAGGGGGAGGGGGAACATTATCAACTTTAATTCTTGAATGCAAAATACGAACCCAGCATTACTCAGTTCTAACATTTTGCCGATTATTAAAGGACAAAATCATACTGCTTCCACCCTAATTCCACTTTTGTCCCAATTTAAGGTCACATTCTGGAGCCCTGTGAGGGTCTTCCTTTCGGTCTAAGGCAGGGATCTCAAACTCAAATCACCACGAGGGCCACATGAGAACTAGTAAATTGGCCTGAGGGCTGCATCACTGAAACCTTTTCATACAATGATACAAAAGTATAGTCAAAAATGAAAAAAATTGAGAGTAATATAGTATTCTATTAAAAGTCAATGTATTAACTTTTTTAAAACTGTAATGCAAAGAGGGGTTTTAATAAAATATAAACACTCAGTAATGTTTGGAGCTTGGCTGCCAGTGGAGTCGGCACCTATGGCGGGCCGCAGGAACTACTTCCGCGGGCCGTATGTTTGAGACCCCTGGTCTAAAGCCTTCTCCTCCTGCTTGCGCTGCCCACCACCCCACCCTGCCTTCTTAAGCTTCCCAGGTGCCAGCCAAAGGCAGACATAAAGAACATTACTTTCATCTTCTTCTCATGAAAGACACTGCAGTCAAGGCTGATGGCTTGGACCACACAAGCCCTTACCTTACAGTTAGCCTGAGATGAACAACGGTTCTCTCTCACTTTGCCTTGGACCCCCTGGAGGGATGCAAGTATCAGAGAATTCCTAAATGTTTCTTTTATTTTAATGACAGCCCCTTGCATACCAAAAAGCAGCACTCTGGCAACAAGACCATGAAGCAATAGAGAATTTTCTGCTCAAAGACCATGAAGCAATCGAGAATTTTCTGCTTAAATCTTAACCTGTAAAGCTGGCAGATATCACCAGCTAAACAAGCAATGAGACATTATCTTCACTTTCAGACTGACTCGCTTGGCATTAGCACATAAATCAGATGCTAATAAGAAGGGACATAAATCACTAGCATTTTAATTTGTTTTCCTTACAATACATTCTTTTATTATTAAAGCAGTATTCTCGGGGTTTGAAAAAAGCCACAACCTACTCACTTGTTCTAATTGGAACATTTTCAAAGTAACACTCAAACCTGCCAACTGCAAGGAAAACTGAAAGTTAAAAAGAGTAATAAATGAAAATAAATATTAATATTTCAATTTAAAGTTACCCACTAAAATGCCCACTGAAATGTTTTTTGTTTAGTCCAAGAGCAGCTGCTTAAAGTGGCTGGAGGTGGGGGACACGACAGACAGGAAAGACGTCTGGGAATTGGCTCTGCTTGGAAACTGAATTTATTTTGAATGCTAATAAAATTTGAAATGCTGCAGAACACCATGTGCTTATTTAGAAAGCTTTCTCTGCTAAACAGAAGGATAATAAGGCCATCCTTAGCTTTTAGAAACTGCAGGTAGTTGTGGTTTTGTTTTATTTTTTAAGGTTCTTCACCATATCTGTAATATGAATTCACACACAAAAAGTGTTATTATTTAAAATAATGTTGGGGAATCTGATTTAGGCCAACAGAAGCAAAGAAATTCAGAGGTAAGGCAATAATCATGTCTTTAATTTACTTCACTGTGTCCAGTGCTGTGCTGCATTTTGAGAATTACAGTTTAAAATTTATATTACATTTGAGCATACAGAAAAAAACAACTGAAACTTGTAACTTCTTCTTTTCCCAACGTTCTAAATCCCTGGGATGGAACCCTGCATGCCAGGTTACAGCTCACAGCATAATTTAAGGCCACGTTATGAGCTACTGAACAGAGTGTTTGGAGCAGCAGGTAGAGGCATTAATGGAGGAAATGCTGACAGACCCAACTAAAGTGGCACTAAGTGGGCACAGCTATTACATTTTGTCCTTTCTTATTCATTTTAACTAAAATGCTGGGAGCGCAAACATATTCCCTCAGGATTTCTTCCCCCTTAATAAAAGGACTCTTCCCTAACATGACATGTAGCTTGCATCAAGATGAGGAAAGCTCCACCAAGCTTAATTGCAAAAAACTATTACAAAAATCCCCAATTTGTGTATAGATTCCTTGTTTTTCCCAGATGGAATGGTATGAATTACATTATTTTGAAAACCAACTATTTTCTCTCTTTTTTGTTTTAAAGACCTTTTTATAATTTCAGAAAACCTCAAAGTTGGTAAATAAATATACAGATATCTAATCAATTACAAACATCCTATTATTGTTTGTTACCTTGTCTCCCCCATCCTGACCCAAATGTTTGTCTCATCCACCTGTTGTGTCTTGTGTTTTAGCCTGTGAGCTTTTTGGGACAGGGACTGTCATTTTCCATATGTTTGTACAGCACCTGGTACAATGGGACCCTGGACTGGCTGGCTTCTTGGTGCTAACACAATATAGATGTTAAATAACAGTAGTAACAAATTGCACTTTAAGTACCAGAAAAGCATTTTAACTTCCAAGAAATTGAATTCTCTGACTGTATTGAGTACATCATCATCAGTAGAAATATACGATATAGCAACAAAGTATGGGAAGGCAAATTTTACAGTGCCACTGTCTATTTCTATCTGGGGAAAAAAACAGTTTTCTGCATTAAAAAGCAAAAATTCTCTGACAAATACGGGAATATATGTTACACAAAAATGCTCAGTTTGATGTGATTGTTAAAGGAGAAATCTTACACCAGAAAATGTGCTCAGAATTAAAACACTATTTACAATGTGACTCTAATGCTACCAGTTGGTGAAGTGGTAGTATAGCGATGACAGATACAACGTCATGTACATATATTTTAAAGCAGACAGCTCTAGTCCCAACCCCCCACCCCCCAAGCCCCTTAGAAATCAAGTTACTTTCCCAGGGCTTTTTGGCAGATTGTACTTCACTGTACAAATACTACAAAAAGGGAATGAATTAATATGTTGTGATCAAGGACACTGGATGGAGCTCCTTTGTAATGTTCCACACAATTAAACAATATCCCAGCTAGAAGGTCATTTTCCCAATACTGTGAATCTTATTTTGCTTGTCTTGCTTTTGAAGTTGCTGTCTGTACTACCTCTACCAAGGTACTGAATACTTTTGCTTTGCTTTTCAGATGGAGTGTATAAATAATTGCTTCTTGTTCGTGGACTGGTGCAGTGGCTTTTAAGTTTGTACAATTATACCTTTAACTTTGAAACACAATTTTGAAAAGATGTGGCACACCAAAAACTGATTTTGTATTTGAAAGAGACCAAAGAGGGGAAAAAAGGACACAATCAAATGGAAAAGACAATATTCGTCCAGAAAACAACAACTGTAGGTTGTCACTGAAGTAGCTCACACATGCACTCCTGCTCTAAATACTGAGATTCAATGTTTACTAAACATCTGGGGCCAAGGGAAAACAGCTATCTGGTATTTTATCCACAGTAAACTAAATTCAGTAATGCTCCAAATAGGATATGGTGCTACAAGGAAATCTCAGAGCTTTTAATAGTTTTTAGAAAGTTTCCACAAAGCATCTTGGAATAAAATATGAATTTTCTGAACGCCACCCATAGCCCGTAAAAACGACAATGAATCTTGCCTCTTCAAAGCTCTCTCAGTGTAGCTATAAGGTCATCAGCCCCACATCCCAGAAGACCACCCACACTAAAAAGACTATTTGTCAATTCCTCCATTAGAATAATGCAATAAATGCCAGATTCACCATTTATACTAGAAAAATGTCATTGAAACATTTGACTACTGACCTTTCACAGCCATGAAATGTGACAAAGATGTATGCATTTGAGCATCCACAGCACCACTGCTTGCGCTGCACCCCTAAGCCAGGATACAAATCACTAAAGTAGTACAGCTGGTATGCTGAATATCCCGTTTGCTTCAACCTACACTTGAATGAAGTCATTGAAAGCCTCCTTGGAGGGGAAATGCACCTCGAACTAATGTAGCAACCGATTGACAGTGGCGTGATTTCTATTATTACTCCATTATCACACTGGGATCCGTGCCTAAATGAGCATACTTCCTCCCTGATGCCATTTCCTTTTATCCTGGCTGTAGTCTAAAAGCGGATCAATGGAAGTAATACATATGATGTCACTTCAATTTACAGCTACTGCCTCCCTCTCTCTCATACACAGATAGATCAATTCTTCCCAAAAATGGTTAAGAAATGCATGGGGAGACTCTTCTCCCAGAAAAGAGTCCTCTGCTATATTTGTCTATGTTACTACAGCAAGGAACTGTTTATACTGAGTAAAAACAAGGGGGAAAGGAAAAAAGTCACTACTGTACAGTGGAGAATGCTGGCTGAAATTCAACACAAACATGGCCAAAACAGAATTAAAGCTATTTGACCTTTGAAAATTATATGGAGAAGGTTTTTTGTTTCAGAAACGCAATAGAATCCAGCAGCGTTTCCTTGGCTGAAGGCAGGCCCAGAAAATGTCTTTAAAAAAAACATTAAAAAAAAAAAAAGATTTCCTAAAGTCAAACAGAATTCCTCCCCATCCTTCCCATAAGAAAAAAACCAATCCACAGCTTTGTTAGTGACTGGAGTTTCCTCATTAAACACAGATAAGAAAGCACTGCTACTGGTCCAACAGAAAAGATTTATAGGGCCTCTCTCAGCCCGTACTCTGAACCAGCCAACCAAACCAAAAAAACCCCACAAAAAACAAGACTCTTAAGTAGTAAACTCTCTGTATGGACAATTTGCCTTCAGGGTTGTTTTCTCCTGGCTGCAATTAAACAAAAACTTTCTTAAAACAAATCTCTCCCTCCTCACAATGTCCAGAAGAATAAGACTGGATACTACTTATTTAGCAAACAAATTTAGACAGACCTGGTCACGGTTTACCTTAAACAATATTCTTAAATGCTGTTGTTTGTCTGTGCAGTCACTTCTTTTAAATGAAAACAGGCGATTTTCCTTCAGGGACTAAAATATCCTCAATATCAAATAGCATGCAAATTAAATAAAAACCTCCACACACACAAACAGCTGTTAAACTAGTATGTTGTGGTACAACGTAATTTAAGAAATTCTAATTCTGAGAGAGCTAGTCTGCAGTTGGATTAATGCAGAGAAACATATATGAAATCTACAGCTGACCAAAAAAAATGCTTTGAACTGAATCACAAAATTAAAAAAGGCCTATTTCAGAGGCTAACAAAATTGAAGATGTGCACAGTTTAGGTCACTGTTTACAAAATGCCTGATGTAGAAAAATCAGTTTGGTTATAATTCAGACCGCCTTAAAATATAACTGGACAATCCTTCCCACCTCTAAAAAGTAATTTTAATACTCTATATTGTTAATGTTCTTAACTACCATTAAGAAATATGATAATTGTTTGTCTCTATAGCACAGCCTCATCTATCTGTAAACTAGCTCTGATGGGATATGAGCCACCCGTGAGGGGGGGATTCTCAAGCACTTCTCAGAGTATCTTGACCTTTGTTCAACAAACAGGTTTTTTGTGTTCCCCCAATTTTTTTTTAAATGGGGAATGTACTGAAATTTTTGTTTTTGTTCCCATAAAATATTAATATCCAAAAGATTATGTCAAACTCCTTGAAGAAAATAATGAAATATACACCATCAAAAGTCAATATAGGACGCATTTAGAAATATCAATTTTGTTACAACTAAAAGATCTTCTATCACTAACTACAAGTAAATATGACACATTTGGCATTGAGGTAATTTATTTGACTAAGAATACATTTGCATGAGTTTTCCAATTACTTTCAAATCTGTAACATCAAAGTTTTCATTTTTTGAAGGGGACAGTCTTACATAATTTATTGTTCTAAAGGTATTATGTGCCAAAACAATTCAATATAATTTATTCTGTCTCCTTTAGCCATATGAACAAATTGCTGGGTGAAGGGCTTGCAACCAGAAGAATAGTACAAAATTATGTATGCAACACAAACATAATAATCTTGATCTCAGAGACTTTCAATGTTCCCTTTCAAATGAAGAGGATAAAGTATGCTGGATGTTAAACATAGTGCAATTGTCAATATACAAGCAACCAAAAACCTTACATACAGTTGCATTTTATGGTGGCCAGTGGTGTGCCTGGAAAGGTTTTTTCAATTACAATTTTCTCTCAAGTGTGCAACAGTATTATCAATGTAACCCTAGAAACCATATTAAAGGAAATTATTTGATATTTTAAAAAGAGCAACCTGTAATGGCCAGATTTTCAAAAGAGATCAGCACCCACCGTTCCCACTGAGTCAATGGGGAGCTGCTGGGTGCTGAGCCCTATTCAAAATGCGCCACTTCATGGAGATCCTAAATGGGAACTCTGCTCTTTAGAAAATCTGGCCCTAAATTCTTATGTTGATTAATCAATTTGCACTTCCATAACCAATGCTGTACATCTTTTAAATGTCTCAGGTCCCGATCCAACAAAGCTACTGGGACTACTCATATGCTTAAAGGTAAACACATGCAGATGTGCTCTACAGAATCAGGGTCTTAACATTTTTTTTAATAGAATTTACATTAATTCATTGTAGAGATCCATTTCTCCCTCCCTCCCCCAAGAAAATCAACTGATGTTCACATTTGAAAAATTAAAGTTATTTTTCTTAAACATTGCAAAAAAGTATTTTTAAGAGTAGCATTAAAGAAACGGGGGGAAAAGGAGAACGTAGTGGGATGTTGTAGTCTCCAGAAAGATGAGAACACAAGGATTTCATCTTACCAGTACTTTGAACTGGTTAGAATTAGCAATGTAAATACATTTCTACAGTCCCTAGTTTGGTGCATCTTGTTGATATCCTCGTAAGGCATGACCTGTAATGTTTTTAAAAGGCCAACCATTGCTACCAGTTTGTAAGTTGAAATACCTTCTTCTTAAGCCATGTAATAAAATATTTTTCTATAATTTACTTAATGGAGGGAAGATCCATTTAAGAAGAAATTCAACATCTGCAATCTAATCTAAGTGCATTGAAATGTCATAAATGATTAAACCTATATGATCTAACGAAGTGCTGAGCCAGCAAAATGGAAGCCAGGTGGCTTCTAATGCAGGTTCAGTCAGGTTATATGGCGTTTTTTCCCCAGCCCTGCTTTTCACAAAGACACGTTTCATCATAACTTTACCCTAGAGCATAGTAATTCCATTTCAAAGACAATAGGCTAAACTTTTAATGTCTATTCTATACATATAAATTTCACACTGATTATTCTGTATATCACATACTGTATGTGTAGGCAGATCCATTACTTTTTATTCACGATTAAAAACATATGGGAAATGGAAGAGATTTGATTTAAACCCATTATGGGAGATAAATATATTTGGTACTTACTCATTGTGGTGGATCAGAGGACATTTAGGCAAGTGTTGTGTAATATTTTTATCAGGCCCAGTGCTATTAAATACAGTGGGAGTGGCTAATCTTAACATTGTTACTGCAAGGGTATAACTGCCAGAATCTCTGCTAAACACTATTTTTAAGGTTTAATAATTCAGCCATAAACATTTAATCCAGGCTGAAAATTTCTAGACCAAAATGTGATTAGACTTAGCTATTTTAAAATTACAGTAGTGCAAAGAGAAGTTTAACAGTTTGAGTTGGGTTTTGTACATTGTTAGTCTATGAGGAGGGCTAGAATTTGTTTTTATTTTTTAAGTACTAAAGGTAAGACATTTGGAACACTGAGGTTTTAAAAATAGCCGTTACTGGGTATCAAGTAATAGAATACAAATGGGACACTGGGCCCAGTTCTGCTCACCTGACTCAGATGAAAATCTCTCCAATATTAAAGGTGTGCAGAAGTTGGCCTTTTATGGGTCGTTAGACAATGGGTTTCCATAGCAGTTTCTCCACAGTGATATGCCTTTAATAATTACTTTTAGCTCCTGATAATGGACATGATTTTTTGCCCACTAATGCAGTTTTACACTGGTGCTACTCCATTAAAGTCAATGGAATTACACTAGAGAATCAGCTTCTGAATTGTTTTTAGTGAAAAATAGTTAAAAACCAACACTTTTTTGTGACTCTGGAAACATACACTTTAGAGGTAGTTTTAGTGATAGTAGCAATGAAAGTGAGGAAACACAGAAAACGACTTAGGAGCAAGGGGAAGAGAAAAGATAGCAGCAGGAAATGCACTTTAAAATGTGTTATATTACATTAAAAACTGATAAATTTGATCATGAAGATTCCACAGAACATATTCCGTTTGAGATGTCAAAATCTACTCTATTTTCACTCTCAGGGTTGGGATATCAACAGAGCTCTGTAGTCTATTAAAGTACTTATAAAACAGAGGTCATTATTTATTCCCCATATTTAGTATATAGGCATACAAACAAAGACACGAGTTTAATTTTTCATATTTCAAAAATATATCCAATACATTCCTGCAAGTCTTTCTTACATATGCGCACACACCTACTTATCACAAAAGTCTATACGCTTTCATTTTAAAGCCCTATTTGATTTATCTATCAAGTGAATCTTTTTCCAGAATTGTTTTTCTTTCCCTTTATTTAGACATATACCTTACATTCATTTACACCTCTGTCACTTAACCTTGAGCATATTTACATCAAGTACAAACCCTTGCGATTGCATTTCCAGATCTAGGCAAACAAAATTTTCCAGCTGAAATGGACTCAGGTTCTAGTTCATTCTGTTTCAAGTACACCCTCTCAATAGTTTTCTCACCAAGCCTTTCTAAGTCAAACGCCAGAACATCTGTTATGTCCTTCCTTTGTTAGAGAGTTTTTAGTATGGGATTACTCAGGATGATTGCCCAAAATATCATAAATTACCACAAACTGAACACAGAAGTGCAGGATGGGACTCTGGCTGAGAAAAACAACAACATACAAACTCTCACCTTAATATTAAAGTTATTTATTCTGCAAAATGCATATGAAAATAATTAAATTCACTGCCTACCCTTCACCCCCTCACACTATTTTCCATTCAGAAGAATGATGTAATATGTGTAAAGCTTGCAGTGTCCTGTATTCCACTCCTACTCTGTGTACCTTTGGATCCCATTCCAGACATTTTATACCCTGGCTTAACTCTGAAAAGTTTTATGTGGAACAGGATGAGGCATTAAATTACTATGGGCCACCCTCTAAACTCGTGGTAAGTAAGAAAGTACTAGCAAATCATATCAATAAAACACAGGAGATTCTATCAACCTGAATTAAGATTTTATTTATTTATTTTTAAGATCACTTGCTATGACTGAAACTCCTCCAAATAATGTTTTTTCCTGACAGTAATGAAAGAATATGTGGGGGGAGAAACTGCTGATTTATAGCCCAAATCCATGCTCCTTATGCAAAAAACCCCTATTAACTTCAAAGGGAAACTTACTTGTATAAGGAGTAATATGATCAGGCCCTTAAGCGCTCAACTTACACACAAATGTAAAAACAAAACATTCAAAGATGAGCAGACAATGCAGAGAACAGTAGGCTGACTGCACGGTAGTTGAGCATTATTTGTGTACTACTGGCTGACTAGCCCTGAATTAAGTACTGTATTTCATTGGTAATTCAGAAGCTTAACTACTAATGGAAAAAGTTGATTGAACAGCAGGTTTTTAGAAGGAATTAAAAACACTGTGCACAGTGACAAAGCATGGAATTCAGTCACAGAAAAGTTTAAACAATGTAATCCAAGCAATTTATTAACGCGTTCATCTTAAACTCGTCCTATTGTTGATAATGCCTGAAGCAAAACATCTGAAATGAAGACTTATTTTCTGTACAAGCACGTTCTCTATTTCCAAAACCTGAGTGCTCAAAATCATTTAACAGATTTATGTCTCAAAAAGCAAATAAGAGTGCTCCTCTAAACTGGCTTCAGCCCGAGTGGGAATGTCTACATCTACACTGCCTAGTGCATAGCGTGAGCCTGAGTCTGTAGACTCTGAGACTTGCTGTTGCAGGGTTGTTTTTTATTTATTTATTTGCTTGTTTGTTTTTGCGGTGTTGACATATCTTTAGTGACTAGTGATAGTAATGAAGGAAGGCCTAATAAGTTCCTTTTCATATGCATTTGTGCAGCTATGGTTAAAACAGAAGCGACAAAGGGTTAAAACAGTGTTCAAGTTTCCATTACAAACCTCAATTCTCAGGTGTTAATAACTCAACTATAAAAGTTCCATCCAGGAAGAAACTTGGCACAAAAGTTCTCAGCCTCACAGTGATTATTTTTTTAAACATTATTGAAAAGAAAACATCCATGAAAGCTTACTGGTTTAAGATGGATTTTCTGAGCATGTATAACCAAAAATATAATTTACAAAGAATCAAGTTTAGAAAATTATTACTATGTGATTCGTCTAATTATTTTTAGTATATTGAAAAATACTGTTAAAGCACTAAATTTTGAAAATGGCCCTGGTAAGATACATGCACTCTATTTACTTCACAAAGCAACCTTTCCCAGTGCATTTTTAATATGCATAGTGATACTGTAAATACCTTTAAACAAACATTTTTAAAAAATCATAAATATATGTACTTAGCACATTCATATTTATGTGGGGGTTTTTTAAACTGGGAAATACATGGTAAGTTAGGAAGCTGAAATGGATACATTTTCTTGGTAATATCCAATTAATTAGCTGCTTTTACTTTTTTGTGTGTGTGTAATAAAACCAAAGAAACAAAAATAATAAAAAGAATCAAACCAAAGACACTGCAAAATATGGGCACGATCCTGCAAATGCTTACACATGGTTAACTTTATGTGCACGAGTAGTTCAACTGAAGGCAATGGAACTATACACGAGTATAAAAGTTTGCAGGATCGGGCCCCTGCAGTGCCCATTTTGGAAAGGAATTACAAGATTTAATAAGAAATTATTAATTCCTACTATAGAATATTACAGTATGGATATAATTATCTCTACAAACTGGCTTAAAATGTTATAGAAAAGCTATTATTTTCTATTCAATCAGATGTTTAGAGTAATTTCTATAAAGCTGTGCTTAATTTCTGTAGAACCTTACTGGATTTATTAACTTCTATACAAGTTTACAACAGTATCTCTTCTGTACATTGATACAAAATATTATAAATGCCAGAAACTGCAAAGTCTATTATAACTCCCTATTCTTAACTTCCACTTCTATACATATAACAGTATATTAGGGCTTGAAGCCATTTTGTGCACTGCTCTCATCGACTTCAATATCAAACCCCTGTGAAGCACTGTATTATATACCCTGGGCCCAGTTGTCAAATGAGCTGAGCACTTACAAATCTTGCAAAAGTAAATGGGAACTGCAGATACTTCGTACCTCTGAAAATTAGGTCCACAATAATCACTAACATCTGTACCATAATGGTATGGGGAAAGCTGAGTTCTTTAACTTTTCCTCAGTTTACTTGGCAATCTCATTATTTGAACATAGATTTTTATGTTTTATACATTTTCAAAACATTTTTGAACACGTCTGGGTTGGTATCAGACCAATTTTCTGCCTTTGGCAGGCATATTAATAGGAAATTAGCTTCTTTTTCAGATCAGCTATCTAAATCAATTGTCAAATGCTATTCCTGGTTTTGGTCATTGTCTGTGAATATTTGTTACAGATTGAGATACTGGTCAAATATACCTCTAAGACAAGATATTCATTTTAATGAAGAACAAAATGGAAAGTATGTCTTAGATTATGCCAAGAAGACCTAACCAGCCCTTGAAAGAGATCCGTTTAGATATGTAGGGATATTTACATACGTATTTAGGTATCCTATCCATTAAAAAGTTAACCAGAGATGAATTTCTGCAAAGTCTTCTTAAGAAAGTTGTATATAAAATGTGTCCCCAAAATAATTTGCAAAATGAACCTTAACTATGATATGGATACCCAAGATGGTATCAGCAACTTCAATGTACACTTAATTTTGAAGCTGTTTATAAATATCTTTCAAATGCTTTACAACCAAGCTGCTCATATTAAAAATTATTGGGAATGGGGAAAAAGGGTGAGGGGAAGAGCATATATCCAAGTTTAAATTTTATTACTTTAATATTACTCTTAGACTCCACAAAATTGATGGTGTTTTCTTTCATAAACAAAGAAAATGCCATTGAAACAAACAACTGATATTAGAAGAAAAATATTAGTTTGACTAATTGCTTTGGAGAAGTGGGAGAGAAGAAAGAGGATGTGAATGGAAGTTTACTGATATTCAGAACAGGTTCTGTAATAAGGAACAGCAGGTATCGGTATGGTATGTGATACAGTAGACATGCGGGTTAAAAAACACCACCACCAAAAGCCTGTGGGGAAAAAAAAGTCTTACTTACTAATACTCAGCATTCCAGTCAGCTGGCTGGCTTAGAATCATTTCACCTGACAACACCTTGTGTGCCTGATAATATTCTACTCATACTAAATGCATGAACCCTTCTTCTCAATCCAAAACCAATTCCAAAACAGTCCTGTAGTTGCTCCACCCTTGAAATTACAGATTGCTGCTGGTGATCAAATTCCACCACTCCCTTTCCCTCCACACCCTCCATATTCAGTTCTCTCTTAGGACAGTCATCTCTCACCCAGTAATTACATTAATTAGAAAGTACAAGCTAGTTTCAACACATTCTTCAATTCTAATGGCAATAACAACAGGGGGAGGGATAGCTCAGTGGTTTGAGCATTGGCCTGCTAAACCCAGGGTTGTGAGTTCAATCCTTGAGGGGGCCATTTAGGGATCTGGGGGCAAAAATCTGTCAGGGGATAGTACTTGGTCCTGCTAGTGAAGGCAGGGGACTGGACTTGATGACCTTTCAAGGTTGTTCCAGTTCTAGGAGATTGGCATATCTTCATTTTTTAAAAAACCCCAAAAAAACAAAGGGTAAAGACTTTGTCCACTGCTCAACACACTAAAGGAGGCACAAACACATATGAATCTTTAATTAAAACATTGCCATTCACAGGGGAAACAATACCACCATGCCCACTGTGACAAAAAGATATTGTTCATTCATGGAGATTATGAGCTAAATTAATCCCAGGTGCAATTCTATTGCCTTCAAGGAAATATACACAGGATAAATTTAACCCTTCATTTACAATTTCAATTTGAGTAAAATTTAAAAAAAACAAAAAACATGGCATGCCAGTGAAATGTATTTTGTAGTTTAGTGCTGACAGAGTGCCAGCAGCGTACCAACTCCCATGTGTGTACACTAAAACCAGAAGGATTGGTCTGCATGGTTTCTCAAAAGACTGACGCACAGTATCAATCTCTGCTCAGAGGGAGTCAGCATGGAAGAGTGAATAAAACAACAGGCTTTAACCAAATCAAGTCTGCCTCATTAACATAGCACATGTGAATAACCAGCCCTTCCATTTCCAGTGTTACAGTTCTAAATAAATCTTCATGGAGAAAAATAATTGGCCCAAATAAAATAAAAACAAAAATAATTAGAGTGGCTGCCCTGGAATTTTCCTATATGGACTAAAATAACAGGGATCCAGAGCTCCTAAATACCTGTCTCTAGAAAAAGAACTGGGGTAGGTTGGGTGGGGTGGGATGGGGGGATATGCAGTGTTACAGAATCATGCATTTTGAGTTTCATAAAGCTCCTTGAGTCCAATATAGTGTTAGAGATTGGTTCTTTCTGGAAAGATCTATTTTCCCTTTTATCCATTCCACACTATATCCCTTTCAGTCAAGCCCTCACTATTTTCTTAGTTCTCCATGAGTGGAGGGGTTGGGAGAGTAAAGAAGCTAATGCAGACGTGCATTTAAAAAAAAAAAGGCAAGAGTGACTTTTACTGCAATTAAAAGGCTTACTTTATATATCAAGACTACCATAGCCTATAGTTCTGGATCCCTACTGTAATTTGTACATGCTTAAGAAACAATCCAGTAACTACCATTTTCTACTGTATGCACTAGATAGAATGGGGAATTCAGACTGAGTGTGTTTTAAAACTTGCATTTCCCCCCGCTTCTTTTACAAGTCCTGATGTCCAAACTCACCAGCATCTCCTCTGCATGACACTCAGTATGTATCATAATGATATTGGCATACAGATCACAGAAGCATATGAGAACAAACATGGAGCGGTTCTGTAGGGAACATGCAGTAAGAAGGATTAGCTTTAGCTACATCACACAGATTTGAAAAACTTTTTTCATGTTCACAGAGACCAGAAGCTGGTGAGTCTAGATGATGGATCCTGAAAATCACGGGGAAATATACTGTTGGCTTTTAGCAAATTATTTTCTGAATGACCCATCTCCCCTTTGGTCATACTTGCTACTGTTAAGGGCAATAAATCAAAAGTTGCTGGATATTTTTATGAGAATGTTGCAGGTTAACTTATGTTTTGAAGATGACTAGCTTCCACTTTGACCTTCTTTTAAAAAAAGAAGAACAAAAAGCATGAAACATTTATTTTGAAATAAAGTTTTCTTGAAAAGATTGGACTTTGACAAGGGTTTGAGAGGAACAAAGAAGTTTTCTTGTACTGTATGAAATTCAACAAAAGGCAAAAATATGCTGCAGGGGGGGCGGGGCAAAATCCATTGATAAAATGACATTTTCTGCCCACAAAGTCTTTACACATTCTACCCTTTTACCAGATTTCAAAGCCGTAGTATTTTTTCCCCCAACATTTCAGTGTAGCTAAAGCTGAAACTCGCTTCTGTTTTTTTCCTTTTCCTTGCATTTTGAGGATTTGCTATTTTATTAATATAAATTTAACTGAATACTTCCCTGAGAAAGTTACATTTGGAACTTAGTTAAAGAGATGGAGAGCTGAACTGAATACTGGCAACTGAATTATAGTCACAAAGGGGATATTTGAGAATGTACTTAACTATATATGCAAATTACAGACTCACGCGCACCCATTGTATGAGACACTCTGTCACTTAGCACTTAGATATCAACAAATTAAATTTCTATTTCAGTTCTGGAGTCAAATTCTCTTTGCCACTCCACAGAGCATATAATGGATTCCAGGGCAAGTCTATGGATACAGGATAAACTCACAAATGGAAACAGGTGAAAGAAAAACCCCAAAACTGATTTGTGCTATTTGCAGTTGAAAGTTTAGTAACTAAGAATTCAAATTACAATCACCATAGATTCTATAAAGTTATTTAATAGTTTTATTGAGATTTTGATGCACAAATGAGGCTTTGCTGTTGTTCAGATAATTTTAACATAAGAAGAAAAATACATTTTAAACAGAGCTATCCTGCAGTATTCAAAACCAAGAAAAGACCTTGCTGTCCATTCTAATAAGGGTAGGTCTACACTACCTGCCCGATTCGGTGGGTAGAGATCGATCTTCTGGGATCGATTTATCGCGTCTCATCTGGACGCGATAAATCGATCCCAGAAGCCCTCCCCGTCGACTCCGGAACTCCTGCTCGGTGAGAGGCGGAAGCGCTGTCAACGGGGGGAGCCTGCTTGCGCCGCGTAGACCTGCAGTAAGTAAGATTTATTTCGATCTAGGAAACGTCGACTTCAGCTACGCTATTCTCGTAGCTGAAGTTGCGTATCCTAGATCGATCCCCCGCCCCAGTGTAGACCAGCCCTTAATCATGTCTTAATCATGAGTCAGAGCACCGCATTTTAGAATCTAAAGAAATTAATAAGCTCTCTCAAGTTTCAAATTCACAGAGGATATTAAAGTCATTAAATAACAATAGATACAAATAAAAACGGTAGTACTTCACCCCATCACTATGAAAAATCCATTTGCTCCTACTTCCCATATGAAACAATATAGCAAATATTCTACAATAAGGAACTTTTTGACAAAGGTATTGTCAGATATTACTGGGACAAGTTGCATATAAGTACCTAGATACTGTAGAGAGATAAAATTAGACTAGATAGACTGATGTAGAATTACTCTTACCATGGATCAAGAAAAAATACTAGCAGGAAAGTCAAACATGAAAACAACATATCCAAATCAATGACAGAATACTATTACTCATGGTAACACGGTTTAATTTTACAACTATATTAATTCATCACGTGTGTTTTTCACAATTCAATTCTTTATATAGCATAACATAATAATAATATTAGACAACTAATGGACAACTTTATTTTAGCATTCGAAAGACAGGCTACATTTGTGTTCTATTATTTGCATGTTCCATAGGTGCTGCTACTGAGGAGCAAGGCAACATTCCTATTGCTAAAGAGAATGACTATAAATTAACTTTCACAGATTGTACAGCTCTGAAAATCTAGGGGTAAATTAACTGGCAGCACATTTTTGCAGATATATTTGAATTATTATTATCTAAATAGTGCAACAAAAGAAATTACTTTAGGTCAATCTACTGTGTACAATTTCTACTTAGTACCTGGCATTTCCCCTTCACAACAAGTCTCAGAACGAAATATTTTGTAAGGAGGAAAATAGTGAAGACCAATGTAAAAAACATACATAGATTTGCATTACTTATATAACTGGTGTAAACACGATACGCCATTATTGAGAAAAAGAAAACCATTACATTTAAACCCTAAAAGAACAAGGAAGACAACTTTTTCAAAGTAATCCCTTAAACAGATTATTATGAGACTCTACAAACACTAATCTCCTGAATAGAACTGATTTAAGGCTAAAATCTTTTAGAGAAAACTTCAGAGAACTCACCTTCTGACAAGAATATATAATAGAAACCAACGATACAAAAAAGGAGGACACACCCAAGTTCTTTATTACTAAAAGATTTGAAGTAAGTAAGCTGATTAGTACACATGCTGTTATAATTTTTCATTACATTAAATGGAATACCTAGTAATTTAGTTACTGGTTGGAAAAAACAAAATCTAAATAATACATATCACTATTTTTAACTAGATTGTAACTACTTTACACCAGATTTATACATTAAAAATATAATAAGCCTGATTCTGCAGTCTGCACTCAGGCAAAATTCCTTGAATGAGATTGTTGTATGCATAAGGACTACAGGGTTGGTCACACAGTACCTGATAATGAATAAATATTTTAACATACACCCTTTATGATCATTTCAATTTGTTTTGACATTTTATATTCTTCCTTTGGTTTTAAAGTTTCAGAGCAAAGCCCAAGCATGTAAACATTACAGAGCATAAACATAAAACAAAGTGCCATGAACAACTGTGTCTTGTTCAGATCTATTCAAGTTAACATAGAATATACCCAAACCATCTTTTTCATGGCTTTTATTATTGCAGACAGCTGAAACCATTTGGTCCATTCCTGCTTAGGGATATTGAATTTACCTACAAGGGCTACAAGTCTTTATTAAATACAGAAAAATGATCTTCAATGCACAACATATGCGCAGATCAGTACAAAATGATGCCGAATCACATTTACAAATGCAAACATAAAAAAGACATTTTGTACCGCATATAGAGGTTTATTTTCTAAGCCTAAATAGAACTGCCAAGATTTTTTGAAAGTAGCAAGAGGTTAACTATATAGTCAACATGAAGAACCAATGTTCTATGGGAATTTATTTTAAAAACATTTTTGATGTAAAATTTGACATGGAAAAATCTATATTATAAGAATGTTTCTAATAACTTGAAACCAGGCTATCAGCTCTAACTATTTTGTAAAAACAATTTGTAGCAGGATTGGCAAATATGTGCTCTATGTTTCAGCTTTTGTGATTTAAAACAGACAGATGTGAATGGCTGAGCCTTGAAAACAGAGCTTTAGAGCAGGAATGCCAACAGGCCCTTGATTAACAGTGCAGAACACTTGCAAGTTACATTTTTTCAAAATACTGAAACAAAACAAAATATGTTTTTACAATAATTCAGTGCCACTCACAAATGAAGTAAGTTGTCCAGGTATATACAAATTTTGGACCCAATTCTGAAGTTTCTATTCCATCAAATCTCCATTGACTTCAATTTTTCTCATGTAACAATGGCAGGATGGGGTCCTTTATTGCCTTGTTTTCCACCATTCTTCACTGGAATTAGCTAAGTGAGATTTAGAAGCCCACAGGATACTTGTATGTTGTGGAAATCTTTGCTTCTGATTTACAGAAAGCGCATTGTGTCAATGTATTTCCAACTTTATAAAAAGCATGAATGTACTTTTGGCATATACTTCTGTAGACAAAAAAGATTTACCAAATGGAAAGGAGAGGTTTAAAAACATTTACAATGGCACGTAAGAGCCATTCTCCATATACCCTTCTGCAGGAATGGAACATTAAAAACAAAACAAAACAAAAACCCTAGCTATGTCAAATGAGTTGATTGTCTCAGTCCAGTTCCTAGAAAAAGGTGTCCATATCACAATTGACATCGTTGAGGTCATCAGGATTGAATGGGCATGGAAATCGAATTCCTCCATCTCTCCTTATAGGTAGTCCTTGTATATCAGTGTAAGGGGGAGTGTGCTGGAAGCTTTCACTGCTGCTGTCCTTGATCTAGCCATTCTGTGGATAGAGCCCTTCAGACTCCAGCTCTTTGAATATGACACTATTCAAGAGCGCTAAATACATTTTTTTTAAAAATCTCTTTTTGAAAACAGTAATTTAAAATAAATGTCTGGAACATTTGCAATAAGAACTCTCATTGCAGGCTTCTCCTAATCTGATTTAAGCATGATTTTGTTTCCACTCAGGAAGCTTAAATTAACTTAGCTGTTCCCGAACAGTGTACAGAAAGATGAAGTATCTAGTTGCTCACGACTACCGGCCTTAAGGTTCAGCATCCAGATTTGCAACATAGTCTGGTTATGTTGAAAATTTGTTTACTTAAGCTACCATTACACAAGGAATTTATACTATGATGTTATTATCCATTTCATTAAATTTTCAAATTTGTTTATATTGCCTAGAAACTAAAGCACCGAAAGAATTCAGATCCTCATGCATGCTAAATTACCAGCTGCTGGAAAATCCTTGGAATGTTCCCCACACTGCAGTCTGATTAGAGTTTGCTGATGGTGGACCAACATTAAAAGTTTAATTGCTATCTGGTTTTCCAGTGAGTTTTGTAACCATCAGTTTTCTTAGTATGACTGGGTGAAAACCAGAAAACTTTTTCAGTGTAGGAGGGCTTGACTGTGCTTTTTACTTCAGAAAACTGGTGTGCTACCTACTCCTCTAAACAGAGGGGAGGATCTTTTGATCAAGTACAGAGATAACAGATGGTAGAGAACAAAAATACACCGAACAATTCACAAAAAATAGGTAGCTGAATACTATTCTCTCTCATTACTAAGAATATGAAAATACGACATGAATCTGCCCCACTATTACACATGGACTTGTGTCAATATCTATAGCACAAAGGCCACTGTTCCATTTAGAAGGGAACACTGCCAGGTTATCTAGAACTAACAACTGAATTATACAGAGCTGAGACTCCTTGCAGGAGACTTCTTAACTTCAGGACTCTCCCAAATATTGTCCTTTTCAAAACCAAAGGTAAATAAATAAAAGAACTAAAACACAACAGGCCAAATTCATTGCAAGGGGGAACGCCAATAAAGTTAGATCAGTAAGGAATTTCATCCAGTGGCTACGTTCTCCCCTTAGATGTGTGCTACTCCCTCTGGATACTGGTGGGGAAATATCCTATGTATAAACAAACTGCTACCATGACATGGGTACACAGTTGTCTTTATGCAAGAAGGCACAAGGTGGCTGGTAAGGAATGGCTTCCATTTTTAAAAAAAGTGTAAGTATCTGCACTGCCTCCACTTTAAAACTAATCACCATTACGGGAATCTAAAACTATCCCAAGAACACTCTTAAGTGTTGTTGCTTTTTACTCAGTGATTTGACAGTGTCATTTCAGTGGTTATTCATACAAACTTGTTGCTGGCCACGGATGATAAAATTACAGAATCTTTTTACAGCTTTCCTATTAAAACAAGAAATGAACACAAGTTCAGGAACTATTCTAAGGTGAATCTAGCTGCACTCCTAGAAACAAAAACAAAAACAAAACAAAAAAATCATAGCAAAAATCTAAAGTCTCCCTGTAAATTACACATTAAAATACAGGAAAAGGTTCTATTACCTAATGTCTGAAAATTCATAGAACAAATTAATTCATGGAAAATGCTACAAGTGAGATGAACCAAAACTGCTTTCTATGTTCATAATGTAGTATACAGAATATCTATGTAATATTTTTCACAAATAACTTTCTGATAGTTGGTTGTTTTTTTTCAAATAAGGTGAATATTATTTTTCATGTGGGCCATCTAATTAGCAGAAAATATGCTTAACAAGACAGAACTATGCACCCTGTTTACACAGAAGACATGCTACAGCAATTTCTAGCATGATCCCCTAACATTTTATGATCGCTGATTAAGACAGCTATGCATATTCATTCACTTGAAGTAACATCATGCCCTTCATACTTCCAAGCATATTCTGAAAGAACTACTTTTGTCTGTGAGAGAAGCATTCAGAATTCATAAACTGCTAATCGCAGTGGGTGATTTAATCCCATGACAATCACATCGTTTTGGGGATAATTCGTGTAGTTATGACTGTAAATGCAATGTTTGTGGTGAGTCCAAGAGACAGACAAGATCAAAGGAACTATAAAAAGGCATAGTCCCACCCGGGTGACATTACACACAGTGCCCTATGAAACTAGACTATTGCTTTCATGGCTACGGCTTTCCCTCAACATCTAAGCTATGCCATGCTTGGTAACACTTGACGTAAACAACCGTTTTCCTCTCAGGAATGCAAGCCAGCATAATTTAGAACAGTGGTCAGAGGAAAGCAGTGTCAAGATGCTTCATGTCACAAAAGAAGTATTTTAGTTCAAAGAAGAAGAGCTACACAAGCCTTAAGCAAGAGTGAAACATATTACCAAGCCTCTTTCTTGAGGTATACGGTTCCTGCAGGATTTAAGGATCATCGCTCTCAGGAACGCTTTTCCACAGCAGTAGCCAATGTTACCACAGAGAGCCCTGTTCTTACAGGAAATGCAAAGCAGCCGTACATACCTGAGCCACTAGTCAGAGGACCATTCCCAATTCTCAGACTAATATCAGTGCCAGCAGGTCATGGCTAAGCCTCTAACTGTTCCCTACCCACTCCAACCTGGAAAGAAACTCTTCAGTTTCTCTCCCCAGCTTTCCCAGTCCATGGAAGGGGGTTACACAGAGCCACACAAACAGGTAACAAAAACGTTTGCTAAACCGGCTGGGAGACAGGCTGGCGGCAAATTGATGGACTCAGGCATCGGTAGTGAGAGGAACACTCACTTCACATGAGCTATACAGGGTTGAAACTTATTTGGCACTGCATTTATAACTAGGTATCCATACTATAAACCAGCGGTGTCCAATACGTTCGCCACTAGCCACATGTGGCTAATAGGCTATTGAATTGTGGCTTATGCATGTGGCTTTTTTATAATGTGGCTTAATGCAGCTTTTTTTATAATGTGGCTAATAAGGAAAATTCAAAACCACAAGTGTGGCTAGCAGTGTGGCTAGCTTTGACTTTCTATTGGACACCGCTGTTATAAACCAAAGAATAAAAGCAAGCAGGCCAACAGGAACAAACAATCCCTTCTGTTTGATTGTTCAAAAGAACTATTGTATTTTTACATTTCTAAGTGATTAGATCCTCACAGGTCCTCCTGGGACACAACAACAAAAAATGTAAAGGAAATGATTCATGGTTTCAAAAAAAAAAAAAAAAAAGGGGGTGGGGGTGGGGGGGGCATTTAAGTACTTACCTTTTACACAGATATCAGAGACTTCTTATATCTCCTAGAAGCCTCACTTATTACTCCTGCTAGATTGCATTTCATTCATTAGATTGCTATTCAATAGAAATGGAAAACAAAATCTGTGGGTAAAGTCATATTTACCAGCAGAGAATGGACTCAAGTATATTTAAGCTAAACATTAAAGTTATATACCTAATATGAACCAAATTCAGCAGTGACGAAAATAGAGGTATAATTTAGCAACAAAAAATCAAATAACAGGATGGCATAAAATAAAGCGTCTCTCTCCCTCTTAGCTTACTCCCAGACGTTAGTTGCTTTTCCTGGAACTCCCTCCCCATGGTTTGTAAGTTAAGTTCTTTATTATTATTTTTATCATCGTAGCACCGAAGAGCCCCAGTCACCACTTACACCCTATTCTTCTGACCAATTTACACCAACGAACCTAAAACCACCATAGATATCACTACTGAATTTTGGCCTACATATTTATCCAAAGACAACTGACAACCATAACAAAAAAATAGCTACAAATATAAAATGTGCTCTGAGATTCAGATTACAAAGTGTAGATTTTATTAGACAAATACACAGAACTCAAATATTTAAATCCTTTACGTAGTGAAAATGTGCAGCCAAAGTTCTTAAATCTAATTATTCACTGAACCCATAGATTCATACATGTTATCAAGGCATCATAACAATTACTGTACTACAACAGTCTATATTCCCCCCACAAAATACAGACATGGTATTTTCAATAGGTAAAGCCAGAAATTACTGAATGAGAAGTTAAGTGTCTGGAACCTTTTTAATCTGAAAATAAAGCCAACTTTGTCTGGTTCTCTTCCATTTTTCAACAAATAAAAAACATATTAAACAATATGCCATGGGATGTTATCCACTTTTTATAAGGTGCAAACAATACTGAAACTGATGACACTTGTATCTCACTTCGCATTATAGTGAGTTCTGCTGTACTGTGTGACATGTCTGTATAGCAGACAGCCATGGGAACAAAGTTTCATTGTTTCAGGCCCTTCCACACCTCAAAGCAGTCATTTCTAGTTCTGTGATTTCTGGAGTGAAATGGCTTCAACTTTTTATATTTTATTAGCAATACACACTCTTGGGTTAAAAATTAACTTAACGTTTAAAAACATAACACACCTACTAATAAGGAGAAGAATTTTTAAATGTCCAGGATCTCCTTCTACACAACAGCAGACTTTATCCATTTCCAATTTTGCCAAATGCCTTAACACAAAATTCAAAAGAACTGTTAGTGAGAAACCCCAAAAAGAGGCCTAGGCATTCTACAATAGCCTGACTAACAGCAATATTGCCCCCCACCTCCAAATAACCCCCAGTTTCAGACAATTATCATAATTATTTTATGCCTCCTTTAACTAGGTTCTGAAACAGTCTTTCCTTGTGTGTGTTATGGGGCAAGAGGCAGCCTTATAGAAGATTTTTTTTTAAGCAGACAAATTCTGCCCGTAAAACTCTGAAGTGCCAGAAGCTTGCTAGCTGTTGCTAAGCTCTATTTTTGTTGTCCCTTCACTAATGACAAATGCTATTTGCTGGAGTGGCTCAACACCCAATAAAAAGCCAGACTTCTGGCTCTTTGCAGCTGACAATCTGAAGCCAGGATAAGATGCAGACAATGTATATTTACATTTATATGTAATTAGATTGGTCAGCAAGGACAGAAGCGTTCAAGAGGCAGATATTAGTGAGCTTAGAGAGCATCGCCTGGTTCTCAGCTGAGGTACCACTGGCCAATGGGCCCAATCTGTAGCCTCATGAACTCAGATTCCACTTTGCAATACTACCATGGAATTCAATTACATGTGTACATTTCGCTACCTGTCACTATGCAGTAGTGATTTTTCTGAGTCAGCAGCACTCAAAACCATTCTTTTCTTTCCAGTCATCTCCCAAAGGGAGAGCTGACCATGCAAAGAGTTTGACCCAACTGCATGCAGAATTTAAATTCTCTTTTAGGCCCCAATCCTACACAGAGAATCATGTGGCCACACCCCTGCAGCCACTCAGAGCCCCCTGGAACTCAATGAAGCTCTGTCTCGGCACAGAGTACTCCCACACAAAAACAGCTGCAGTACTAGTGAGGAAACCACTTTTTTTCTATTCTCAAAACAGCAACAGCAAAAAGGAGTCACCTTGGGTTTTTTACCATAATGTCTCAACCCTCTTCGCAAGAGCTAGATAAGGGGCACTCCTAACTAACTTTACCCTAACATGGAGGTCAACTCACATGATTATTTTCTTAATAAGGAAAAAAGAATTATACTGGTCTACTTAAATATTAACATACTGATTTGACTTTTCTTTTAAACGCAACAGTTTAAATGCGCATCAGGAATTTCATTTCAATGCATAATTTACTACAGCCCTAAATGGAGCATGAGGCAAGTAAAATGATGGATTTACTTTGAAACAAATATTTAAATGTATGCAGTTCACACTGTGCAATGGGAGAAAACCAGTATTCCTTAAAGCCAAAAACAAACATGTAACCTCAGTCCCCCTCCTTCAAAAAACCAGCACAATGTTGTGAAATTCAACTATCTAGGAAACACTGAAGGCTACTTCTGACATTTGAAAGTGATCTGTTTCCAGCATTACAGCTGGAGAATACTCAATGGTGATTAACAAAACAGTGTTGGGCCGGAGCTTGGACTCTGAAGCCCTGCCCCCTCCTGTTTTTAACACGTTGTGCAAGCCCACAAGACTGAGTCTGTAGACCTGGGGATCTGAGACTGTCTGCTGCAGGTTTTAAACCACAGTGTAGACATACTGTAAGAGGCTTTTGAAAAACCCAGGCTTGGTTTAAATGGGTAATGGGCGTGGACACCCAGCAGCCAATCATCTGGGCTCATCTCCCTTTGCCCAGCCAATGGCTAATCAGAGAACAGAACGGAGGGGCAACACCCTTCCTTGCCACATATGCATTTTTGACTTCTCTCCTTCCTCACTGTCCAATCAAAGGCTCCTTCACTAAAGGCAGTAGAGGTTAAACCTGCTGCTGGTGAACTGAGTCACTTGCAAATAGCGATCTCCACCATAAAACCAGAACAGAAAGTTTGGTTTTTTAAGCTAATCTAAAATACTATCAACATAGGCTTATAATGACTCAGAGGATATTGCCATAAATAAAATACAGGTGCCAGACCAACAGCCTTGAAGACTGCTTATCCTCAGTAGAGGTGAAGCAGGGGCAATCATAGGGTAAGAAGCCCTCACACCACCTCATCCAACTGCTTTACTTCTTGGCTTCTCCACAGACTGCTACCAAGGGCGCCAGTTACGGTGGCGATTTGTGAGATGTGGATGCGGGTCCACAAAGTTCATTTCATGCAGGACACCAAATAGCAATAAGATGATGAGAACTTTTGGTCCATACTCTCTTCCAACTAACAACCGAGAGATGGAAGGCTCCACGTTATTCTTTAACCAGTCCTCCAGATCCATTCATCTCTTTCATCCAGAAGGGATTTTAAAATAAACCCAAAGAATACAGCGGAGCTTCACTTTGCACAAGTTTCATTGTATCATTTTCGCCACTTCCAAAATGCAGCCACCTCTGTAAAACAATTCAGAACAGAAAGAGTAGAGAAGTTACAGAATATTCTAGTGGCTTCTATCTAGGAGTGCTCAGGTTTAAGCTCCAAAGTTAGCCTCTCTCACCTAAGGAAGAAGAGTGTAACAGGCCAGGAAATCTTCCCAATAAGCAGAAATTCCCATTTGCTCACGTAAGACACAGCACTGAAAGGCTCAGAAGACAAATCACGTCACAAAGGATCATGGAGGCAAGCTAAAGGGAGAAACTGATGGGGATCCTAGCACTGTGTTTGGAGCAAGGAGAAGAAATCATCAGAAACTGTTTCTCAAAATCATCGCTGATACTAGGGCTACTGACATAAAATATTACTGTACGTCAACACTACAAAGCAGAACAAAGAAATGATTCAAAGGGAAATTTGAAATAATACACATTAGCCAAACCAAAACATTTAAATAGGGGGAGGGGAACAGTCCCAGGGGTTTTCAACATACAGGGCAACTGAACTTGATATATCTTCATTTGTTTCAAGGTAGGTATTCTCACAAGGACTGCTACAGCATATTCCTGGAGGTTCATACTGTTTAGCCACAACAAAAATCTCAGAGAAACGCCCTACAAATTCAATCAGTATTAAGATTACAGATTAGTTCACACCATGCACTTTTGAAGGGGAAAAAAATAACTTCTTTACTACAAATGGTCCACAACCTGAGCTGGTCAGAAAACGCCAATTAGTTGAACCTGAAATGTTCCCAAAAGGATAGTCTGGTCCAATGAACTTTTGCCAAATCAAAGGCAGGGGATCCATCAGAACCCTGTCTGGTTCCCTTTCAGCTTACCTGGTGGGCT
Source organism: Macrochelys suwanniensis (assembly GCA_033296515.1). Lineage (NCBI taxonomy): Eukaryota > Metazoa > Chordata > Testudines > Chelydridae > Macrochelys > Macrochelys suwanniensis. Next base: position 45,332,682 of record CM065780.1, on the reverse strand, counting down.
GCTAGAGACCCCAGACTTCTAGGGTCCCTGGCTCTGGGGCAGCCCTACCAAGTGCACTATCCTGGTCTGTGGTTTCTGGACAGGCCTGCCATGCAGTTTGCCCCATGACTGGGGATCCCAGGCTTTCAGGCTCCATGGCAGCTCTACCATGCCAGGGGATCCTCAGGGCTTCCAGGCTCCTGGCTATGGAGCCTAGAGCCTGGCAGCCCTGGCTCAAGCCAGGGCTCTCAGAGTCTGGGCTCCCAGCTCCGCTGCAGGGAGTCTGGAAGCCCTGAGAACTCCAACTTGAGTTGGACTCTCAGGTCTTCCAGGCTACCAACCACAGAGCCAGGAAGTTGTGACATGAACTCCCAGGGTCTTAGGCTCTGGGACAGCCCCACTATGTAGACTCCCCCAGGCGGTGAACCCCAGGGCTTCCAGACCAGCCAGGCTCCCCAACTCCCGAGCAGGCAGCTTGGGAGTCAGGTGGCCACAGAATCTGGGATCTGTGATAGATACTGACTGAAATCGACATTGTCAGTTTCACCTCTGTCAATTTCAGTCAGCATCTGCCAGTCCTGGGAAGCATATTTCATCTTGGAAACACCATGTGTCATTATTTCCAAAACATTTTTTTTTAATTTCCAGTCCATGAGAAATTTAAAAAAAATTTGGTCCAATCAAAATGAACCCAAATTCCAAAATATCAACATTTCTTGAGAATCAGAAACTCAAGAGTTTCAGCTGGCTAAAACTCTTATTTATTTATTCATAGCCCATAAATAAGATAATAATTTTAGATGACAAGAGTGATCACCAAGTGTCTGGTATACACATTACAACAGATCTACCACATTCTATAAAGGCAGCAAGGTAAACAAGGCCTAAGTAAGCTATAATGATATCGCAAATAACCCTTGGATCAGTACTGACCCTATGCCCCAGCATGGGCACTTTGTACTCTGCTCTTGGACGTGCTGTGCCATGTTTTCAAATGAAACAAAAATATGAAGGGTCTAACAATTCATGTTCATTTAAGATCTCAATGCACTATTCGCAAGAGTAGGGTTGTTACGCCTGACAACATCCTTACCAAACTCCAGTCTGGGTAATGACAATCTGCCTCTATAAATTCCCCTTATTATTTTAATTGGATACAGTTTTCTTTTTACCCTGATCTAAATAAGTTGTGCATTGTTAAACAGTGTCAAGCTCCAACTCAGAAGTGGTTGAATAGACTCCTGGCTATATTTGTAATGCACTTTAAGTACCTTAGTTTGTGTAGCACCTATTATATTGTGATGGAGATATGGAAAATTTGACAACTGTAATAAGTCTGTACTGTGAAATCTCTTTGCACTTTAACTGGGAAAAGAGCCTTAAGGTAAAAAAAATTGTGTTTATGTTTTTAACAAGTTGGTTAACATTCAGACTGCAGCCATATGTGGAATCTCTAAAGAGTTGCAAGTCACAGTCTAGATCATTACAAACAATAACTAAGGAACAAATCTAGATGCTGTAAGAAGCTGCCAGAAGGAAGGCAGAGCATCAGGAAGGGAACTAAAAATAACTGACTGTTCCCAGGCTTCTCCTTATGGGTGGAGTGGAGTGAAGTGGGTGAATGACGATCATGTGAAGCTCCTGTGCTCCAAATTTTTATTTTATACTCTTTCACATTAAAGAGTTGGTATGAACTGTGAGTGTATCTGAATATGTGTCTATTCTCCCTTAATCATTCATTACCATACTTTTAAATGCTCAGTGTCCATCCATCCACTCCCAAAAAACTGCAGTCCACGTTCCTTTGAATACAGACAGAGCAGACATTTTTTAAAAGTTTCTTGAGCCATTAATAAATCAAAAGAAATCTGTGTTCTCCCTGCTCTTTTGCCTTCTCTAGGAAATCATCACTTCATGACAGAAAATCATAGGCAACATTAAGTAATTGTTGAGTCCAGTTCAGCATAGTGCTGAGAGTTTTTCCACTTCTAGTGAAGTCAGTAAGAGTCAAGAACTCTCAGCCTCTTTTGGGAGGTGCTCAGCATCCTGGAGAATAAGATCCTCTGAGAACAAAAGGAAAGAGTTTATGCTTTTGCTGTTGCTACTGGGCTGAATGCTGTTCTCTGATGCATGCTTCTGACATGACTGGCTAAATGTGGCTTCTGTCCAAACATGCCATGCCATGATTTGTAGAGCTGGTTGTAAAATAGTATTTACCACGAGCAAGTCTGAAAGAAAGCAAAATATTTCTTTTTTTCTCCCCTAGTGGAAATTTTCTTTTCTTAAACCAACAACAAAAGCATGAACATTTTTGTTTTGGGGGATTTTCATTGAGAAACTGGACATTTTTTAAAAAAAAATTGAAATTTTCCATGAAATTTTTCATTTTAAAAGAAGGCCATTTTTTTGGTCAAAAATAAGTTTTGATGAAAAAGTTTTGACCAGCTATAATGAATAATGGTTAGTAACCAAGCAAAATGAAAACAATGGGAGTTGAGGGTGATCAAACTGAGCAAACCACTCCTCCCTCATCTGGGTTCTGAAATATACACCCTTTTAGCAGAAGCATGTAAGACACAAGAAAAAAAAAATCTTTTGAGCCATCGAAGCTTCTAAGCTCTGGCACAATTTCTAAAAAACTGTAAACACTGAAATTCACTGGGGGCAGATCCTCAGCTGGTATAAACTGTTATAGCTGCAACACCAGCTGAAGATCCCAAGTATGTCAAATCAAAACAAAAATGTTTGGGTACAGATTTTAATTGATTTGATGGACACATTAGATGGATGGATAGCAGAAAGATTATATTTTCTCTTCTACTACGATGTCAGGGATGGAGAATATTGGTACATTAAACAAATCCTAAAATTTAATTTATCAATGTAAGTGAGTTAAGACAATGCAGATTCCTCTGTCCTTGAATGGTGCATGCTGGCTGAGCTAAACTTGTTATCAATGGAGCAGAAGAGACATTGCATATATACTTAAGCCTGAAAAGATCCTCTGGTAGACACAGACATTTAGGTTCTTGCAGTGATGAGCTGCCATCAAAAAATTTCTAGTTTGTTCATAGTCTCTAAAAATATCATACTGTGTCCCTCTCCATACGTTGGCGCACACAGTGGAACAGATGACTGCTAAAAAACAGTAACAAAAATGTATTAAAATCCCTGCCCGATAAGGTTTTCTCAAACAGAAAACTAGCTGTAGGTTGGCCTGTTTTAATTAAGTAAATCATGCTATACTTATCACTGCATTATAACCATAACAGCTGCAAATCAGATGAAGAAAAAATAAATTAAAAATAAATTTTTCTGTTACGTTTACGTAAATTAAATGAATAGGTTCCTTTTCATTATTAAGAATAATCAATCTTAACTAATGATGCACACACAGCACATTTAATTGAAGACTGCAAATTACCAGACTATGAGACAAGTATTGTATCTAAACCAACTGGCAGACATTTCCACCTGTGTTTTAAATAGAAGTACAAGACAGTCTGAAAAGCAATCCTGGCTCTATATTAGACCCACACAAATATCATACTTCTAAATTCTTTCTGAATTCTACAGAATCCCATTTCGTAGACTTTTTTCAGTTTAAAAACCAGACAATATGGGACAGAGTGTATCTTACTCTCAATTCTTTCAAAGAGGTCCAGAGCATCTGATTCAATATATCCTAAATTTAAAGAACTGAATCTACTAACCTATTAATTATGGAATACCATCCTTGATAGACAAATCAAGACCGAGCACTGAATCTTACTCCTGCTATAACTTTATTCATAAATAGCAGCTCAATGCTAACTTCTGGGGAAAAGTGAGTGTCCTTTCCCTTCTGCCCAGCTATATGTACTGTAACAGTGTGTCACAGAGCTGCCCTTCAACTAAAGCCCTGCTTGGAGTCTGATCACCATTTGTGAAACTTTCACAAACACATTAGCATCTGCTGCTCTTACTTTCTCATATTACCTTCTTAAAGGTGTAAAAAAACCAAGTCTATGGTCAGGGGATTGTCTTGCTCATCAGTTTTTGAAACACCATGAAGTAATGAGTAATGGTAGGAGAACAAAGTTACTAACCCTTCAATATGCAAAGTTTTCTCCATCTGAGATCAATGGAGCCCCTCTCCTCAATAACAGACATACACTCTGGGAATGTCTGCATTGCACGCTAACACCGGGCTCTGACTCAGGTTTGAGTATAAGCCCGTCTTCCCTCCACACACAAATCCATCTGACTTAGATCAGCAAGCACTGAGGACCTGGGTCCTAGGTCTCTAGTAGGGGTCAGAGCTGAGATTTGAGTCCAAACCGTGTCACTTTGCAATGTGGATGCAGGTGAAGCGGCAGACCTGAGTCAAAAGATGTGCATAAGCAGTATGGATGCATTAGCAAGGCTGAGTGATGTGGGGTTCAGCAATTGTAAACCCAGGTTTAGAGGGAAGTGTGAACACTCAAGCATGGACTTGGAAACAATGAGTCTACAAGCCCAGGTCCCACAGACTTGGGCTTAGTATGCAGCACAGACATGACCTCTATGGATATGTCTGCACTGCAATAAAAAAAACCCTGCAGCAATGAGTCTCAGGGTATGTCTACACTGCAATGTAAGACCAGGAAGCAACCTGCATGGCTCTACAGGGACTTCTCAGATCCATGTAAGAGTGACAATGATGTAGGCAGGAAAGTTCCATGTGTAGGAGTGTCCTAAGGAAAGGGCGTCAAGTCCATAGAAAGAAGGTCAGCATGACACAAAGCTTGAGAGTGGTAAGCCCATTACAAAGATACATCTGCAGTTCACAGGACTCTAGTAGTACATAAAGAACACCCTCCTCTCTGAAAAAAATATGGACCCTGGAAAATAAAAAGGCAAGTAGTATTCAACAGCTTGTGAGAAGAAGAAGAAAAAATCACAGAAAACAAGGAAGTGGGTTAACGAACCTGAGGTTTCAAATGACAACACTATTTAGCTAATGAACATTTTGGCAATGGCAGGGAAAGGATTAATTAGTTGATGTTTGTACAGCATTTTGAAACTGAAAAGTGTTTCATAATAGTAATTATAATAGTATGTGCAAAGTATTTCTATTGTCATCATCATTATGCAATCCATAGCAGAAGTTATAGGGATACTAACCCCTCATTTATTCCCCATGTTCAGTATTCTTTTCCCTCAAGGGATGAAAAGGGATGCTGTTATACAAAACAGCACAAGCCAGAGAAAGAGGCTAGTAACTTCAGAGTAAATGAAAGGCAAACACAAGTCTATAAATTAACAAAGACAGAAACAGAATCCAAATGGTTTTAATTCCCTCTGAAAGTAAAAGAATCACCACAGGATATCTGCTACCCATAGGCTGATTTTAGACAATTCATACCAGTGGCATAACATTTATGCCATTTAGTTAGTATGGTTTGACTTTTAAGAGCAGTGAAGTTTGGAATGTTAGCGCTAACGCACCATTGTCCTTTAAATAAAACAATAAAAATATTTTTCCAACTGTGAATCTTAATAAAATCTTTATTTTTAATCTATGAAATACTCAGGGTCCTATCCACATAGAAATTACATGGGGGGCAACAAAAGAGAGAGTGAGAGAGAGCATGCACACAATTTCACAATTGCACAAATGTTAGAGACCAAAAAAAAAAAAAAAAAAAAAATCTGCTCCCAACAGGCAACTCATTTCTTCCCAAGCATCTCATGTGTAAGTGGGAAACATGATATTTCAGCAGAGATGGCCCAAAACTCACAGCTAAAACCTCCCCCTAAATTGAGACCAAGCAACGTAAAGGAGAATCTAAACTTTCACTGGAAAAGAAAAGTTTCTAGTTCTTTTCTTTGTAAAGAAAACCTTGAGACCATAAAGTTATGTCAATCACTAGGGTTGAAAGCTTTCCACTGATTTTTTCTGAAGATCACAAGTTATTTCCAGCTCCCTAACAGTGATGCAGGCCTGATTTCTGGGGTCCAGAAATCCTATAGCCATAGGTCCCATACTTTCTGTAAAGAAATCAATTTAGTTTATAGCTGTAGAGGGCAGTGCCACCTAAGCTACTGCTGATGACAACATAGTGAACTCCTACCAGCCAGCTGCCTGCAGCTGAGCCAACTCCTCTGGTGAATGGCCAGCATAGCATAAGAGGCAGCAGTACCTAACAGGTTAAGAGTAAGAAACTAATCCTAGCTCTCTCTCAGATTTTTTTCTGCAGTCTTACTCAAATTGCACAAGTTAAAACTTTAAAACATTGTTTTCTAGGCACGTTAATCCAGAGATGCTGAGCACCCACTGTGCCTGTTAGCTTCAATGAAAGGTGTGGAGAGCTTAGCACCTCTGGATATTTTATATAGGTGGCTAGATATGGATTCTGGTGCCTAATTTTAGACATCCACATTTTAAAACTTTGTCATTCACCTCTGTGAACTTTAGTTTTCACACCTGTAGTAGGGGAATAAGAGAAGAGCTGGTTGGAATTTTCTAACAACAAAAAATTTCATTGAAAATGCCAATTCATGAAAATTGAAACTGTTCACAGGTTGGTTTCAACAAATCTCCTGATTTGAACAAAAAAACTGAACCCCTTCCTCCCCAAGTTGACAATTTTAAAACATCCCACTTTGACATGTTAGAAAGAAAAGGGTTAGGGTTTTTTTTTTATTTGAAATGACTTTTAGTTCAGAAATTTTTATTAACATATACTAAAAAGGAGAAAAAAATGTTTAAAAGGTTAAAATTGAAATAAAACATTTCAAAATCACTGAAACAAAACAATATGATGAACCTGATCTGAAAATTTTGTCAGCTTATTGGCTCATTTAAGTTTTGAGATTTTGACTTTTCATCCCAATTCAGAATGGGAAAACTTTTCAAAATCTCAAAAATTCCCACAGGACAGGAAAACCATTTTCCACTCCACTCTATATAACTGTAGCTCCCTCACTGGGAGTGACATCATCAAGTAGTGAATGTTTGGTTAAGTCCTCACCATAATGTACACAAGTCACTAGCAAACTCCCAAACACCTCACCCTTATTTGGACACTGCCAACTTCTGAACATTAACAACTACAATAACTCCTCACTTAAAGTCGTCCAGGTTAACGTTGTTTCGTTGTTACGTTGCTAATCAATTAGGGAACATGCTCGTTTAAAATTGTGCAATGCTCTCTTATAACCTCGTTTGGCAGCCTCCTGCTTTGTCCACTGCTTGCAGGAAGAGCAGCCCGTTGAAGCTAGCTGGTGGGGGCTTGGAACCAGGGTGGACCGGCAGCTCCCCTTTCAGCTCCCCGCTCCCCTAAGTTCCCTGTACAGCAGCTGCCCAGCAGGCTATCAATTGCTGGCAGTTCAGTTGTCCCTCCCTCCACTGACATGTGCTGCTCCTGCCCTCTGCCTTGGAGCTGCTCTGGAGAGCCTCCTGCTTGCTATGCGGGGGAGGGGAGGAAGGAGGGCTAATGTCAGGGTGTCCCCATCCCCCCTGCTACTGCACCCCGTGTACCCCTTCTCCATATACAGCAGGGTGGGGACATGGACACGGAGAGAGAGAGAGAGCGTGCTTGGGGCAGCAGCTGCTGTCTCAACTTCCTGATCGACTTAAAAAGACAATGTACTTAAGAGTGGGGTCAGCGTACTTAAAGGGGCAATGCGCATCTCTCTCTCTCTCTCCCACACACAGGGTGTGTGCCGCTGTCTCTGTCCGCCATGCTGTCTCTCCTCCCTCCATTCGTGCTGCCTTGTAGAGTGTGAGGCTACATTAACAACAATGTGTTAACCCTTGAGGGCTCAGCCAAAAGCTAGTTCATCATTTAGCAGTAAGGCATTCCCTGGGAAATATCCCACCCTCTAACTTCACCACCTCAACCAAGCTTCATAATCATCATCATTGTGTACAGTATTAAATTGTTTGTTTAAAATGTAGTGTGTGTGTGTGTGTGTGTGTGTGTGTGTGTATATAAAATATATATATATAGTTTTTTGTCTGGTGAAAAAAATTTCCCTGGAACCTAAGTTTTTACATTAATTCTTATGCGGAAGTTGGATTCGCTTAACATCATTTCGCTTTAAGTCGCATTTTTCAGGAACATAACTACAACGTTAAGCAAGGAGTTACTGTATTCACAGACTCCAATGCAAGCACTGACCTCCACTTCTCCTGCGTCTAACGATACCAACCCCTCCTCGCACATAAATAATAATTTATATAAAAATATGTATGTATTGTTGGTATCATGGGAGCACTCACAATAATGTTAGGCATTGTCCATGCACAAAGAAATCCCTGCTCCTAAGAGGATAATCCACAAATGAAGAGTCCCAGTTGGGAATGGCGAGGGAGGGATTTACCATACAGTCAACTCCCCTTCCCATTATAAACAGACACTATCCCTAACTGGCCCTTGGCCTAGCTATTCTTACTGTAGTTTCACAGTAGGCTAATTTCTTGTGGGGCTGATGATAAAAATATTTGAGAAGGAATTTGAAAGAGGCAGTAGTAGTGGACTTATGGATGAGTTCAGGATGGCTGCTTGTGAAGACTGACGTAAGAGAAAAACAAACGGGGTGGGGGAGCTGATATTATTGGGTGATTGGGAAGGGACAGGATGCAATAATTAAGTAAAAGGCAAAAACTGGTAAGTAGAGAGAGGCAGATTTGTGAAGGGTCAGTTACATTTGGGGTGTATTCTGTGATTGCAGAGCCATTGGCCATTATCTTTGACAAATCATGGCAATCGGGGGAGGTCCCGGATGACTGGAAAAAAGCTAATGTAGTGCCAATCTTTAAAAAAGGGAAGAAGGAAGATCCGGGGAACTACAGGCCAGTCAGTCTCACCTCAGTCCCTGGAAAAATCATGGAACAGGTCCTCAAGGAATCAATTCTGAACCACTTAAAGGAGGGGAAAGTGATCAGGAACAGTCAGCATGGGTTCACCAAGGGCAAGTCATGCCTGACTAACCTAATTGCCTTCTATGATGAGATAACTGGCTCTGTGGATGAGGGGAAAGCAGTGGATGTGCTATTTCTTGACTTTAGCAAAGCTTTTGATACAGTCTCCCACAGTATTCTTGCCAGCAAGTTAAAGTAGTATGGGCTGGATGAATGGACGGTAAGGTGGATAGAAAACTGGCTGGATGGTCGGACTCAACGGGTAGTGATCAATGGTTCCATGTCTAGTTGGCAGCCGGTATCAAGTGGAGTGCCCCAAGGGTCGGTGCTGGGGCCGGTTTTGTTCAATATCTTCATCAACGATCTGGAGGATGGTGTGGACTACACCCTTAGCAAGTTTGCAGATGACACTAAACTGGGAGGAGTGGTTGATATGCTGGAGGGTAGGGATAGGATACAGAGGGACCTAGACTAATTAGAGGATTGGGCCAAAAGAAATATGATGAGGTTCAACAAGGACAAGTGCAGAGTCCTGCATTTAGGACGCAAGAATCCCATGCACTGCTACAGACTAGGGACCGAATGGCTGGGCAGCAGTTCTGCAGAAAAGGACCTAGGGGTTACAGTGGACGAAAAGCTGAATATGAGTCAACAGTGTGCCCTTGTTGCCAAGAAGGCTAACGGCATTTTGGGCTGTATAAGTAGGGGCATTTTCAGCAGATCAAGGGACGTGATTATTCCCCTCTATTCGGCACTGGTGAGGCCTCATTTGGAGTACTGTGTCCAGTTTTGGGCCCCACACTACAAGGAGGATGTGGATAAATTGGAAAGAGTCCAGCGGAGGGCAACAAAAATTAGGGGGCTGGAGCACATAACTTATGAGGAGAGGCTGAGGGAACTGGGATTGTTTAGCCTGCAGAAGAGAAGAATGAGGGGGGATTTGATAGCTGCTTTCAACTACCTGAAAGGGGGTTCCAAAGAGGATGGATCTAGACTGTCCTCAGTGGTAGAAGATGACAGAACAAGGAGTAATGGTCTCAAGTTGCAGAGGGGGAGGTTTAGGTTGGATATTAGGAAAAACTTTTTCACTAGTAGGGTGGTGAAGCACTGGAATGGGTTACCTAGGGAGGTGGTGGAATCTCCTTCCTTAGAGGTTTTTAAGGTCAGGCTTGACAAAGCCTTGGCTGGGATGATTTAGTTGGGGTTGGTCCTGCTTTGAGCAGGGGGTTGGACTAGATGACCTCCTGAGGTCCCTTCCAACCCTGAGATTCTATGATTCTATGAATCATTTCACTAAATAAAAATTTTCAAGGTGAAAAACTGTTGACACTTATCCTGAGGTAAGGGGATTTGTAGGGCATGGCTTTATTGAGGCTCACGGAGATTTAGAATTCCGCTGGGACTGGAAATTCTGAAGAAATTTTAAACTCCATCTCTCTGCCTTCTCAAACCTCTCACACACTTGCTAAAGACCTAGGGAGCAGCCATTGCTCATTCAGACACATGAGAGTAGGGCCGCTGCAGAAAAATGGCCATGGAGGGAGCTGCCTACTTTGCTGAGGCTCAGGAGTCACCCCGGGGCTTAGCTCTGCAGAGACAGGAACACAGCTTGGAAGCTCCACAGTTGCCTCTGCAGAGCGTATAATGCACAGTTTACAATGAAGACTGTAAACACCAGTAGAGCCTCTGCAAGACTATCAGGAAAGCTACTTAATTGCAATGATGTGCTGTCCACTGGGCTGTCCTGGCTACCTAATTAAACAAGCTCTAGGGCATAGAGTTCAGAACCACATCATAATGAATAATGAGTAGGGGAAAGCCCCTAAAAGAAAGGAGGTGGGAAAAAGAGCACTGTGAAAAAAGAAAAATATTGAGTCTGAAATGTAATATTGACTCCCCCACCTCCTCAACAGATCCCCTTCCAAATCTGCCTTAAATAAAGAAAATAGCATCTTGTGCAGACAACTCAGCAGTGGCGCACACAGAAACTTATATATCTGGCACACAGATGTTTGATCTTATATTTGTTAGCCAGTCAGATACCAGAATTCATTTTACTGTGGACTGTGGTTTACTGGATGACTTGGCCTTTTATCTTTTTCCCTCTTCTACTGGTGGTCTGACCTGCACAGTATTGCTTTTATGAAAGTGAGGAACTGAAAATGCCTGTAAGAACCACAAAAAGTGAGCATAATCAAACAGCTCTGCCAAAGCACTTCTGGGCCTGCCACATTAGCATTACCCTCATGCTGTTCCAGCCTCTCCTGAACAGATACTTCCAATACTGCCAAATTAAGCAATAGTTCTGTGATGTGGATGAACACCACTAACCTTGAGGCAAAGTTATTTTACTCTTCTCCAAGCCCAATTTGAACCCAGATCTCCCACTATGCTATGACTGCCAGTATCACTTGCCATAAAGTCATCCGCAATCAGTTCAGATAAGGTCTTGTCTCACCCACTACTTCCGCCCTGAGCCTAGTTCCCTTTGCGTTAGTAACGGTCTCTTTCTTTTGACTTTTCAGTGTGATGTAATGACATGAAATCCATAATTCATCTATATAACATTCAGCTATTATACTATGCAGGGCACAAATAATGAACCAGCGGTTGACTGACTTTCAGTCACATTCCTGTTCTATGCTATTCACACGCTGAACCAATTTCCCTAAGAAAAAAATAGCATATGACTTTTTAAAAAATTTACATTTAGTTTACTGTTGTGTAGGACAGTTATGTGGCCTTGTAATTTAGAAAATTATTTATTATGCCTGTGCCGAGATACAACACTATGGGCACCATAAATTGATACAATGAGCAAAATGATCACAAAATGACAAGTGTTCCTTATCAATACATGTAGAGGGCCAAATTCTACACTCAAACTCTGTGTAACCTCACAGAAGTATCTGGGTTGTATTATTTTAAGTCAGCCTAGAGTTTGTTATGAAGCACATAGTTAAGTAATATTTTTAAAATTGAAAATGATTATTCTGAAAATTTTTACTTTGAGTTAAATACATTTACTGCTACCATATTGCCATAATATCCTGACAGCACAGGCAGCTATTTGTCGCACAAAGTACTATATGCTGGCTCATATAAAGCAGTACATTTCAATGGTTTATAGAGCACTGAATCGTTGCAGCAAAATCACAGATGAAACAAAAAGTGAATCATAGATTAAACAAAAAGTCCCTGGCTCAGTGCTCAAACAATACAGATGGTACAACACTACTTATTTTACAGACCTAACCCACTGAAGTCCTCACATTTAACTCCAAAGCAAGCAAATGTAAGCCACAAAAAATTTTTAAAATACGCAAACATAAGTTCTGGGCTTCATCGCCAGGCAAATGAACATGCACCCACTTGCTTGCAAAAACTTGCATTTACATGAGCCAATAGCTATATGTGATATATATGTGATACGCATTCTACTAACCACTATGCGTTTCCCACTAACTTCACTGGGAACTGATGGCACTCAGCAAACTTGTAGACTGGTTACACAGTTAGGACCTGATCCTGTAGTAAGAACTGAATTCTGTGGGGTTTGTCGTGAGCATAAAGGTGAGTCCATGAGGAGCTCATTGCAGGATTGGGATCTTAGTGTCCATAAATCCAGCTTTATGGAGACATCTATTGTGCCCATGTTCTAAAATGTGGCCCTTAATATTTACATGTCTGACAAGAGTAAGGCGCTTCAGTTAGGGCTGAAACTCTGTCCTTACCCTAACTGCACTGTTTTTATAGATTGCAACACACAAAGCATGTGACAGCCTCCTCCACATGCACATTATACGGAGACTCCTGCAATAACAAACAGGAAATGCAAAGGACTATGTTTTCAACCTGAACTCTGAATTTCTTAGCTTTGAAGGTCTTAAGTGAGACCATTAATATTATTTTAAATACAGTTTTATGATTTAATTTCCTCTTTTCTAAAGGTATTTTTTTTCCATAAAAAAGGAAATAAATGTATTGACATTTAGTATTAAGGAGTTCAAATCAGATCAACAGACCCATCAAAATGTAACTATTAATTACTATTAATCCTCAATGTAACAGTGCCTGGTAATGGCCTATGCTCTGAACACTTATTAGCAATCATATGGCTTATGGATCAACAATACGGTATGCATTAGTCATTTTACTCTGAATACAAGCATAGATCATACGAAAGATTCTGTTTTGAAAGAGCATGTCTACACTTACTGGGCATCAACGCTGCTGCGATCGATGCACCGGGGGGGTCGATTTAGAGGGTCTACTGAAGACCCACTAAAAATGACCGCAGATAGCTCTCCTGTCAACTCAGGTACTCCACGGGAACAAAAAGGGTAAGGTAAGTGGATGAGAGAGCCCCATGGACGCAGCACAGTGTAGACACAGCAGTAAGGTAACCTAAGCTACGTCAACTTCAGCTACATTATTCACATAGCTGGAGTTGCGTAACTTAGGTCGACTTAGGCCTTGTCTACACTAGGGGAGTAAGTTACAGGAAAGGAGAGGAGGGAATTGAAACCAGCGATATATTTGGTCCAAATCCTCAGTAAAGAATAAAAACCTGAATAAAGACTTCAGGATCTGGCCGTTTCCTCTGTGCTACACACTCCTGGTCCCCTGAAGCATACAGCCCTCTGGTGATCCTGGGTTGTAGGAATGTTCTCTTGGGAACTATCACCACCATTACAAGGTAGAGAAGCCCTGATCCGGGGGCCATACTGGTTTGGCACCAAATGACTTCAGGATCAGCAGGATGGAAAGATAGCAGAAAGGAACCTATGCCCTGCTCATAGGAGGGCCAAGTGCTGTTCTAGTGTATCTGATGCTTTGGCCCTCAAAGCTTGAGTGTGGGCCAATGCTTGACTCTTCAAAGAAGGGCTCATTTTGCTGTGGCATTCTTTTTGAGAAACAAAGGTCAAGCTCCAAAGAAAGCTCTATTTACACTATGTCGTCAGTGTCAAGTGAAGTTTGTGTGTGACCACCTGTGAATAGTGTGGCAAGAAGGCTGGAAAGGAAATCATCTCATCATGGAAATCATGGGCAAGTCCTCTGCTGGAACATGCCAAGTAGGTTTATTATGGGCAAAATTGTTCCTCTCGGAAGTTTAGAATTAAAGGCATGCTTCACTGCCCCAAGCCCAAGATGTGTGCGTGTGTTCTTACCCTGGGTTAGTTGCTCTGGAGGAAAATGGGCTGGAGAGAGAAAAAAAGAAAGTTTCACCCACAGGAAATAAGTCTGGAGGGGTGCCAGCAGACAGTAGACAAGGACTCAAGCAGCGTAAGCAATACCAGCCAATAATAAAGGAACAAAAACCCTATCCATTTCTCTCTTTATGCCACATTTTAGAAGCCATCAAATTAATCCTCTGAAAACATTTTTAAATGGTAACACTTGACAGAATAAAAAAAACAGCACCAAAGCTGCTCCTTTTTAATTTTTTTTAATTTCAATGTTTAGATCACAAATATGCTTTTTCTTAAAACACTGGCCTTAAAACATAGCATTTTCATTTGGGATTTTTAATTCATAAAAATGCAATATATATACATTTTCACTTCATAATTAAGAAACCCATCAGCAATTTCAAAAATAAGAGAGCTTCTCTCAAGTTTGAGGGCTATGCTAGACTGTACAGTCTATGGGTAAGGGACTCTTCTATATTACTTCTCTGTACAGCACCTGGCACAAAGGAGGCATGATTCTTGACTAGGGCTCTTAAGAGCTCCCATAATTCAAATAATGAGTAATAATAATGCCATTTCTTTTAAGAAGCTCATGCTTTTCCTTACCTTGCAGGTTTTCCATAGATCCTTTAGCATTCTGCTTTAGCCTAAACATTCTGACTTCTCAAACAATAAAGCCTCAGACTTGTATTTTTCCTCTATAAACTGACTTCAACCCCAAATCTTCCTCCCCTAAATAGTGGCGGGCATGTAGACACAAAAAATTAAACAGATTGGGTGCGGTAGTTTGGATGGTGTATTGAAAATTACGTCAATGACTTTCAAAGGCTCAGTATACAAGTGGCCAGGAAAAAAAATAAAAAAAAATATGCAAGGAATACCCATTTCAAACATGTAATTAATATACTCTGATATATTACAGAATTTATGATGCTGGCAAGCCAACTGTGATTTTAACGGAAAAAAAGTTAAAAGCTTGTGACACTACCAGCAGCTGGAAACACTGAATTTTGTACAGTGTTGGCTAAAGAGGTTTGTAGCTGAGTTTGATATGAAGGCCCATTTAAGCAGTCTCTCTGACATCAATGTCACATGAGTAAGGATTTTAGGATTGGGCCCTTTCTCGATACAAAGTAACAATATCATTTTAAAAAATTCAGACCTATTTATAGGAGCCAGATTAATTCTTCAGAACACATTTTCCTTAGTGCTGATATACAACTGTTGTTCTACAGTGTTGTTTTCTGAGATTTTGCACCAATATCAACACATTTCCTTCTATTCATCTACCTATGTGCATTAATATGGAAAATGAGTTTATAAAATATTGATCCATGTGACTGCATAAGCATTCTGATATACTTAGGGCATATTCAGGAGTTTTTAATAATGCATAATGGATTACTCAGAGGAAAGTCAGCTAAACATTAAGGGTAAATGTTTATTTACTGAAACACAACAACTTTGTAACAGCGTCTCTTCACCAAAAGCTAAGGAAGATAGTCTAATTTTTTCAATGGTCAAAATTAATCTTTTTTAAAAGTCCTGGATCTCTAATCTTCTTTATATGCAACCACACTATAACTAGTATAAACAAGCTGCAAAATCTGCTACCAATTCTGAAATATAATATTTATGTATCAAATATTGTTTAAATTCTGTTTTATTTGTGCCATTAGCAGTCAGCTAGCTCACTAAAACCTAAGAAAAATGGTACTGCATTCATCTGAAGAGGTGGAAATTGTAGAACCAAAAAGCACATAGTAGAGTAGGTTGATTTCAACTAAATCCCTTTGGCATAGCAAGCTGAATTTCACAATAGGAATACAAAAATGTACTTGCACATGGCACCAAGAGAAGCTCTGCAATCTCCAGCTTCTTGGAGTCAGTCTGACTGTCATCGGCATTCATACAATAGGCAAGGATTGTGAACACAAATTGTTCTCTAGACCAGTGGTTCTCAAAGCCGGTCCACCGCTTGTTCAGGGTAAGCCCCCTGGCAGGCCTGGCCGGTTTGTGTACCTGCCGCGTCCTCAGGTCGGCTGATCGCGGCTCCCCCCACTGGCTCGCCGCTCCAGGCCAATGGGGGCTGTTGGAAGTGGCGCGGGCCGAGGGCTGTGCCTTCCCGCAGCCCCCAATGTCCTGGAGCGGCGAACCACGGCCAGTGGGAGCCGCGATCGGCCAAACCTGCGGACGCAGCAGGTACACAAACCGGCCCGGCCTGCCAGGGGCTTTCCCTGAACAAGTGGCAGACCGGCTTTGAGAACCACTGCTCTAGGCTGAAATGTCAGTGCTGGTCCAGACTGAAGGAGGCAGGCATGTCTGCTTCTCTATAGATTCCAAGAAGGAATTTTCTTAATAGTTCTATTTTAAATGGTCAATGAAGAACACAATTCCTATGATGCACTTAACAGTTCATTTTGGCCCTGAAGCACATCTCTAGTTCTCCAAAACTATTGGTTTGTTAATTAATTTAGGACATAAGACAAGTTCAGTAACTTAGAACACACTCCACCGTGCTAATTTAGCAGACTACTTCCAAATTTAATGTCTGATGAAAGAAAAGATTTTTAAAACTATTGGTGACAATATAATGTGAGGTCTCACTTATCTCCATATAAAATAAAATCCTTCTGAAATCTATCACATGAGAAAGGAAGCATCACATTGCATTATTTCACGTAGTTGCCTCATTTCTTTGCTTCATTCTTAAATGTTAACCAACTCCTTCTAGAAGCTTTCATACTGGTATGATCATACTAAAAAAGCACTGCTGTTTACAGTCATGGGTCTCCTAACTGCTCAGTGACCTCAGAATTGAATGTCAGTTACATAAACGCAGGGCAACTGAAACTGCCTAGTCACAATCAGGCTGTGCAGTTTATTTTTTAATGTCTTTCCCATTTAATTATATTAATAATGAGATTTCCCAGTTTATCAAGTCTGCTTTTTGCTGTATGTTATGTTATAAGTTAGTTAGTTCTGGAGCAATTCAGGCAAACAATTTAACAAGCTTTTTAACTTGTTAAAAGGCGGCGTGGATAAAAATCAATGATTTTTTTTAAAATTAAAATATGATCTTTTATCTACAGAACACAGATATCTACATACCAGGTACCAACACACAACCTAACCCTGAAACAGGGGGTCACATTTAGGTATCTTTATATCTATTCGATTGTTGGTCTTTGCTGAAACAGGCAACAAGGATTCCAATGAATACCATCTATGATTGTGACTTTTTGTAATATGGTCTCCTGTCTATTAAGAACTGGATGAAGACAAGTGACTTATTTCAATAGATGAACAGCCATCAGATGCAATTACTTTTGGCCATTACCAATCTTGGCTGTTTTCAAACCAAGAGATGAAAGGCTTTTGTCATATCATTCCTTTCAGCCAGTTAGTCCTGTTATCAGAACTGCTAGCATACTTTGAAAATATTTAGACTGGAAACAGATTATATTCAAGAGAGCGGCTCTTTCTCCAATTGGGTCCTCTGCACTACACAAGCCATCCTGAGAGATCCATCACAGTTTATGCCTTGCCCCATCTTTTATTTCACTCAGAAGAGATTCAATTTTAAGGTCACCTATCCTCACCAAAAAATAATTTGACAGATCCCTTGGCATCTGAAGTGACTGCCTTCGGTTGCTACTGAGGGATGGAAACTTTCTAGATCTGACATTACATGACAAGACAAGTGTGGGTCAAAACCAGACAGGAATGAGGTCAGAGGGAGGGAAAAGAAGAGGAAGGACATGGGTTACAACAATAACAGCAGATGGCTATTCAGCTGAGAAAGACATGTCCACACCTTGATGGTCCTATATAACAAACAAACAAACGAATCAATCTCTTTACTCCTCCATCTCTTCTCAGATGCAAGTCAGTAGAAGTGAGTGCTTGGAAGAGATATGAATCGGGCAAGGGACACAGCTTAACTGTATGTTAATTACATGGCTTTCAGCACTGTAGTTGGAAAGTAAAGGAAAAACTTTTGTGATTTTCTAATTTTCTAACGGACAACCTATTCTAAATTCTCAGTTATTGAGGGACAGTCTTCAGTCATTGATACATATGTGCTTTCCACATCCAACTCTCGGCATAACTTTTCATGAGTGATGTACCTGAATACTTGGATGCTAATATCTAAACAGTATTGTTACATTTATTCACCTAAATTTGAGTTATTGCAGATTATGTACTATATGTATCTTATGACTTTTAAACTAAACTTTGTATTTGTGGATAATCTAAGCACTATACCCAGATGTACACTCTTTCCTTAGCCTGTGTATTATATAATTTTAACATTAGCTTTAATAAAAATTTTACATCTGAGCACCTCCCAACAGGGATTTGGAGCAATCACATTTTTGAATTGCTCTGCTCCAGCTCCGGGCATAAACCTACTGCTCCGCGCTCCAGCTCCGGACTGCGCTCCAAAGCCCTGCCTCCCAATCAATACTGGATTTCCCCCCCTCACATGACCCCTTTCTGAGAGGACACACACAGGGTATTGAGACGGGGTAGAGAAGGTGAGGGAAGGAGGGAGGGAAATATGGAAGGAGACCAAGTCAGAAATGCAGGCAGGGGATGTGTGATGAATGCAAGGACAAGACAACTGAACTTGATGAACAGTGCAATGCAATGGATAGGCTTAAAGGTTAGGTCTCATTCCCCAGAATTACCCACTACTGCTAACATTGGTGCAGCACAATGAGGAGTCTGAGAGTCAATGGGTTGCGTACACACCAGCTTTCAATCCACAAAATTACTGACCCTGGCTAACACTGGTGGACCCTCCGGTGGCCGTAGCACTAATGTAAATTCTTTGCTAGTGGCTGTCAGCATTTTCCCCACTGTGTTTTCTAACAACTCTGGCTTGTCTAATGTCGACCACCTGTCTCATCTAACCACCTCGAGTGCATAGCATATTTTTGGTGCTAAATAAAAAAAGAAAAAAAAGGAGCAGTACTAAGATAATGAATCACTTCCAAATTTAATCTAATGTTCAGGAAAGACTTCACAATACAGTAACACAATTTTCATGATAAACATAGAGAACAGACAACAAACACACCGGTTTTGCTGGTTTGAGAGGGCCACCCCCAATGCCACAAAGGAAGAAATTGGCCAAAGCAATTTAAAAATTCAGTAGCCAGCAAGTCCACACACAAAATGACTCAGGTATGTAGCACATTTTGTGTGTGTGTGTGTGTGTGTGTGTGTGTGTGTGTGTGTGTGTGTGTGTGTGTGTGTGTGTGTGTGTGTGTGTGAGAGAGAGAGAGAGAGAGTGTGAGAAGTGCTGCAAATAATTACAAATAAAATAAGAGGGGTTTTTATTTTATTTTTTAAAAAAAGAGTGGAACAATATCATCTTGGCAGAGCCCCTTCAACTCATTCCACAAATAAAACTTTCTGTAGCCTGGCTACATTTTGGACCCAACAAAGAAAACATACATGAGAATGTTTTGTATCCCAGCTGCTTGTTCTGTCAGTCACATGCTTCATAAAAACTTCAAATAATTCTTGTCTTGTAACCGTGCCTAATTTAATATGAAAGTCAGAATTTCAGCTCAAACCCTTGGGGGCACTCAGCTGGATGACTGTTAAATCTTTGCCAGTACTTTGGAAAGAGTCAGGGCTGCAACAAACCACCTCATCCACTCCCATAGCCCTAACTAAGCCAAGATGGTAATAAATTCAATAATCTGGAAAAAAGCCATTTGCACTGTACTAGTTTATAAGATATCAAGGAGATCCTTGTAAGGGCATCTTTAGCTTTACATATTTTTTCTTTACCCTCTCCCCACACCCGATCGCTTAGCATTAACAACAAACACAACATAATTAAGCTGCCAAATTTTTCTTACCTGTAACTCGAAGCTAGTTTACTTTTATGCCCTACTTTGGAGCATTCAGCAGGCCAACAATAGGGCCAGTTGTACTACTCCCAGACGAGAATAGAAGCCTTCCCAGTGGAATAGGCAGGCATCTGACCAAAAACAAACAAAAAACCCCTTCAACTTTCCTTTTATGCAATTCCTTTCCTCCACTCACCACCTCTTCTCTCTTTCTTAGCCAAGACACTGAATGGATTAGCAAGTGTTGTTTAATAAGTTATTCATGCTGATGATGGTTTAATTGTTTAGGCCAGTCGTTTTCAACCTTTTTTCATTTGTGGACCCCTAAAAAATTTCAAATGGAGGTGCAGACTCCTTAGACAGTCTTAGACAGTCTGTGGGACCCTCCAGGGTCTGTAGACTACAGTTTGAAAACCATTGGTTTAGGCACTGTCCATTTGTCACTTACTTGTATTTTCCAACAAACTAGTGTATCTGTAAATATAATAATCAAAGCTACCATACCTTTGTCCAACCTCTCTTAGTTTTCCAGTTCTTTCTTTATTCTATGAATGCTGAACTACTTTATTTTTTAACCTGCATGTGAAAAACCCAGAGTTCACATTGCTATGTCCATAATCAGGTTTTCATAAACATTTCACAGACGCACTCAAAATGTTATGGGAAATTAAAACTCGGTACACAAAATACTCTCCAAAAGCAACTCTTTTCATGGCATGCTCTGTGGGCTAGCGTTCACTTTTTGTCATTCAATCAAATATGGTACAACCCCAGTTTATTCAGGAATATTAAAACATCTTCAGATAAATAGGCTTTCAGATGATTTGGGAGAAGGGGAGTTGACACACAGTAGTGTGCATTGCTGGTAGGAGATGCAATCAAACATTGGTTAATTCATGATTTGGAAATAATTGATTGCACTGCAGGACAATTTGAATGAACTATTAAAACGATGGAGTTTGGGACCACAATCAAGTAATGTTTTCCTGTACCCTCTAACCACTTGTCATCTTTTTGAGCAAAAAGCAATGCTCCGGACTCATACAGATCTTTCAATCCATCAGTCTTGTCATACTTTATAAACCCTCATTTAGCCTCACAGGTTGTTAACTATTCTTCTCATTTTAAAAAGACAGAAACTGAGGCACAAAAAGCAAACGCTGCTCCTCCCTCTGAGAGCCTGGTGTGGTTCTGTTGCATGGGATAGAGAGGAAAGAAAAACCTAATTCAGTTAGTCTGCACTCTATGAACATCACAGAGCACAGGTCTGTGAAGGCTCACTGTGCTACAATGCAAGAGATGGATTTGGGGGAAGAAGGCTACAGAGCAACACAGATCCATCAAGAGGTTGAAGGGGTGGGACACATCAGGTAAAGCAGCAGCAGCTCCACTGCCTCTGTATAAAATGCAGTACACCTTCACATGGTTCACTGACTCAGGCAGCATGCTGGGATCACATTTGCCCAAGGTTACAAAGGAAATTAAATGGCAAAAGCCAAGAATAGAATTTGGAACTCCCCGTCCTGTGTTTCAACCTTCTAAGCCATCCTTTCTCCACAATAAAAGTGAAGTAACAAATGCAGAGGAGGATTCTGAATCCTTTCTGCACCATCACATGTAAATTAGGGAACAAAGAAGTCTCCCCCATTCCTGGTTTTCATGCTATTTGCAGGAATGGCTACCTTATAGGGTGTCTATAAAAATGTTTATTATTATTATTTTTTATGAGATTAGGTTATTTGCCTATCGCTCAATCCCAACCTGGAAGACCAGTGGACCGCTTTTTGTCTGATACCTACCTTTTACCTATCTAGCCCTAGCAGCAATTAAAACTCAAACCGGCATAACTCTTGTGATCATTGGAACACACATTTCTTCACACCGTGTCAAGGTGCAGTTTCCAGGGAAGATGGTATTTGATTATAGAGCAAGCAAGTGATGTGGGGTTTTAACAATAATTACCTCCCTGGATTACGATTCAAACCACATAGTGTGTTTGATTTAGACCCAGGACGAGAAAGATGATTGATACCGTACCAGTTGAAATGTGACAGGACTGAAATAAAGTAACACAATAACTACCCAAAAGACAAACCGCCCCGCCCCCAGCTAAAAATATGTGCATAGTATACCATACAAAGAGCAATCCAAGTAAATACTATTTCTTTTAGGGCTGACCAAAGGATTACTGTTATGTGAGGAAATCAAGATTGACTTTTTTAAAATCTAAAAATAATTCTAAGAATGCTTCCTGTCTCAACGCTTTGGACAAGAGAAAACAAATGAAAAGACTTACAGCCTACATGCCATCTAGGTCAGTGGTATTACACAACCTCCCTTAAAAAACATACTTCAAACAAATTCCTATACAGGATGCTCACAGACTATAACTGATTGAAAACAAGTGCAAGATATGAAAGACACCCTCAGCCCTCTCTATGTCCCAAACAAACTGTACAGGAAACTGAAAGAAAGTCTAATAGTCTGACCAACTACTTATGATGAATTTTAACCCTCTGATAAGTTAAAAAAGGAATAATATGTGCCTCTAACTTACTGTAAGGCTGCAAAATCAACTGAGGAAGGAGTTACATAAAATCACAAGACATTCACAATACCGAAATTCCAACATGTATATTTCTAATTGTATGTATTTATAAGACACAAGCCATTACTTGGGAGAAGTATAAAATTTTATACAGTATAGGATTATTAAAATATATCTATCCCTCTCTCCCTTAACTTCCCCTTATTTGGTATGTCATGACTCTTCCTCTTACATCTCCCTTCTATGCCCAGCCCAGTCCATTCACATGCAAATTAGAGCGCATTAAATCAGGCTGGGCACCCTAACTCCTGAGGTGCCCATACTGGCAAGGCACTTAAAGCGCCCAGACTCCGCAGCTGGAGCGCTCCCAGTAAGCCATCTCCACGAGAAGCATAAAGCTTGCTGCGCCCAGGCTGGAGCGCCGCGGTGCCAGTGTGGACGCCCTGGTCTATTAATGCGCTCTGATCAGCCTCCAGAAGTGTCCCACAATACCCGTTCTAGCCACTCTGGTCATAACTTCGAACTCTACTGCCCTGCCCTCCAAGGATCACAATGGGCATTTCGACTTTCCCTATGATGATCTTCTGGTCTGTGAAGAAAGTCTTGGCTTGCAGCTTCCTGAACAGGCCTGCATTCCAAAAGATGCATGCGTCATGCACCTTTCCGGACCAGCCTGTGTTGATGTCCATGAAACGCCCACAGTGAATCACAAGCGCTTGGAGAAATACCCCTTCCAATTTATGTACTCAGAGGCTAGGTGGTCTGGTGCCAGAATTGGAATATGCATCCCATCTATTGCCCCTTCGCAGTTAGGGAAACCCATTTGTGCAAAGCCAGCCACAATGTCACGCACGTTGCCCAGAGTCACGGTTCTTCTGAGCAGGATGCGATTAATGGCCCTGAAAACTTGCATCAACACGATTCCAACGGTCGACTTTCCCACTCCAAACTGGTTAGCGACCGATCGGTAGCTGTCTGGAGTTGCTAGCTTCCAGATTGCAATAGCCACCCACTTCTCCACCGGCAGGGCAGCTCTCAACCTCGTGTCCTTGTGCCTCAGTGTGGGGGCGAGCTCAGCACACAGTCCCATGAAAGTGGCTTTCCTCATCTGAAAGTTCTGCAGCCACTGCTTGTCATCCCAGACTTGCATGACGATATGATCTCACCACTCAGTGCTTGTTTCCCGAGCCCAAAAGCGGTGTTCCACTGTGGTGAGCACGTCCGTGAATGCCACAAGCAATCTCATGTCATATGCAATACATGAGATGACATCATCATCGGACTCCTCACTGTCAGTTTGTAGCTTAAGGAGTAACTCGACTGAAATTCGTGACGTGCTGGCAAGACCTATCAGCATATTCCTCACAAGTTCAGGATCCATTCCCGCAGACTGAAAGGGAAGACAGAGCGCGCAGTACAAAAAACATTGAAAGATGGTGCCAAATGTGGATGGAAGCACAGGGATTGCTGGGATGCAAAGCGATACATCACGGGGCATTGGGGCAGGACCCAGAATGCCCCGCACCGCCCACCCCCTTCCCACAAGCCACGGGGCCAGAATGGGAAGAGGTGCTCTGTGGGATAGCTGCCCATAATGCACCGCTCCCAATGCCGCTGCAAGTGCCACAAATGTGGCCATGCCACTGTGCTTGCAGCTGACAGTGTGAACACACGGTAGCACTTTCCTTGCTGCGGTCTCCAAGGGCTGATTTAACTCAAAGCGCTCTACATCTGCAAGTGTAGCCATGCTCATAGATATTTCTGGCTCTTTTCTGACTCACTCCCATCCCCAACACCACACTCCACCATGCCTGGCAGTTTTAATATTAAAACTATTTCTATTCCAACAAGTATTTAATACATTTTATCACGTATTATTTATTTCAATTTCTATTACAAGTGATAGAAGTGCCCATCCAGTCCTTTAGATACTTTGGACAACAAATAAATGATAATCCCTAAAAATATGTATAAATACAACAGTTTATCTTCAACCCTTATAGCCAAAATTACCAATCAAACTTAATAAATAAAAGGTAAGCATGTTTTATTATATTCTCACCTTAACATAAGTACTGACCATTTCCCTCCCCTCAAGCTAGGTTTGTCAACTATTATGCTACACCGTGTACATTTTATTGTATAGTACATTCTACTGAAAGGAAAGGATGGTCACACGACTGGGAGCCAAGGCATCTGGCTTCTATTCCTAGATTTGCAACAGACTCCCTGTGTGACTTTGGGCAAATCATCCTATCACTCTGTGCCTCAGTGTCTCCAGTTGTAAAGCTGAATTCATAATCATTACCTACCTCACAGGGGCATTCTGTAGCTTAATTCATTAATGTGTGGCACAATCAAGGAGAGAAAGAATGATCAAGGGGTTAGGTCACTTGCCTCAGACTTCAGAGACCTGGATTCAATTCCTTGCTCTACCACAGGCTTCCTATGTGGCCATGGGTAAGTCACTTAGGATATGTCTACACCAGTGTAAGCCCAGGGTTCGAACTCAGGCTCAAACCTAACTCTTCTTCCATCTACAGAGGAATCACACTTACCCAGGGCTCGGATCCAGGGTATCAGGACCCCATGGGGTGGACGGTCTGAGCCTGAGTCAAGCCGGGACCTAGGGTTCAAGACCTTTGGCTTTGCAGTGTAGAGGCAGCCTGTGATGAAGTGGAGATTTTCCCTTGTTATGTTGTATGTGAATCTTATTGTTGAGCCTATGTGAGTTTTACTGTTTTGCATGAATACTGTGTGTGTCTCTGTTTCCCTGTGTGCTGCACCAATACCTCAGTGGTGGGAATAGGGATGTGTGACTTTGGCTGAGACCTCTGGGCAGATAAGGCTGCTCCAGCTGCCTGCACATATGCTATGCCGGTGCACTTTGGAACCTGAGACCCAGGAGGGGGATGCAACCAGGTGATGACCAGGCGATTCTTTCCCAGGGAAGGGAGAAAAAGACAAGGTCGAGGAGCAACAGGGGTGTCTGAGATCAGGTCACTGGAAGCTGGGTGTCTGCTTGAGGGGACTGGAAGAGAGGGAGTCCAGGGCATCTGGCCAAAGACTCCCCAAGATGGACTGAAAGTCACTGATTTCTGTGCTAACAAGTTCTGTGATCCTGTTGACTAATAAACCTTCTGTTTTCCTGGCTTGCTGAGAGTCACTGCTGACAGCGGAACTGGGGTGCAGGGCCCTCTGGCTTCCCCAGGAGCCCCACCTGGGCGGATTCGCTGTGCGGAAGGGGATGCTGAATGCTCCAAGGTCAGACCCAAGAAGGTCAAAGCTGTGTAAGCTTCTTGCCCTGGCGACAGTACGCTCAGACAGAGGAGGCATGCTCCCCCAGAGTCCTGGCATGGCTTTGTATGGAGTAGCTCCAGAGCATCGCCTGGTGTCTCCGTGACACAGCCACACTGGACTCATGCTCTGGAAGTCTGTCAAAAGTATCCCACAATACCATGGGTCGACTTTCTTTGTCCTCTGGACTGCCAAGTTTGGTGGACAGTCAAATTTTCCTACATTGCACCACAAACAAAAGGCTAGAACAGCCACATTTTGGGAGAGTGCTAGGAAGTCTGGGATATGGCTGACTGGACTCAGGCTCACATAATGCAGTGTAGATGCTGGATCCCCAGGTTGGGACCCAGGGTTCAACAATTCCTAACCCAGGGTTACAAAGGAGTGTAGATGCTCAAGCCCTAGATTAACAAACCCAAGGTCTGCTAACCCGAGTTCTACTCACCCTGGGCTGACATTCCAGTGTAGTCACACCCTTAATCTCTCTGTGCCTCAGTTCCCCTTCTGTAAAACTAGGATAATAGTAATTCCCTATTTCCCAGGGTGTTGTGAGGAAACGTACGTTAAATGATTGTAAGGCACTCCTATACTAATGCAGGCCATGTAAGTACCTTAGATAGATAGATATTTTGTGATCCCCTGATGGAAGCCACTACGGAAATACAAGGTATTACTGTATTAAAGAGACAATGAATCACAGTACTACTATAGATATATGATAGATATAGATATATGCTATACTGAAAAGCCATGAAGAGTCTTGATTTATTTTAATACATTGATGATGGTAGTCACTGGTGACATAAAACTAGAAGCAGCATACTTGATATGGAAATGTATTTTGTCACAATCCAGTAGTTCTCCCCCACTATTGATCAATGGGTGAGGAATAAAATTTGCTTTAACAGATTAAATGTTATAATTCCCTGAGCAACTTTATAATAGATATCATCAAGTAAGAGAACATTCTGTATTACAAGAGTATAGGACAATAAATACTTGAGTTGATCAATTGCTGCAAAATACACTTTCTGTATTTGTTCACATTTAAAGACAAATTCACTTCAGCCAAGCTCTTTGCTGTCATTCAAAGCTTTATATGCATGAATTCTTCTGGAAAATGAATGTTAAGCTCATGAATTTGAGTATTTGTACTGGAAGTGGTATATTTTATATGGAACTCTATACCTAGTAGCCTAATTTTCCTAGGAATTATGTCCTGTGCAAAATTTCTCTGGTCCAGAAAGGAAGAGAATTCAAACATTCTAAAATTCACATTTGACTCAGTGAGAGTCAAAGTCCAAGCAGCTTCCTGATACCTTCCTTTTAATTATATAAGGCAGTTATACTCATCCAATCAGGAAACAAACAATGGCATGTAACTTATGTAACCTAGTACAACTAACCAACAAAGCTTGATTTTTCAATAGCTGAATATCAAATACTGTTTGTAATCAGTCCACTAAGTTTAATAAAAATGGGGAAAAATTGTCAAGTTAGAATAACTAACACATTCAAGGAAAATGTGATTTCACAGACATTCTATGAGCAAAAGAGGTTAAATCTGTTAAGTAATTATTAGCTGCAAATTATTTACGGTAGAACCTCAGAGTTACGAACAGCTCGGGAATAGAGGTTCTTCACAACTCTGAACAAAATTTTATGGTTGTTCTTTTAAAAGTTTACAGCTGAACATTGACTTAATGCAGCTCTGAAACTTTACTATGCAGAAGAAAAATGCTGCTTTCCCTTTTTATATTTTTTAGTACTTTATGTTTAACACAGTGCTGTACTGTATTTACCTTTTTTTTGGTGGTCTTTGCTACTGCCTGATTGTGTACTTCCTGTTCCAAATGAGGTGTGTGGTTGATTGGTCAGTTCGTAACTCTGAGGTTATACAGTACTAAGCGACACTGAAAATTGTTCATATTAAACTTTCTGGGTGACTGTGGGAAATTTGTAGTTAATTCCACTTCTTTGGTTTTATGCTCCCTAAACTAGCAGAGAGAAGAGAGCCTGCTCAGGTTCCATGAGGCAGAAGTGCTATGACAGCGTAAATATAAAAGTCCTGGAAGGTCCAGGAGTGGAAATACACGAGTCCAGCAACTATGATGAGGGAGACATCAACAAGATAGAAGAAAAAGATATGCCCCTCCTCATCCTACCCAATGGTTTTATCTGTGCTATGGGATAAAAGAACATTTCACATCTCTCAGTAGAGACATCTCCAGGTAATTATGGGAAGCCAAATCTCGTCTTCAGTCACAAAAATGGTGGCTTATAAAGAGGGCCTTGAGGATGGATAACGAAGACCCTGATTCAGCAAAACACTTAAACCTATACCTAACTTTAAGCAGGTTAATAGCTCCACTGGCTTCCTCAGAAGTCCAGGCAAAATGTAGAGAAATCTCTTGAATTTTAACAAAAACAAAGACTTATATTGCAAAGCTGGTAATGAGTTAGTCATCATTTCTTTGAAAACAAACAGGATCTCAAACATGGAAATGTTTAAAACTCTGTAGCTTGATTTCATTTCCTTTTGCAATATGGATGAGAAAGCATGAGCACCAAGTTCACTGGCCTTCTGGGCTCAATGTAAAGCTGATCTCTTTTCCTAAGAGTGGGAGGAACTGATTGTAATTAAGGTTCTTTTTATGTCCACAACTGAAAGGCATGGCATTGTATGAGTTTGTGTGTGTTTACCATATTTTGCATATGTGCTGAGAGCCATATGGAAGGACACAATTCATAAATTAAAAAATATATAAATTAAAACACTTTCTGTGAAAATTCAAAGTGTTGTAAACTGGAACACCACTAAATAAGAGATTGAAGAATATATTATGTCATACCCAGACAGTGAACACAAGTAAAAACAAATTCTTGTACCTTTTTATTTAGAGGTACAATATTACCATTTCCAGTGGTTTGCCCCATCAAAAGCACAGAGAACGAAAACAGTAACATTTTAGGTCCTGATCTTGTAAAGAGTTCTGTGAGGACATCAAGTCTGTCTGGGAGTTGCTCAGTGCAGGGTAAGGACTTTGATTAATAGTAAAATGTAAAAGAAAACTTGCACCCATATAAGGCAGCTGTGAAGTGCTCTGGTGACATCACATAATTTTAGTTCAAAGAACTCATTAGTATCAAGAGAAAACCTCCCCCCTATAGATTTGTAGCTTTCCATGCATAATTTTGAGATACCTGGGGGTTCAATTTTAAAATGCAGGAACCTACACTAGGCACACAAAATTTGTGAGCAGCTCATATACCTGCAGAGTCTGGATAATTGTGGATGCAACTGGTGACTGAGCAATCCTACAATTTGCATCAACAAAAGCAAGATATGTGGAGGAAAGTGTATGCACAAATTACAAAATTGGGTACCCACATTTGAGAATTTGACCGAGTGTGTTTAATACACAGCATACACTAACAAAGAACACTATTTTGTTCTGTCTTACAATTAATTCCTCTTCTTCTCTTCTAGTAGTTTTTTTTACAGTTTTTATTTGGCCATGATATTTGGTCATGTTCTGTTTGGTATCGTCTATTCCTAAGACTATAACCATCAAAGGCAGATTTAAGAACATCCAAAATCTTTTGAGTGTCTTTATTAAAAGCTTTGTACTCTGTCTTCTGTGCTCATACACTGAAAATAATATTCATCCTTCTAAACGATTATACATGTATTTTTACAATATGTGAACAGAATATAAACAGATGAGAGAGAGAATGAGAGTAACAGCTAAAAACAATCATAAAAAGGTTAAGCCTATTTCTGACAATACGTATTAAATATAATACTGAAATAAAGCATATTTTTGAGCCAGTAGACCATTAAGACTCCTTTGGAGTCATTACAGTCAATCACATCAATAAGAACTCAGGGACATTTAAATCATGTGGATTATTCAACTGCCATGCATGAGTCTGCATTCTAAAACTTCTTATGAAGTTTTGAGGAAAGAAAAATTATGAAGTGTGAGAATGTAGCTCACCAAATGTTTCCCAAATGTAATAAGTATGTCATTCTAGTTTCTAAAATGCACCAAAAGTAACACTTTTCCTTCTAGACTCCAGGCCACCTAAATTTCTACTCAGAATTAATTATAAAAACACTAGAAGTAAAGGAGAAACTTGAAAGCAGGGTGGATAAAAATCAATGGTTTAAAAAAAAAATCAGATTTTATTTAAAATTGGATTTTTTTGATAAAATGCTTTTTGAGGGAAAAAACCTATCTAAAGATAGTTTTAATTCAGATACATTATAGCTCAAAGATATCTCATCATGGAATAGGGATTTTAAATTCTAATTCTATAGTATGAGACAACATATTTATGTAATATTTAAGAAAAGTTTTGTAAATGAGTTCAAATAGTTCATGGATTAGGAATCCAATCTCATGGGGTTCCAGGGGCTTCTGTATAGATTATTTAGGTTAATTTTTCTATATACCCAATGGGACTCAGTGCTCAGTCTAGAAGATACCATCAGAGATGCTTAGTTTTGCAGTTCTCAAACTATGGATTTGTATCTCCAGAGATAACATGCTTGTTAACACCAAAAACGTTTTTAAATAAAATAAATGAATAAATAATATATAGAGGTGAGAAGTAACAGACCTCAACCCTGTCGTCCCTCTGCACATTTGTCAATCCTTTACCTCTCTCTAAAAGTGCAAAGTTTAAAAAAGTTCAATGAATAGAAGATTGTAGGAGGGCAGAATAGATTTGGACAAGGAGAAGAAGTCTGGAGATAAATGTGAAAAGGGAGGGACAGGAAGTAGAAACAAAAGTGAAACTGTTTGAGCAGCATATTCCAGAAGTCTTGAGGTCTTTCTGAATATAGCCTTCATTGATTTGAGATCTATCATACCATTCTCTCACTAGAAGGAAAAACCTATAATGGCAGCAGGCTGTAAGAGAGACCCAGTTTGGGAATGTTTTAATGAAGTTCCCCTACATGTGGGTAAGACAGGCATGTGCGCAAAATGCAAACAGTGCAACAAAGAAATGCAAGGCCTGACTGCCCGAATGAAACAACATAATGAGAATATGAGATGTGCTCATTCTCAGGAAGAAGCTGCATTGAAGATGATGAAAGGAATATGTCTGAACATGCAGAATCTTCAGGTTGGTAAACTTTTTTATTTCATATTTCTTTCCTAAAGGACTGCCTGTCTTCCTTCTGGACTATTCTTTAATACTCACGTTTGAGCAAAAAATATACTTGTTACCCTATGGTACTATTATTTTAGATGCAGTTGTGATAAAAAAAATAAATAGCTGAAATAGGCAGATCTTCCTTTTACAATTTCACCTTTAAAGTAGTACTGAGTGTCAGTGAATGCAATGAGTAATACTAAATGAGCAGTATGGTAGTAATAATTAAATAACTGCATTGACTTATTTTGTTTAGGAGAATCCACCCTCAACATACAGGATTCTGAAGACTATCCACCCTTCAAGATCATCATCATTTTCTATAGTTTCAGAGTTATCTGCCAATCGTAGGTTTCAGAGTAGCAGCCGTGTTAGTCTGTGTCAGCAAAAAGAACAGGATTACTTGTGGCACCTTAGAAACTAACAAATTTATTTCAGCATAAGTTTTCGTGGGCTACAGTCCCACTTCATGGGATGCACAGAATGGAACATACAGTAAGCAGATACTATACATTCAGAGAAACATGAAAAGGTGGAAGTACCTATACCAACTCTAAGAGGCTAATTAATGAAGAGGAACTATTATCAGCAGAGGAAAAAAACTTTTGAAGTGATAATCAAGATGGTCCATTTCGGACAGTTGACACAAAGGTGTGAGTGAGCATAGTTAACTAGGGGAAACAGATTCAATTAACGTAATGCCCGAGCCACTCCCAGTCTCTGTTCAAACCTAAGTTAATGGTATCTAATTTGCATATTAATTCAAGTTAATGCTGAATTTGTTAGTCTCTAAGGTGCCACAAGTAATCCTGTTCTTTTTGCTGCCAATCATAGTGTTTCAGTCACATCACGTATGTGTCATAGCCACAGTATATCACCTCTAGCAAAAAGAAAAAAAAAATCTCCATTATCCAGAAACACCCATAGATAAATTTGTGATAAGAACCAGCAGATTACAAAAAGAGGTAATTGATGAAAAAATGGCCGTTTATGCAACAAACTCTCTTTTCCGTATGAGTGAGAATCCACACTTCATTAACATAGTTCAGTCATTAAGACCAGGATACAGTCCACCCAACAGAGCAGATGTCGCAGGCAAATTGCTGTCTAAAGTATATGAAAGAGAAATTGAGCAGTATGCAAAAGGTCTAGAGGGTGAAATTGTTAACCTGAGTCTTGATAGGTGGAGCAATGTCCACAATGATCCTGTTGTATGTGCTTGTGTGACAACAGAAGAAGGGAATGTCTTCCTTAAAGAAACAATTGATACATCAGGAAATGCACACACAGCAGAATACTTACAAGAAGTAGCAGTAAAAGCTATAACAAACTGTGAAAAAAAAAATTCAAATGTCTACTACGCAGCTTGGTCACAGACAATGCTGCAAATGTATCCAAGATGAGAAGAAATTTAGAAGAGAATGAAGAGAGTCACAAGCTAATAACATACAGCTGCAGTGCTCATGTGATGCACCTCCTAGCAAAAGACTTCAGTGTTCCAGAAATAAAGGCAAATGTTGTTGAAATTGCAAACTACTTCCGTAACAACCACTTTGCAACAGCTGCTCTTAAAAAAAGTGGGAGGAACCAAACTAACTCTCTCACAAGACATGCGATGGAACTCAGTAGTGGACTGTTTTGAGCACTAAATCAAGCATTGGCCTAATCGGATTACAGTTTGTGAACAAAATCATGAAAAAATAGATGGCAGTGTCACGGCCAAAGGTCTCAACATTGGGCTTAAGAGAAATGTTGAACACATGCTGAGTATGCTGAAGCCTATTTCTGTAGCCTTATACAAAATGCAGGGAAATAGCTGTTTTATTGCTGATGCTGTTGAAATTTGGAAGGAACTGAGTGAGATCTTAAAAAGAGAAATATGCAATGACAGAGTTAAATTATAAGCATTAAAAAAACGAATGGGACAAGCACTATCTCCAGCTCATCTTCTTGCAAATATTCTCAATACTTGGTAACAGGGTCAAACCTTAACCGCTGAAGAAGAGGAGTTGGCTATGACACGGACATCCAGCAATCATCCCTCCATAATGCCAACTATAATAAACTTCAGAGCTAAGAAGTATATTCAAGAAATATATGTTTGCTGATGATGTTTTAAAGAAAGTCACACCAGTGGACTGGTGGAAGTCACTTAAGCACTTGGATTCAGAGACTGTTGAAGTGATAATCTCACTTTTAACAGCCGTAGCTTCTTCTGCTGGCGTAGAAAGAATATTTTCTTCCTTTGGACTAATTCACTCCAAATTGAGAAATCGCTTGGGACCTGAA
The DNA here is from genome assembly GCA_033296515.1 of Macrochelys suwanniensis. NCBI lineage: Eukaryota > Metazoa > Chordata > Testudines > Chelydridae > Macrochelys > Macrochelys suwanniensis. Next base: position 45,299,451 of record CM065780.1, on the reverse strand, counting down.
CAAGCAGGAAAGCTTATTTTTCTTTTCCAGATTATGAACAAACAGGAAAATGAAGATGAAGACAACTGAGTTAGCTGCAGAAGCCAATATTTTAAGTTTCTCATGTTGACCTGGCTGACATAGTCCATTTAATTTTTGTTGTTTTTTAAAATATTTCATTTAACTGTTTTAGTTAAAAACAATTTTAACAAAAACAAACCTGATTTAAAAAAACTTGAATGTTTAACTAAATTCAAAAATTCACATGCTTATTTTGTTAAAATATTGTGTGTTTGCTGTTGAAGGAAAAAATCCAGAATACATAACGTTTTTGTTTTAGTTAAATAAAGCAATTTAAATGTCTGTCTGGTGATGTTCTCCTCCTAATGCATCATGGCAAGAAAATCCTCCAAATATTAATGATTAACCTGTTGAACTGAATAGTTCATCTCCCAATGACTTCATAAATATCTGCTTCAATTACCTTTGGTAAATGAAATAACCAAACAAGCATTCATTTTCTGATATAGCTGAAAAACTAATCTGAAAAGTTTTCAAAATAAATCACTTTAAAAATGTATAGTGTGTACCCTGTAAAAATGAAACCTATATCTGAGTTGTGAAGAATATGTATTAAGGTTATAACAACCAACAAGAATGCACTTTTATGTAGAAATCCATGATTAAATCGAGTCTTCCTGACTAGTGATTTAAATAACGATTTAATTCAATTTGATTTAAATCAAATCCACCCTGCTTGAAAGGCATTGAAAACAGTCAAATGCTTTTTCTTCTTCTTCATTTTGGAAAGAACAAATGTTTTTTCAATATTTTCTCCTCTCACGTTTTATAAAAAATAAAGCCTGGGCTAATATGTAGCTTGCCAAGTATCAGCCACCTAAAACAAGGATTTATACATGGAAATAATGACAGACCTTAAGCTATAGTGGCATTAGTGGGTGCTACTAAAATAATGCACCCTATTAGTATCATATGATAACATGCACAAACGTTATCTCATTAAAATGCCTCCAATGAGAATTATTGCCAAATAAAGTGTTCTACTACAAAAGTGCAACTAATTTATTCTATAAATGAAATAAATAACCTCTAAAATGGCTTCTTTTTTTTTTTTAACACTACACAAACCTTGTGTTTTACATTAAAGTGACCTTAATCTTTCACTCCACAGAAGGGATGACTGTTGGCAATGATCTGCTGTAATTACCAGGGATGTAATTATCTGTAAACTATTTCAACACATGGCCATGCTGGCCTGTGTTCTCCTAATTTAGTAATGGTCATCTCAGACTGGGGAGGGGAACTACTGCATCATGCGCACAGTGAAGAGTTGTTTTCAATGCTCCAAAAATGTGGCCAGTGGGAATTATTCACCCACTGACATCATCAATAATAATTAAGATGTCTATGAAAATTAATGTGACACCTGGTTTATCCTATATGATCATGCTTAGACACTAATAATGAGGTCCACTATTAAAAAAGAAGCTAATACATTCTGATATCAACACTATTCCATATAAGGTCCACGTGAGGTGAGAATCAGGCTCACTTTTTGTTAAGGCTCCATCAATAGTTCTATTCAAATTAAAAAAATACATATACAGACACATGGTATCTTCTTGCCCATTTTGATGCTATTAAAGTCACTGTAAAGACGCAGAAGGCTATTTTGATATTGTCTTTATTATAATTCCAAAAAAGTGTCATTTTTTAAAACTAAATTTTGCAAACAAGTCCATTAAAATGAGTATTTTTTAGCAAGATGGGAAGTGAAATGCCAAAATATTTAATTTTAATGAGCAGTAATTACATCCATGCATGTGTAGTACAGAGAAATATAGAGATATATATGAGGGCTATGACTATGCTGGAAAACTGATACGTAAAAGCATCTTCACAGCGTTCACTGTAACATAGTTAATGAGTATGAGGTACTGCAGAAATCTCACAACTGAGTTATCTTTCTCTGTTTGGCTAGGGAATTAAATATTGTACATAATCAATGAAAGCATGCTAGTCTTTGCAGATCCTGCAGGGTTCTGTAATAATGGCATAATTTGGTATGGTATTTCTTCTGAACCGATACACTGAGAATTCTGTGGAATCCGCTGTGTAAGTTATTTTTCGGAGGAGGAGGGGGAGAGGCGGGGGGGGTGGTGTTAAGGGCACTGTATGGGTATCCAAGTTCAGAGCAGAATTTCAGCCTTAATTCTGAACTTCTTAGTTTTGTGGATTCAATTAAGATCCTTAACATTAAACACTTTATGAATATAGATGTACACATACACTATTTAATAATGCGGATTTTATATATATTGTGTGTGTGTGTGTGTGTGTGTGTGTGTGTGTGTGTGTGTGTGTGTGTGTGTGTGTGTGTGTGTGTGTGTGTGTGTTGAGAGAGAAAGAGATACACTCACATACATATATGTCATCCTTGGTAAAAGCTTTGTGATATTGTCCCTCTTTCAACACGTTTTATTTGTGAGGTTTTGTAACCCCTTTGCACTTAAATACTTAAAACCACAACTCATATATTAGAACAGTTAAGGGACTCATTTCTTCTCTTTCAGCCATTAACAACAAATGCAAAATTGAGTAAAAGGATGAGAAAGCTACAACAGTTACCACCATCAGCACATATTCAGGTTTTGCTTTTATTAGAAACTTAACCAACTGTTTCAACACAGTCAGTTTTGCTCATATTATTATCCGGGTTTGAAATGTTGCTGATCATTATTAGAGCAAAACGAGTGAAAGAAGAATAAAATAAAAACAACAAAAAAAATAAAAGACTAATGTATTTAGAAACCAGCAGGAATTGCTTTACACAGATGAAAACAAGGATTTATAAGAAAACAGCTGAAATTATTTTGCAAAAGTTGACTTATCCCTCAGTCTCAACAGAAGAAAAACTATAAACACTATGAAAAAACAAGTGAAACAACTTAGACAATTGGGATAATTAAACCTCCTTTATATATTGTAAATGTATATATTTTTACTTCAGTGCCCTTCAAAAATCATTGCTTATTTACTCCATTTTAGTGCACTTTAGTAGTGATTCTCCTACTCATAAGCTGTTCATTGCTTTCCAAAAGGAGTTTACATACTTTGTTTTCAATACTGAACTCCAGCTATCAGTGGCACCACTGAAGCTGAAATTCAGGAGCAATGTACATGCAGAATTTAACTAGCCTACTAATAAAGAGTATTTTTCCCTTTCAACTCCCCTGTAGATGCAGATCACATGCATATGATGACTCTACTAGTCTGACTACAATGCTGTTTTCTTCTGTGTGGTACTTAGAATTGGCAAGAGTAGTGGACTTCTTCTCTACATAGGCACAGCCCAAAATAATAATATTTACCACTTCCATCAGACTTTTCACATTCAAAGCACATTACAATATTAACTAATTATCAACTTTTTTTGAAGTCCTGTCTCACCCTCCTTACTTCATCCCACCACTTTCCCACAAAAATATTGCCCCGCTGTGCACATTCCTGTACATATCCACACTACTAATCTGCTGGATCTGCTCCACTGCCCATTGATTAGAATAAGAGACAGCAAAATAGTAAGATTTAATGGGAGAAGGGGGGGAAGGGTGTCAGAACAGGTAGGAGGAGGAAACTGAAGGGGGAGAAGGAGGACATCACAGAACCAAAGGGGAGTGGCAATGGACTAGCACTGATAGGGGAAAAGGGGGAGGAAAGGCAAAGAACCCAAGACGAGACATAAAAAGGCGAAAATGGGGACTAAAAGTAAATGGGGAAAATATAAAAAGTGGCATAGGACACTGAAAAGGAAGAAGAGAAAAGAGATGAGGAAAAGAAATAAAGAGGAAAAAAAGAACTAGAGGAGGTGAAAATATTGCACAAATGGTAAAATATTAGACAAAAGTGTCTCTGAGCAAAGAGAAGAGCTAGAACAAGAGGGAAACAAAAAGGACGCGAGAAGTGCGTGAGGAAAACAAATGAAATGTAACATTGAGATAGCACAAGGCAGGGTGAGGGGAGAAAAAAAGAGAAAACTTTTAATTACTACTCTGGGGGCTGACTCTCACCTAGGGTAACTCGTTATGTTGCCTTGATCCTTTGTGAGCTGCTCCACTGTGGAGAGCCGCACCACAGTTCTACACGAGCTTCCCCACTGTTTTGCAGTTCACTTAATTGCAGTTAGTGCCACTAGTTTCTACAGCCCATATCCAGCATTTGTTATCTTCAAACATTCATTTAAAAATATTTATAACCAGTGCCTCAAAACTTAGCTCTTAAAAATGCAGCTTGGTGCCTAATTATTGCAACTCACCGCCAGTTTTCAACAACTCCATAACTTTTCTTTTTCCCTTATTCCACAAAGATCATAAGAACAAGCAGCTGCTTTGATTTTGTGGTGTCATATATGGGTTGGTAACGATAAAGCTACTCATCCAGTAGAGGAAATGTGATTATCCTATCACAATTATAAAGAAATGAAAGTGATGGGCAGGAGACAGTCAGACAGCATAGAATTAAAAGTTTAGAAGTTACATTAAAAAGTTTAGTTGTATGCTCTGACAGATATGCAAAATCAGTATGTAGTTCATTTCCAAGCTCTGGTGAAATACATTCAGTAACCTTGTTTTAACTACACTTGTGACGCATACATAACCAGCCCTTCTCCTCATCTCCCTCCTCCATTCCAGGCTCATTACACCCCTCCCTTTCTCAAAGGCCCCCTCCCTCTATACTGAACTTTTACCCATCGTAGGAAAGATTACTTAAACTCATTTGAAACTGTTTCTATTATGGTTTGGCATGCCAGCATGGACACAGCCAAAAGTCTAGAACACTGTTTTAATAGTTTGGCCAAATTTTGTTGAAAACTATTTTAGCTTGAACCAAGTTTAAACTCAGTTTCTTAGCATAGTATAGCTGAGACTAGAGTCTCAAAGAATCCCTTTTTGTCATCTTTAAGTTCCCAGCCTCATCTGAATGTTCAACATTGCAGGCACCGTCCTTCTGGCTGAAAAGTAGATGGGACTCCACCCTCCAGGCCTTGTGGAGTCTGTTCTTGTACCAAACAGAGGGTCACTGAAAAGCACTTCTTTCCTTCTCTTGGGGCTGAGTATGCTGACTCTATAGCACTTTGAATCTCTGCTGGCCATGGGAGGGATGGACCAAGAATCACTAACATTTATGTACACAGGAAGAGAGCGTGTACATTTCCAATTACTTTTGTTTCGAATGTCAAGTCTCTTTTACTTATGACGACCATTCAAAAACAAAACAAAACTAACAATTCTTTGGATTATTTTTACATCTACTGTTTTAAGAGTGGTGCTTGATTTTTATACTGCACTTCTCGGATTCCTAAGGGCTTGTTTATACACAAATGTTGTACCGCTTAACTACATAAGTATCGTTAAAGCAGGACAAGCTCCCTTGTGTTACTGGAAATATACCAATATAAATGTGTTTATACTGATAAAGCTTATTCCTGTACAGTTTCATGTATACAGATGTATCTGTGTCCTGCTAGGATTTGTATCAGTTTTACTATTTTGGTTTAAATAAAACAACACCCCACATCCCTAATCAAAATAGTTATAGTAGGGAAAATTGTCTACCTAATTCTACCTGGAAAACATGGTTTTGCTTAAGTTAGTACTTTCACATCATGTTATATTATTTTATAACTTTTTACTCTAATAAAAAGTTGCTAGTGTCGTGTAAACTTCCATCATACCTGGAACACACAAAACTACTCTAAATATGCACATTTTTTCAGATCTCTCTCTCTCTCTCTCTATATATACACACACACACACACATCTATCTACACACTCCTCATGTAAACATGCAGTATGATAGGAAATTAAATATTTGATAGAACAACTTATTGATATTTCCTTTTAGATCAGAAGCTTGTACATTATAGGTTCACAGACTAATCCTACAAATGCATGCATTATTCCTTTACTATATGGTGAATCCCCAGTTACAAAATACATTAATTTATTCATTTTTCTCCGATTCATTTTGAAATGACCAAATTGCATCCTTTAGTTCACCATGAAGCTGGTATATCACCCATGCACAATAATGTACTTTGAAGACATTTGTCAAATACTGCAATGCCCATACTAAGGCAACACATCCCAGTAGTTGGCAGCCATGCTATCAACAAGAATTTGGCTACAGAATCAGCAATGATTCATCATACATTCTAGAAGCATTGTAGAAGCAGCAAAATAACATACTGATATTTTAATCCTTTAAAGCTAACAAGGATTTTAAAATAATATTAAAACTAAAAACAGACAGTAAATCCAAAGTGAGAAAAAAACATTTTTCCCGGTTCTGGTTACTCATTTCTAAATGAATTTTTATTCATTATTGCTTTGTGTTCTAGATAGCAATTTAAAAAAAAATAGCAAAGAAGAGCTATTGAATAGAAAAGTCAACTTGTTACTTATCTTGCTACACTGTCAATTAAATGTTTAAAATTATAGTAGCCTTACAGCAAAATTATTTACCCAAAATCACAGGGTTAAGAATCTTTGGAATAATTTAGTCTATACTAAGTTAACAAAACAAAATAACAAAACAACCCGCCCTTTTGTAAAGAATTTTTAGGAGTAAACACCAAGCCAGTGCAATCATGTTTTCAGGAATCTCTCTCCACTACAAATGGAAGACGCTTTCAAACCACATATTAAAAAAATGTGTCAGCAATGCAGCCATAGCATCTATTTCTATACATCTTGTATTTGTCTAATTGCCCAGTGACACCCACTACATTTTCTATTAACCTGCTCTCAAGAGTGAAAAACAATGTTTTTCAGTTAACTGTAGTTTAACATGTCTTTTCATTGGCAAATAAATGTCACAGTAACTGTCCATAACCTTTCAAGTACTATAGCATTTTCTAAGTAAAGTGTTCTTATCTTTCTTCCTCAAAATGCCTTTCGCTCTCTTGATTAAGTACGAATGTAGTTTTTCTACATAGGAACACACAGACGTTCAAACTTTATCAATTCATGGTGTTCTTTTCTGTGTAGTCAGCATAGTAGAAGAATATAGTTCTTTGAATGTTTTAAAGCATGTCTCTTGAAAATGTTTAGGATGTGCTTCCTTTTATTCCATCACATAAATGCACATAAGGAACCCATACCTTTTGGAAAGCTACTTCATCCTGCCTTCGTTTCCTCCTTCTCCTTTTTCTGGCTCTCTGGTTTACCTGAATCCATTTTGTGACCTGCAGTTCAAAACCATAGTGCTTTTTTTAAGAGGAAGATGCGACCTGAATGCAGCTACCCAGCATGAGCAAGAAACTATAAACAGATTGAAGACGTATTTTTCCATTGCTTCATTGGAAAGGGGGGGGAAAAACCACTTTTCCAGTCTAGAATGACATGCTCTTAAGTGATCTAGTTAGACACATGTGCATAGTCAAAGTGGGTCTTTTTCCCCTTCATTGTATGCAGCATATTTTCCTTTTTGATCTCTATTTAAACAAGCTTTGTTCAGCTTAAGATTTTTAGCATAAAGCATGGTTGATGCCAAGTGGAAAGTTATTGTGTGTGCAAAAATCCCAGGGAAAGTCTCTACTCTCTATTTCTTACAACCTGGCTTCAAATAACAGCCACCCATTCAACTGTTGTTCCTGAACAGCAATGCATGTTTTAAATGATCAGGTAGTTATTATGTAATAAATAATAATACACCTTAGATATTTATAAACACGTTTATATTCTCCTTTTATAAACAAACTAATTATTTTAGAAGTAACACAGGAAGAGGGGATGAGGTGGGAAATCTGGCAGGAGGCAGCTTTCCACGGACAGAGGTGAGAAGAGAAAATAGTAGTATAATTAAGAGCTGCAAAATGAAAGCGTTCTCCTCACCTCATCATTCACTTGCTGGACTAATCGACACTGGTCCCAAGACTGACACTCTTCCAACAGTGGCTAAAAGGGAATCAAAGTGCGTGTTTATTCAGGTTTTCCAGATTGCCCCTTGTAAATAGACTCCACTTTTTTCCTGCTCCCTCCCCTCCAAATACAGCCTCCCTGGGCTGATGCAAAACTTTGATCTCTCAGATTCCCCCCTGCACAGAAAAACACGGGCTTTTTCCTCCTAACCACTTACAAAAGTCTTAACGCTTTTTCAATTTTTTTGTGGGGATGGCGGTTAAAAGTGCGGGTTTACCTTGATTTGAGATCTGCACTGAGAGATCCCACATCTCTTCAGCAGCTCCCCCGCACGCTCCGCTTGCTGCTTCCCACGGCACACGCGGCCGGCGTTTGTTATTTTGCTGTGGCTGCTGTCGGGATGGTGAGTAGCACTGGCCAGTCTGTTTTGCATGTATTTGTACTGTTCCTCGCCTCTCTGCGATGCATCCCCAGGCTGAGGGGAGTGAGCCCTGCCTGCCTCTTTCAGCAAAGCAGCACTAGAGACCTCCTTAGGAAATGAAACACCTAAGGGGGTGCCCCTGCCCCTCCTCCCCCTGTGCTCCAGCCTCCGAGAGCTGAGGCGGAGAGGAGGAGCCTGCCTTAAAGGTATAGAGACTGGAGTGCGCCGTTAACCCATCACATAAAGGTGTGGAGAGATCACAGCTCTTAATTTGTCGAGCACTGTGGCGCCACAATTTGATTTTTCTCTATGAAAACCTTTCCCTCCATAAAATATTTAAATGGTTAAATTCACGGTAGTGTCCTAGGCATCTACAGGCCCTTTCGGATTCAAACTCCAGGATAAAGGATCATATATATTTAGGGTTACCATATTTGAACATTCAAAAATGAGGACACTCCACCGAGGGGGTTGGCGGGGGGATTTGAACACTTGCTAGCTGGTCACCGTAGGGTGTGCACATGTGTGGGTCCCAGCTGCTCCCTGCCCCCCTCATTGAAGCAGGTGTGCAGGGTTACTGCCCTGGGAACTGCAGGGCACCAGTGAGGCAGGGGGTACAGGGATGGCTGCGGGCAGGGGGTGCGGAGCTGGCTGGAGACAGGGGGTGTGAGGCTGGCTGCAGGCAGGGCAGGGGGTGAGGAGCTGGCTGGAGACAGGGCGGGGGGGTATGGCAGCGGCTGGCTGCAGGCAGGGCAGGGGGGTGTAGGGCTGGCTAGAGACAGGGGTATGTGGGGCTGGCTGGCTTCGGGCAGGGGGGTGGGTGCGGCAGGGGTTGGCTGGAGACAGGGCTGGTGCGGGCAGAGAATGGGGTGCGGTAGGGGCTGGCTGCGGGCAGGGTAGGGGCTGGAGACAGGAGCTGGCTGTGGGCAGGGGCAGAGGGAGTGGGGCTGGCTGCGGGCAGGGCAGGGGCTGGAGACAGAAGCTGGCTGTGGGCAGGGGGAGTGGGGCTGGCTGGAGGCAGGAGCTGGCTGTGGGCAGGGGCAGAGGGAGTGGGGCTGGCTGCGGGCAGGGCAGGGGCTGGAGGCAGCGGCTGGCTGCGGGCAGGGCGGCGGGTACTCATGGGGAGAGCGGCTCGGGGCAGCAGCGCACGGAGCAGTCCGAGCAGCAGGACACAGCCCAGGCCCAGCAGAACAGCCAGAGACCCGCCGGGCAGCAGCAGAGCGCAGCCCCAGGGCCAGGTGGCGGCCCGCACGGCTCCTGCTCCGGCAGCGCCGGGCTCCCGGCCAGGCTAGGGGCAGGGGCAGGGCCAGAGGAGGAATGAGGTCACTTCCTGGCCGGCCGGAGCCCATAAAAGCCACAGCACCGCCCCGCACAGCGGGGGGAAGCAGGTTACCTATTAGCCAGCACCGGGCGGGCATCCCAGACATGCGGCTCCTGCAGGTAACTCTGGGGTTACCATACATCCTTAATTTCCCGGACATATCTGACTTTTTGGAAATTCCTCCCAGACGGCGATTTGAGGACCAAAAAGCCGTACGTGTCTGGGAAAATACGGACATATGGTAACCCTAAGATGGACCTGGGTATATGCATATGAGTGCAGATTCAAACTTCCTTAAAGTTATATGGGGTGTTGATATTTTGTGATCTGGTGTAGCTCATTATAAAGACAAGAGCTGAGTCAATTTCTGGATCCAGATCCAAACTATCCCAGCATTCTGCTGGCATTCAGAATGGGTGTTGTAGTTCAGCCCATTAGAGAGACCCAATTTTCCCAAACATTTGGACCCAGATCTGAACTACTTCAACATTTTTTGGGGGTGGAGGAATCTCAGATGCAGTACTTCAGTTTGGACTGCTTCCTATCCTATTCCGGAGGAAGCTTTTCAGGTATTTTCTCCCCCTCTGCCCACCTCAGGCCACAATTTCAACATTTAGAAATATAATTTCTTTGTCAAACATTAAAGTCCTCAAACATTGTTCTTATAGATAAAGAAACTTTCTAATGGCCTTATCTGAAGGAACAGATTAGGACTCTATTAAGTATTTAAGATAATTTTTCAATAGTTTTCTTTGACCTCAAAGGAATCCAAAATTATGTCAGGTGACTCCCTTGGAGACTCTAAAGTGCATTTTTAAAGCAAGAGCTGAGTTCTCTTTTTGCTTACCATCCTCCTTCCATAGTATTAGTCATATCACAGCACACCTAACTCCTCATTTAGGTCCCAGTTCAGCAAATCATCTCCACCTCAGCAAAGATCTCAAGCAAATGGTTAAATTACAGATGGAATTTAACCACCTATTTAGGTGTTTTGTTAAATAGGGATGGACTTAAGCACATGTTTAAATGCTTTGCTGAACTGGTATCTTTAAGTCCAATGTGAATTTTGAATAAAGGCAAAATCAAGCAACCTGGGCCAGAGAAAAGTTGAACACTGAAAATTCACAAGTTGGGATTTTGTTTATGCTTTCATAATTTTCAGTGTTAAATACAACATGTACAAAAGGGCGAATTTGTAAATTAATCACATCTGGTTCAATCAAAAAGATCTTGGAAAGGTATTTTCAATCTTTTAAAAATAATTTTTACTTAGTGATATGTATAACAATTCCTGGAAAGCTTGAAATAGAAATCTGTGCTTTCTGAAAAGAAAAAGGAGCATCAAAGCATTTGTTTGAGCAAACCCTCCCACATATAGAATTAGATGGACTCTGTAAACAAATGTAAGTAAAGTAAAGCAGGTCAAATTAGTGCCTACTAAATCTTAACAGTATCCCTTTAACTATCACTTTCCTTTAAACAAACAAAAAAAAAAGTCTGTCCTACCCTTTTTGCTTTATTGCCACAACATCCTTCTTTCAAGATCAAAAGCTTCAGATCAAAGCCAAGATCAAACTCCATACTTTAAATAGAAGCAACTTTTCCATGAAGTATTACACAAAGAAGAACTTCTTAGAAGAGATATCACAGTGGAAAATCTTATTTCAGCCCTTTTTTTCACACTCACAACAGGGCTCCTTAAAAACTGCATTGACGTAGCATTTCTGTTTTGTAAAAATACAACAGGTCTGCCACTTTGAAAGCTGCCATAAAGTAACTCTTTAGCTTCCTGTGCATTCAAATGGAGAAAAAATATTATATTGTGATTCAAAAAGATAATGATCAAAAACGTAAATGTAAACAAAGGAAAATACATTCCTGGCATAAGTGCAACCACTTAAAAAAATTTAACAACCTTAGATCAGTTTCTGAATTAGATCATCCCCTCCCACAGAGAAAGTTGTGGGAAGACAAGTGTCACAGGCATCAAGAAACTGAAGTTGTTCAAACAATCACACCTTCTTCCCCACCATATGAGAGAGATTCTAAAGAAGTGGTTCTCAAACTTTTGTACTGGTGACCCCTTTGACATGACATAACCCCCTGAGTGCGACCTCCCTTATAAATTAAAACCTTTAAAACTTTAAAATATATTTAACACCATTATAAATGCTGGCAACTAAGCAAGGTTTGGGATGGAGGCTGACAGCTCGCGACCCCCCATGTAATAACCTCGTGACCCCCTGAGGGGTCCCGACCCCCAGTTGAGAAGCCCTGTTCTAAAGAAATGGATTTGCAAAGGAGAATCTCCCAAACGCGTAGATCCTGGGGATACCAGGAAGAAAAACCCTAGACATGCAAAGGCATGCAGGCTGGCTACCCTCTGCGCCCTAATGGCCGCACAGCCATTGAGGGGAACTCAACAGGAATTGTTGTTATTGTTTGTATTGCACTAGCACCTGGAGAGCCGAATAAGGAGTTGGGGTCCCATTGTGCTAGGTGCTGTACACACCATAACTCAAGTAGCCCCTACCCCAACAAGCTTGCAATCTAAGCATAAGAGACAACATGTCAATGTAACAAACAGAAGGACAAGCACAAGGTAACCGTGAGAGGATTATGATGAGAGTAATAAGCAATGGTCACAGCACACCAGCTGTCTAGTCAACCATTAACTAGACTTAATGGTGCTTCAGACAGATTTAACTCCTTATCAGACTTGGAAATCCATAGATATAGTGAAAGATAGTGCTGTGGAGAACAGCTTGCCACCTGCTCTACTCCTTCATATCCCCACAATCCCATGTAGCTCCAGTGGAGGAGCTTCCACAAGATCCCAAGGAAAGAGAATTATTATTTTTATTGTGGTAGCACATAGGGGCCCCAGTCATGGACCTGGATCCAACTAGGTTCTGTTACAAACACAGTCCAAAAAAAGACAGTTCCTGCCCAGCACTTAATTTGTAATGAAAGAGGTACCAGGCTCAAGCAATTAGGTGCCAGGGCTCAAGCAATTTTTTTTACTTTCATAAATGATGCTGCAAGCCCCAAGGTGCCGCGGTGATGAACTGCCAAGCTTAGAGGTGCCCTGGCTCAGCCCTGGCACAAATTAAACACTCTCCCTGCCCCGAAGACAGACTGATTCTGCAGACTTCCACCTACCCCTTTGCTGTGCCTCACAAAACTGACCTGCAAGATCTGAACCCCCTCTACCACTAGAAATGAAGGGGACAATCCAGTCCTATGTTTCATTTTTCAATTAGAAGGAAATACTCTCAGATCTCAAGCAGACCTGTCCTACATAATGACAAGATTTGACACAATTACCCACCTATCTAAAAGCATGCTAGAATCCTTTGCATTTTCAGCAGAATGATGAAAGCATAATTGGATTTTGACACATATGGGTAGAGATGCAGCATTAAACCAACTGGGTGCAAAATGTCCCTAATATTCTGAAGCCTCCTTACAGCTGGTGGCTTAGCTTAAAAACCAGTGCTTAAAACCAGGCCTGGACCCACACATAAAATGTACATTCAGGATGGTTTAGAACACTATAGGGTAGCAGAGGTTTGCTTAACTTTAAATAGAGATGGAGGAACTTGCTTTGAACTGTTCAAGCTGTGATTGCTACTAATGACATTTTCTGGATCAATCTAAGACTTTCATTGACATGTGCTTCCCTTTACATATTGTAACCACATTGTCTCCAGCTTCCACTTGTCTAGGATCTCTGATGAAGAAACAGTCAATATTGATAAACTAAAAAGGTCATCCTATCTAAGGTGAACTCCATTTAAATGCTCTCTGACTTGTCAATAGTCTTCAGAGACTAGAAGACGTGGGGAGGAAAAGAACTGAAGAGGGAAGTATAAAACTGTTTACTGTAAATGAATTTCAGAAGATCTTTTGCAAAGTGGAAGAAAGGGAAAGGTGGACCAGTTGAGTCTGACCTTCCAGCCTCATCTCTGGAGACCTGAGGTCAGATTTTCCTCTCAATTACCCCAGTTCTTTATCAGCATTACAAATGCTCACAAGTACATTATACATACAGTTATAAAAAGGTAAATAGATAAAGCTATAGCACATATACAGAAGAGACAGAGAGAGCTGTAAAGGTTTGAGAGTCACAATTCTGCCATGGCATCTATACTTTCAAGAGGATCTTGGTGAGATGCCCTGTAAGCTTGGAAGATATTTGGCTTCATCCTCCTAAAACACAAGATTTTGCATCCCTCGGTAGAATTAATCATATAATACCAAGACATCATTGAACTTCCAGTTTAGTTCAAGTTCTGTGGAAGTAGAATTTTACTGTCCTGACTGCATTTAAAGCATGAAATCCTGGTTTCAATGAAGTCAGTAGGTGTTTTCCCATTTATGTCAGTGGAGTCAGGATTTCATCCCAAGTCTGTAATTGTTTTTTCAAGGCATGAATGGATATGAGATCAAAAAAGACAAAGACATTTTGACTAGTTTAAAGTGGAAGATTAATTTCTCTTAAGAACAAAGGCAAGCTGTGGCCTCAGCACCAGCTGGTGTAGACTTTAGGCTGCTTGATGGAAAAAGGCCTAACATTCACAAACTCTCTACTCTAACTCTCATGATTGCCAAAACAAAAGCAAACTTTAGAGTGAGAAAACACAAGGGATCCCTTACCCAATGGCTCACAAGGGATTTAATAATAGTTTCAAATACTAAATTGAGGCTCCAGTGTTCCACTGGGCATTGGATTTAGGGGCTTTCAAACCATGTTGCTTTCAGAATTTGGGAGATGTGACTGAAGAAGCAGGCTAGAACTGGAAAGGACGGGATGAATGGTACCCCGGGGCTGAGACTTCCAATGAACTACAGCTCAGACCATTATGAAAATCAAAATGAAGGAAGTCCAAAATATCTTATGTGGACTGTCTCAGGGGAGTTCAACTTCGACCTCATGCACCAAACATACCATGTCCTCCACGTGGTCCCTGTAAGCTTTGGTGGTGGAAGGTTTTCTGTATATGAGATCAAGCAGCTCTTGAACATACTCATATTCTCGGAGATATGATTGTCCAGATATGATTGTCCAGGGAGCCTCAGATATTGTAAGTCCCTATGAACACCTGTGCCCTTCAAGAGACTCTTTGTTGTTGCTCTCTCTCACTGCTAGTATGATGTGACCAGTATCCTCCTTTGTGCACATTCCTATGTACACGTACCACTTTCAGGCCAGACTTGCTCTTCCTGAAAATCCTTCTTCCTGTGCACTCATCTGAGAAAGACAGAAGCCTGACAAAGCAGACAATGTTGTGGATGTATTTTCAAAACCACCTTTGAAAATTCCCCTTCATATCTGTGTTATGAGCCACTCTATTAGTAGCCAGGCCATCAGAGAGAGGGTTCCCAGGTAGGGATAGATTGACATGTCCACCTATTGAGCAATTCTCCAAGACCAGATTCATAGCCTGATGGGGAAAAATTTTTTTGGCTATCTATGAGACAGATGAGAACTGTACTTGATGTGGCCTGTAATAGTAGTTTATAAAATGCTTGAATACCCTTCTCCCCTGAGCTTCATCAAGTCCCCTTACTACCAGAAGGGCAGGTGTATAGATATAATGGAGTTTCTCTGGAGTGGATGGGAAAGGCATTCCTTGTTAACATGGTCTTCTCTTGATGTCATGAGTAGCAGAGTATCAGCTTCCTAATCAGGTGCAAGGAAAAGATACCTAACTCTGATTTACCCTATCAGAGGAAAATATGATCAGTTGCTCACTAGTGAAAAGACTCTTCATAAAGGTTTGCCACAGGTTGTTTTGGTTTGCCTGGGACCACGCTCCCCCCAATAGGTAAGTAGAAGCAGGAATATCTTTCTAGGCCTAGTTGATTATATGGATCAGTATCTCCCTTTAGGATACCAGGACTCTGGGAATCCTTAGTATATTCAGGACTGTTCAGGGTGTCAGTACACATGACCTGTACCTGGAGAGAATGAGTTCAGTGAGTATGAAGTTGTGCTGCAGTGACTTCGGTAAGAGGCACGGACTCAGCTGCTGGAATCCCTTGCTAACTAGATGTCAATCTTGGACTGAATCCAGGCCAGATAAGTAGGTGCTGTCTATCCACTGGATGTGGTGTGACAGACCTGTACCCTTGCTTTCAGTGGGTTTTCAGGGTCTACTGAGGAAGCCTTTTGTGGAAGCATACCATCAAAGCTACAGTTACAATAGCAGGAATGAGAACCAACATTAAAAGCATGGTCCAACTGAACACCTGCTGGCTCTCACATATCATTTGTGCCAGCTTCCACATCCAGAGGGAGAGGGCTTGCTGATGGCTTCTGTGTAATCTAATTCTCCAGAAGGGGTAAACTTCTGGGATACTTCATCATGTACTTTAGGGACTGCCAATTCCCTGGTGTTGATGCAGATTGTTCTCTGGATATCCAAAGTGATGTCACAGATGTATCAAATAGTCAATTTAGGGAACAAATTCCCTTTTTGCTTATGGTGATAAACTAGTTTGAGTTTTTCACAAAACACACAGTAATGAGATCAGTCAAAACGGCAAGGAACAAAACTGGAAATATGATCCTTTTGCCATGATTTGGGGTTCTGGTGTTTGGGAAGTCTTCCGATGTGCCAGTAGCCTTCAGCAGGGCCCAGAGAGTAGGGCGCTGAGTAGAGCTCATTGCCTTCCTCTAGAAGAGAAAGATGGTTCCTAGGCTGACCATTGTAGTTTTTAATATGACCATCTGTGGAAATTAGGTCCACAATTTCAGGATGGTCCTGCACTCTTCTGAAATCCTACTATCCAAAAGTAACTTGAATCCTGATATTGTGCAGCCCAGAGAACAAAGTCTAGGGCTCATGTGTCTGAAGTGACGGGTCCTCATTAAAAATCTCTGTGGCTCCATCCAACAGTGAGAACCTGGTAGGCAACAGGCAGTGGCTCCTTGACCAACATTTTCTTTGACTTTCAAATCTATCTGTTTCTTGGAACCTGCTGCAAAAGCTAAGGACCACTCAACTTGCACTGAGTAGCACTGAGCACCTAAACAGCAGATACTGGACAGTCCGGAAGCCATCACTGCTTTGAAAGCTGGTCTAGAAAAAGTAACATCTTTCCTCTTCCTCTCCAATGAAGGGATGGGACACAAACTGGAAAAATATGAAGTGGTCTCCATCTCTTTCACTGTTTTTTGGTGTGGGGTGGGACCTGATGATCTCTTGAAGGAGTTCAGAGACCTGGCAATGGTAGCCATAAAGAAACTTGGTCCAGACAGAAGCCTCCTTCCACAACTCATCTAGCCCTATGGCCACAAAGACCTGTTATCCCACATGTTAAGGGTAGCAACCAGGGGCTGGTAAAGCCATGCATTCAAAATGAAAGCTAGCAAACAAAGTTCAAGGTAATATAATACAGCATGGTGCAAAACATCTGTTTTCTCTCTAGGCATCACAAAATGAGGGAGATGGGAGAGAACTGCTAGCAGCCTCTTGGGGAGAATATCCCTTAATACAAGGAGTCACTGACTCCTGTGGAGATGTATTTAGCATTAGAAGAAGCCCATGTTTTCTCTATGAATAGAAGTTGTCATCCTCTGAATCACTAGCCTGACTATAAAACACTATACGAAGTAGTGCCTAAGGAGAATCCTGGGGCTAAATCTAAACCTGGAAAGATCTTGACACTGGCTGCATCAAAATTGTTTGCATCAGGGACACTAGTGAGAAGACTAGTGTCAAGGACAGTGCATTATACACAGAAGGAGTTCACTTTCAAGAAGAAGACACCATCCTCAGCACAACAGCACTCCAACTTCATCATGATTCTGAGGTATCTTGGCACAGAGTGTGAACCAAACATCAGAACTGATACTGAGAACTTCAAGGCAGCTCCTCCAGTGGCTAGAGCATTAGAAGGGACTCTGTTGAGAGCTCTGAATACAGTGGCAGGTTAATTGACCTCAATGCCAAGATTGTCAGTTTCTGTTGGAAACTCTGAATGAGTCAGCAAGAATATAAATTGCTGGGTCTCCCATTCATATTAAGTACAGGAAGCCCAAATGCGGTAGCAGGTAGAACTCAACAGTTGGTCTCTCAGGTATGTCTACACTACCAGCCGGATCGGCAGGGAGCGATCGATCTATCGGGGGTTGATTTATCACGTCTAGTCTAGATGTGCTAAATCGATCCCTGAGCGCTCTCCCGTCGACTTTGGTACTCCACCGCAGCGAGAGGCGCAGGTGGAGTCGACTCAGCGCTGTGAAGATGCCGTGGTGACTCAATCTAAGTACGCCAACTTCAGCTACACTATTCTCGTAGCTCAAATTGAGTATCTTAGATCGATCCCCCCACCCCCAGTGTAGACCAAGGCTCAGTGGTGCACTGCCCTGAGAGGGACAGGTAAGTTATCAGCTGGCTGGAACTACATGGACATCACCACAAGAGACATGGTATAAGTATATGTGCGTGTGTACATTAGATATCCTTCCCCTGTGTCTTAATTTCTTCCATTTACAGGTATACCTTTTTAAAAACCTGGAATATTGGGACATTTCCCTCAGAGTTAAACCCTGAAAAATAGACACAATCACACACCTTTTAAATATCCTGGCTCAATGGGGATAGATGCCCAGAGCTTTGGAAAGGTAGTATTTTATTTTCCACACCTACCACTTCTACACCTCTACACTAAAAATAGCTGGCATATTATTTTCTAAAGCAGCTCTTGATTTTTATTATTTTATATGCTGAAACAAATGTCAAAAGAGATGGAAACACTTGAGTTATTCTAAACTTGAAAGATTTGGGCTATGTTTGGAGGGCTACTGCTATAATTATCCTGAAAGAAAAGCTGTTTGTTTGCAAGATAACTCACACACTATTTAAGTCCTCTATGAATTGTTTCAGTTGGCCAAGGAAAACAATGGGCAAAGTAAGAATTAATTGGCTGCTAATCTCTGTGTTTTTCTTAGGATGTTTTTGCAAGCAATGGATTAAAATCAATGTTTAATGCTACACAGTCCCAGCTGCATCCATATTAGAAGAGCCTCAGCTAAAAATCTCTGCAAAAAAGGACCTGTCCTCCCTGTCTTTGCTATGTTTCCACCCCCTGCATACGTAGGTGGGAGAGTGGGAGCTTGGGAATGTGAATTTGATCCAGCACTGATCAGCCAGGCAGCAAACTCTTATTGTTCTTTAGATACCAAACATAACTAGGGATAAGCTCAGTCATTCTGCACATAACGCAGCTTTTGTGCTCAGCAGTGCGATTAACAGAAAAGGGAACCACAAAGAGTTTTTAGAGCTTTATTAAACTTGTCATAAATAACATATTCTAATGCACAAACCTTAGGAATTCAGTTCACATTTATATTAAAAATGAAAAAATTATTCAAAATAAACTTCCCCTTCAGGCGTTTTGCAATTACTCATTCAGGTTTATGTACCTTTTTGTTCTCTGTTGTATATACATTATACTGTAAAAAAACCTAAAGGGAGAGACAAGAATCTTGCTGTTTCTGATTTATGTTAGAGGAGGGATCGGCAACCTTTCGCCCTTGGCCCGCCAGGGAAAGCCCCTGGCGGGCTGGGCTGGTTTGTTTACCTGCAGCGTCTGCAGGTTTGGCCGATCGCAGCTCCCGCTGGCTGCAGTTTGCCGTCCCAGGCCGATGGGGGCTGCGGGAAGCAGCGCGGGCCGAGGGATATGCTGGCTGCCCTTCCCCATTGACCTGGGCGGCACGCCAAAGATTGCCAATCCCTGGATTAAAAAATACTTGAAGTTTTTAGCTGGTCACTAAACTGAAGCCAGTAATTTATACTAAGGAGTCTCATTTAGTATTCATGGATGTGAATTTTTTGGCATAATAACTAATACTACTTCTTACTTCTCTAGCACTTTCTAATCAAGGATATGGAAACTGAGACACAAAGAGGCTAAGGCCAAAATTTTCAAACATGGCGCCTAAGGTTGAACACCTAAATCTATATTAGGCACTTGATTTTCAGAGGTGAGGTGAACTCATTTATTAATCTAAATGAGTTTAGGTGCCTAACCTCAGCCACTATATTTGAAAATTTTAGCCTAAGTGATTGCTCAGGTCACATAGGGAGCCTGTGTTATAACCATTAATTAGATTCTGTGCATTAACCAAAAGACCCTCTGTGGTGTTACATCCCATATTCTTTATAGAAATATGCTTATGGTATGAATATGGCATAACTAAGATGTATTTGACGCAAGATGGGTCTTGTGAGATAACACTGGAAAGGTTATGATTTACTGCATGTGATTATCCAATTTGTATGCATGTATCATTTCTGTATCTGGAGTTAGGAATATTGACTATGTAACAATTACAACTGTGATTATACCTGGGAAACACCCACCAGACAGTAAACTATCAGCCTGGAGGGGCCATTAGGAAAGACAATGGATCTTTAAAGATGCTGATCTCCCATCTTCCTGTAGTTCCTTCCTGTGGACATTACAAATAAGACATGTCTCATGGTTGCTTTCACACTGCAAGGTCATGTGATGATGTCACTTGGTATGAAATACCACCTTGGACACTGCTGGTACTTTTCCACTGAAGACAGGGGGTGGGGATCAAACAGGGAAACAAAAGATTCCCGCCGTATGTAAATTATATTTAAGGCTGGAGAGTGAATTAATCTTCACTGAATCCCTGCCCAGGATGACTGCTGTAAACACCCAAGACTGATCTGGGAAGAAAGGACTGGGACCCGGGCTGAGACAGGGGTCACTCTAGCCCATGAAGAGAAATTTCTGGAACTCTAAGTTGCAGAAACTCTGCAACCTGCCTTCAACAACATTTAAGGTGAGAAATTACTATTTGTAACCAGTTTCTTTTCTGTATTGAGTTTAGGGTGCATGTTTGTTTATTTTGCTCAGTAATCTGCTTTGTTCTGTTTCCTATCCCTTATAATCACTTAAAATGTACCTTTTGTAGTTAATAAACTTGTTTCTTGTTTATTCCAAAACCCAGTTTGTGCAATACCCACTCATGGGAAAGGCTAAGGGAGTCAACCCTGAAACCAAATCTGGTGTCGGAGTCCCGATGGCGGTCTGACATTGTCCTCAACGTCATTCCGGCAACTCCTGCGACGCCACTGGTGCCAAGTTGTATCGACATTGTCTTTCCCTTGGATCCATCAGTTGCGTGGAGAGGGGGGTTCTGCTGCATGGGCAACAGCTGTTCCTCCATATCACCCTGCTTCACTTCACAGCATCGACACAACACGGGAAGCAACAGTTTACCGGTTATAAGCCCCCTGCTCGATTGGCGTAGAGCTGGCGCCAGGGGTTGCTTCCGACGGTGGGAGGGATCACCATGTCTCACTGGACAACTATCGCCCACCTCAAGCTGGGCAGCCCCCAGCCAATAAGGTGTAGTCCCACCACAGTTCACCTGCTTCACTGGGTGCGTGGGGCTTAGTGTACGTGAGTACCTGACAAGTGGACTGCGAACCATGCACCAAGCAACAACAAAAGAAAACCAACATTTAAGAAACCAGCCCTCAAGTTAGGATGCTGGAACGTACGGACCATGACAACCGGCCTATCACAAGACCTTCAGGCAATCAGCGATGTTCGGAAGACTGCAGTCATCAACGATGAGCTAGCATGACTCCAAATCGACATAGTCGCTTTGCAGGAGACACAGCTGCCAGACGCTGGGACTCTCAGGGAAAAGAACTATACGTTCTTCTGGCAAGGGAAGAGTGCCGAAGAAATCAGAGAGTGTGGTGTTGGATTTGCCATGAGAAATTCTTTACTGGGGATGGTGGAACCTGGTCAACAAGGAACTGAAAGACTGTTATCACTCCGACTCCACACATCCACTGGACCCGTCAACCTGATCAGCGTGTATGCACCAACACTCAGCGCCAACAGGGATACCAAGGATGAGTTCTATGATCAGTTAGACACAATCATCAGGAGTATCCCTAAAGAAGAGCACTTGGTACTACCGGGTGACTTCAACGCCAGAGTGGGCGCTGACCATGACTTTTGGCCAACCTGTCTTGGAAAGTTTGGCATTGGAGAAATGAATGAGAATGGACAACGACTTCTGGAACTGTGCTCGTACCATGACCTCAGCATCACCAACTCATTCTTCCAGACAAAGCCTCAACACAAAGTGTCCTGGAGACACCCTCGTTCCATGCACTGGCACCAACTCGACCTGATCATCATCAGGCAGTCTGCCTTGAAGTGCGTCCTGCTTACTCGCACCTTCCACAGTGCTGACTGCGACAGTGATCACTCGCTGGTGTGCAGCAAGATGAGGCTACAGCCAAAGAAGATCCACCGCTCTAGGCCAGAGGGCAAACCCCGCATCGATGTGAGCAAGACCGCACACCCAGACAAGGCAGAGAAATTCACCCATGAGCTCTCCGAGGTGCTGAACTGTATGCCTCCCGGTGGCTGCGCCAAAGAGAGATGGGACCACATCAGAGACGTAGTATACAGCACAGCCATGAAAGTTTTTGGAAAGAAACGAAACATGAATAATGACTGGTTTGAGGCCAACTCCGCCACACTCACTCCAGCCATTGAAGAACGCCGCGCTGTTCACCTGGAGTACAAGCATTCCCCCAGTCAGAGGACTCTACAAGAGTATCGATTTGCCAGGAGAAAAGTACAGAGACTAGCTCGACAGTGTGCAAATGATTACTGGCTCCAGCTCTGCTGGAGCATTCAACTATCTGTTGACACTGGAAACATCAGGGGAATGTATGATGGCATCAAGAAGGCCATGGGACCCACAAAGAAGTGGAGAGTGTCACTAAAGTCTTCAACAGGCGAAAACATCCAGGACAAGGGCAAGCAGATGGATAGATGGGTGGAGCACTACTCTGAAGTGTACTCCAGGCAAAACACCATCACCGAAGCTGCCGTCAATACTGTGGACAGTTTTCCTGTTGAAACTGAGCTAGACGAGAAGCCCACCATGGAAGAACTGAAGAAAGTCATTGAGAGCTTGTCCACAGGAAAGGCTCCAGGAAAGGATGGCATCCCACCAGAAGTTATCAAGTGTGGCATCAACGTCCTCCTAGAACACCTCCACGACCTCCTCTGTCAGTGCTGGGACGAAGGTGCAGTACCTCAGGATATGAGAGACGCCAACGTCATGACCCTCTACAAGAACAAGGGTGATAGAAGCGACTGCAACAACTACAGAGGCATATCGCTCCTGAGTGTTGTGGGTAAAGTCTTCGCACGCGTGATCCTGAATAGACTGCAGAAGCTTGCTGACAGAGTTTACCCAGAGTCACAGTGCCGGTTCAGAGCAGGGAGATCCACAACCTACATGGTTTTCTCCTTAAGGCAGCTGCAAGAGAAATGCAGAGAACAGCACAAGCCGCTATTCCTTGCCTTCACAGACCTGACCAAAGCTTTCGACCTTGTGAAC
Organism: Macrochelys suwanniensis; assembly: GCA_033296515.1. Taxonomy (NCBI): domain Eukaryota; kingdom Metazoa; phylum Chordata; order Testudines; family Chelydridae; genus Macrochelys; species Macrochelys suwanniensis. The sequence continues at coordinate 45,276,361 of CM065780.1, read as the reverse complement.
AGAGAGGGGCTGTTCAAGATCCTGGTAAAGGTTGGCTGCCCACCGAAGCTGCTGAGCGTGATCCAGTCTTTTCACGACAACATGAAAGGCACAGTACTGTATGATGGCTCGTCCTCCGATGCCTTCGACATCCACAGTGGAGTAAAACAAGGCTGCGTTCTCGCTCCCACACTCTTCGGCATCTTCTTTGCAGCATTGCTGAAACGTGCCTTTGGAAATTCCACAGAGGGAGTCTCTCCCCACACCTGGTCTGACGGGAGACTTTTCAATCTGGCTCGACTAAAGGCCAAAAGCAAGGTACGGGAGGCAACAATCAGAGACATGCTGTTTGCAGACGACGCTGCCCTGGCCACCCACACAGAAACCGATCTCCAGCATCTGATTGACCGCTTTTCCAGAGCTTGCGAAGAGTTCGGGTTGACAATCAGTCTTCAGAAGACCAAAGTTATGGCCCAGGATGCAGAACATCCAAGCATTGCCATCAATGACTATCTGCTAGAGGTGGTCAGTCAGTTCACCTACCTTGGATCTACCATAGACTCATAGACTTTAAGGTCAGAAGGGACCATTATGATCATCTAGTCTGACCTCCTGCACAATGCAGGCCACAGAATCTCACCCACCCACTCCTGGAATAATCCTCTCACCTATGTCTCAGCTATTGAAGTCCTCAAATCATGGTTTAAAGACTTCAAGATGCAGAGCATCCTCCGGTAAGTGACCCGTGCCCCATGCTGCAGAGGAAGGCAAAAAACCTCCAGGGCCTCTGCCAATCTACCCTGGAGGAAAATTCCTTCCCGACCCCAAATATGGCGATCAGCTGAACCCCGAGCATGTGGGCAAGACTCACCAGCCAGACACCCAGGAAAAAGTTCTCTGTGGTAACTTCTAACATCCCATCTTTGACCATTGGTCCTATTTACCACTGATGGTAAATCACGGACAACCTCTCACTGGATCCTGAGATCAACCATAGAATTGGCAAGGCCTTCACAATTTTGGCCAGATTGTCACAGAGAGTATGGAACAACAACACGCTGACCATCAACACAAAGGTCGCTGTGTACCGTGCATGTGTGTTAAACACTCTTCTCTATGCCAGCGAAACTTGGACTCTCTACGCTTCGCAAGAAAAGAGACTGAACACCTTCCACATGTGCTGCCTCCGTCGCATACTCGGGATCACCTGGAGTGATCGAATAACGAACAACGAGGTGCTGGAACGTGCCAAGATCTCCAGCATGTTCACTCTCCTCCGTCAATGCCGCCTCAGATGCCTTGGCCATCTAAGTCGCATGGAAGATGGACGGATCCCGAAAGACCTGTTGTATGCCGAACTTGCCTCTGGAAACAGAGCTACAGGACGGCCCCACCTTCGCTTCAAGGATGTTTGTAAGAGGGACCTGAAGACTGTTCAAATCGACATCAACAGCTGGGAAGAGCTCGCCCAGGACAGATGCAGATGGAGACACGCTCTGACCACTGGATTGAAAACTGGTGAAGACAAGCTGCGGCAGCTTGCCGAGGAAAAGCGGGTTCAACGAAAAAGGAAGCAGCAGCTCCAACCCACAGCTGACACCGCCTTCAAATGCAGCAAATGCAGTCGAGACTGCCACTCTCGTGTGGGGCTCCACAGCCACAACAGACGCTGCACAATCATCAACTAAACATTCCCCATGGGCGCATATCCATCATCTCTCAAGACTAACGGACGCCAACAACAAGGTGGGGGCAAAAAACTGTGCATATCTTCCTCCATATTGAGAGAGGGGGCGAATTTCATGAGCTTACGCTATGTATATCTCTATACAGCGCAAGACAATATAATTTTGGGTTTACACTCCGGAGGGGGTACGCACCAGAGCGCTGGGCAATTCCCTGAGCTGAGCCCTCCCACACAGAGCTGATTGCAGACTCTGTGTGATTAAACAGCTGGGCGTGTCCCTGCCTGTGTGTGTGCTGGAAAGAGGGACTTGAGAGCCTGACACAGCAGCACGCCGGGGGGGGTGGGGTGTGTGCGCAGCTGGTGGGACAGGCGGGCTCAGTGGGTCCCCAGCATATCAGGTGGCACTCCCGAAAGGGGGGGTCCAACCCATCACACCCTCCTCCATACATAATTTTCTATTATAAAATCATATGCAATAATGATTAGAATACAGCAAAGAATCAAAATGGCATATTTGAAATTTCTCCAAAACTACACCAGATTTTGTTAAACCGTGTGTGATATAACATACAGCTTAACACTCTAAAGTTCAAGTCTGGGGCATTTTTTATATTTAATCATTTATAATTATGTCTAAACCACTCAAACAAAATATGTCCATTTCTGGATCCTACCCTATTAGTACCTTAAGCACAATCGGTAGCAACATTAAAGTTAAATTCATAAAATTACACTGTATGTGAAGAACAATCTTTAATTCAGATCAATGTAGGTCTTACCTACAAAATTAACATTGACCTACAGTATACTTTATAGAATGATAACTTGCCAAATATAAAATAATATTGCCTGCATCAAATTCTTCATACAGTTAATTGACTTGGTTATTGTCTTCATATCCCTTTAAAGGGCATGATCAAGAGTAACAGTGTATAGAAACATTCTGTTTGCACAATCTATCTTGGTCCGTTTCTGTTCATGATTCATCTGGATCTATGCACCTTACAATATGCTACAATTTGTTTCAGTACATTTCTATACATCACAAAAGCTCATCCTCCTGAGTATTATTTAGACTGCTGAAAATGAGATGGAGTGTTGACAGAACAACTAATTTCTGAAATGACAGACCACCAGTGAATTTTATTTTTAAAGGTTTGTCTCATCCTTGTTATTAGTAGAGATTCAACTAGCCAATTTATTGTATTGACCTATGCTAATTTAAATACATTAAGAGCATTTTAAGGATCATTTAATTTCCCACTCTGTGGACAGGTTAATATCCCAAGGTGACCATTATACTTGAGGGCAACTATCTATTTTTCAAATGATATCTATCACCAAGCATAAGTATTTTTCACATACAAGTTAGCAATTATGCTTTCTTCAGATTATGTCTCAAAATATCAATTATATACTCCGCAGTGATTTGAAAATGCATGCACACATCTCCGCGTTCTGATAAGCCAAAAAATAGTTTGAGGTAAGTTATGTAGCAAGTTTGAGCATTAAAACAACAGCATCTTATTCTTGTGACCAGTACTCACCACAAGATTTGAAATTAATCTAACAGTGTCACTATTCATCTTCATGAAGTGAAAAAAAATCTAAAAACCATATGCCAAATCATGGGGTTGAATAAACTTTGTCTACTAAGCAGAAGTCCCTATTGCCAATACCTACTCATGTAACTGACCAGCATAAATGGAGAGGATTTCAGTTGTTTGTTGCCTTCCCCATCAAATACTTACAAATATAACATTCAGATAGAAATCTTAGAGATAAAACATGACAAGAAATACCAAGGATTAAGTTACATAGTTCAGTGGAAACACTGACCCTGAAGGAGTTACTTCTTTGCTGAATGCCTGTCTATACACACTGTAAAACTTAGATAAACAAATGATAACTATCTTCTAGAGGTGTAAGAGGAGCACTGCTTTCTAATGACATTTGGATTTGGTCAGTTTGTTAGTAATTGACTGTTAACTACTAATTTATGATGCATCATCTATGCAATCTATCCTAAGAGCCCCTTAGTCATCATTCTCTCTTAGTAATAGGAAACAGGAAATCTATAAAGTTTGTAAGTGGAACAACAGCCAGGAACTCTACTTAGTAACAATCTATTATTCCTAGTAAAGAAAGGTGTTGCTGTAACATCCCCCAGAAGTTTATAAAACCAATAAAAGACATTCCTTACATTGATTTTTGGCATTTCACAAATTATATTTTTCCTGGATTGTTTAACTGGCTCATGAAGTTTGGCCCTCAGATCTCCAATAACCCTAATCATCCAGTTCACTTTCTACCTCAAGCTGGACAATCTAAGAGCCAGCCAGATACAAAACCAGACACTTCCTGAAATAATCTAAACCATGTAGAAAATAGCAAGAACATGTAGAAAATAAACAAGAACCTTAACAACTATGAATAAATGAATATCAACTAGTGGAAGAATTTTCTTGACCGTACATCTTTGGAGAGCAGTGCACATGGGATATTCATTTACAAATAGAACTAGAAGATGGGGCTTAAATGAGAGATTATGCATAGAAGTCCATATAACGTGAATGCTACTGAAAAGAATTTTCAGCCAAGAAACAAAACCATTAGAGGAAAAAGGAAATAAAGGTTTAAAAAGACTAAAACAAACATGGCACAACTCTTAATAGTCTCTAGGAGGAGTTTATGTTCAGTTGTTCATTCAGAATTAGTGGCCCTATTCTGCCACTCATGTTCATGTGGAGTAGTGCATACTGGAATCAAGTAGAGCAAATGTGGAATCAAGTCCTAAGTAGGAACAGAAACAGACAAGCTGGCAAAAGGGCAGGAGAGCAGGAAGAAGGGTACTGTCAACTCATGCAATCTGATTGTAGTATTTGCTGTTTTGGCCACTGTTTTGTTAGCAAAGAGTGAAGCTGAATGCAGGATAAGTTGAACAAATAGAATTTTATTAGACTCGGTGCACTGCTCTGTCTACATATCTGTGTTTCTTCTAGCCTAACTCTATTAGTTTCTCAGTTCCCCTGCTGTCTCACCCATAACAGTTCCTCCAGGGAACATGGGCCCTCTGGCTCTGGGCCAAGCCTACACTTAAAATTTAGATCAAGCTAACTATGTTGTTCAGGGGTGTGTAAAAATTCACATCCTCAGCGCCACAGTTAAGCTGACCTACCCAGTGTTGTAGACACAGCCAGGTGAATGGAAGAATTCTTCCATAGACCTACTTACCACTACTCGGGGAGGTGGATTACCTACATTGACAGAAAAGCTCCTTCTGTCACTGTAGGGAGTGTCTATACTGCGGCGCTACAGTGGCATAGCTATAGTGCTGCAGCTGTGCCACTGTAGTGCTTGTAGTGTGGACATAGCCTCTAGTTCAGTGGTCCCCAACGTGGTACCCGCGGGCGCCATGGCGCCCACCGGGGCATTTATATGCGCCCGCCATCAGGGCCGGCACCAAGGAACGAAGAGGAGAGAAGCACATCTGCCGGAGAACCTGCCACCAAAATGCCACCGGGGAGTGCTTTCGGCAGAGAAGCTGCTGCCGAGGAGTGCGGCCACCGGAGAAGTGTCGCCACCGAAATGCCGCCAACAAGCATTGCTGCCTGCCACACTCTTCTGAAGGCATGAATGTGCTCTTGGCCACAGAAAGGTTGGGGACCACTGCTCTAGTTCCACTGATCATGATTCAGCCACAGGTCACGTAGTCTTGTGATTACATAAAAATATCAAATTTCATTTAAGGAACATATATCACCACTTTAATATATCCAGTTCAATTACTAATGGAAAACATGTAATGAAAGAGCATATTGGCTACATATTTTGACTGAGAAAGAGATATTTTAATTTAATACGACACTGAGGATGATCACGTCATCACGAAAGAGCAAGTTAGAGTTGCAGTTATAGTATCTTACCAATAAATAATGGTATTTTTCCTATACTAAGAAAGAATTCAATTTCAACAGGGACAGAAGAAAATGTAGACAAATTGGAAGGCGTTCAGAGTGCACAAAACGATTAAAGGGGTGTAGGGATCATCTTATATATTGGTTGGCTAAACAACAGCTAAGGAGAGTTGAGGGTGGGTAAAGATAACTGTTTATATATATATATTTTTAAAGCATTACTTATTTAGGGAGGAATAAGAAGTTCTAGTAGAGTAATCAAATTACAAAGAAAAAATGCGACAACTATAGGGAAATCTTCATCGACAATAAGCTCTATTAGACTGTGGTCCTAAGAAAGGTGTGGAAGCCGCATCACCTAAGACATTTAAAACTAGACAAGATTAAAAAAAACAAGAAAATATGCTTTAGAGAGCAATCCAGTAGTGGCAGAGGTGGTAGAGGGTGTTGAGTGGACTTATAGGTGCTTTCCAGCTCTAAAAGCTTCTGAGTGCTTCTCATTTCACTACATGTCAGCTTAACTCGTTGACCAAAGTTATGGGTGTTAAGTCATTATTAGCCTAGCACAGGATGAAAAGCTGCTACAATCCTGTGGTGAGTCACTTCTGAAACTTCCCTACATCCTGAAGGCTGCTGATGCTTGATCTGATAAGTGCCAAATTCAACAATGCAATACATTTGACCTTATTTAACACAGCCATGGTATATTTCTGGAAAAAATTATTCAGAAAATGAGTGGGTGCTGTAGAAATATGCACATTCATCACATGTATTCTATTATGTTGTTTTGTAGCCAGAAGATAGTCATGCTGTTCTGTGGAATTCTTCCACATCAGAAAGGATAGGCAAGTCATTACAACACATCCTCTGTTATAAGACTCTTGATTTACACAAGTGCATGCGAGATCAGAAACTAGTGGCTACAAATTGGAGGAAGCACAGAATGACTTTATTATGGGTGAGACAAGGTCACTGAGGTAATATCTTTTATTGGACCAACTTCTGTTAGTGAGAGCGACAAGCTTTTGAGCTTACACAGAGCTCTTCTTCAGGTTTTATTATGGGTGTAATACTAATGGAGATTTACTAGTATTCAAGTTTTCCTAGTTATATTTTACATGAATATAGTGTCAAATCTCTGTGGTTCTGTGCAAAGAGTGTAGGGACAGGATTTGGGATAGCATGCTGGTGTAGGCCAATGGCAGAAATAGAGAATCTTCCACTACACAGATTTCCAGTCCTTTGCTTCATGGCAGAGACTTGTAAGGGATACAAAAAGGCAAATTCTTCCAGTGGGATGAAGACATCTCAATAGGGCCACATACACAGCCTGGTATTCATCCCTCACCACCACTTGCACAGTTACCCTGCCAAGTTTCTTAAAACGGACACTGGCATGAAGATTTTGAATAGGAAAAAAAAAGTAATCTCTGGAAGTGCTTCTTGGACGTGTAATAACAAACTATATAGACTATCAAGTGCCTGCAGATTGTATGTTAGGATAATCCTGGAAGAAAAATCTTAAACCCATTTTAGTGGCTAATACTGTAAACTACCTGGGATAATGAAGTATTTTTGTAATCTTCTCTGTATTCTGTGGCTGATGTGGGTTTCCTGAATGGAAACCAACAAAAGATAAAAATCAAATAAACTGGCAACAACTAGATCCACTATAAAAATTGTAAACACATGGAAGAAAGATGAAGGAGCCATTTACTAATTCAGAATAAGCAGTAGGACAAAAACTGCCCCTGGACTATTAGAAGTTGGAAGCTGTGCCAGGTATTGCTGGAAAAGTAGTTTTTCCCATATTTGCAATACAGCTTTAGATTTTATGTATGACCATAATATTTTGATAATTTGGGCATTCTCAATTTATGTTTCCTCCAAATAAATATCTACAGATGCATTATATGTTTTATCCTGGGTGATGTCAAACCCTCCAATATGATCTGTTTAATATTATCAGCAACACTGCTGGCTTTTTTGTGCTTGCAGTGTGAAGTTAGAGCTGGGGCACTCAGAACTTTGTGGGAGCTCTCAGATTATCAGGTTTATGAATGAATGATTTAAAATATTTCAGGGTTTTTAATATTGGGTTGGCAAAATAAAAATTAAAAGCAGAATGGGTCAGATTGTGAGATAATTACGTAGCCAGAATTGGGGGCAATTGGCGCGTCATGGTGGTAAGAGTCACAAACTCCCTCTTGATCCCTTTAGTGCTCATGGGAGGGATTAAACTGCTCTGAGCCTATTCCCATTCCAGCAGTACATACTGCCTGTCAGTCTGGAGCAGCATTGTCACCCAGTCGATTGGGGCTGGTGGGAATGGAACTTAAGTTTCACCCATCCATATGGAAGGGAACATCACAATTCTACAGAGCCTGCTTCCACTTCTGTGCTGCTACCCATGATGCATGTAGCCAACACAAGGACATAAGGGGGTGGTTTGTGTCGCCTTACAGCCCTGTGCCAGCATACTAGCAGGCTACAATTTGCCCCAAAATGAAAACTGTCTAAACTACTACTAAATCAGTTCTAACATAATATATGAGTAGCTTTAGATTATAATTTATAATACAAGCTACTAACATCTTGTGAAATGCTGATCACCCTCAGATCCCTTAACTTCAGTGTGAATTGAGGATCCTCAGCTGGCAAAATTGATCTCTCAATAAATAAGGTGTCCCATTTACTGACTGACAGGAACTCCAGCTTCTTTCACTAAAGTGGAAACCAGTTCCTGCAAGAGCGTGAGAATTGCTGAAGGCAAGAAGGGTAAATCATCAAAAAAGTTATTGATGAAAAAGAGTGAGAGCGGGAAGGGGTCAGTGTGCTGTTCTCAAAGGAAGAAAGAATAGTAAACCAGTATCATTTTAGCTGACGCTGTTGTTTTTTATAGAAAATCTGAAATCTCTTTGGTCTTTAAAGACAATCTATAGTAATTGAGACTCTGCTGAATTTGTACATATTTTTACCACAGGTTTTGCCTATGTAGACCCTTGCACCAGATATTGAAATGACTTGCTAGCAGTGCTGGATATTCTTAAATACTAATCATAGTTAGGAAGACATATGCAGCTCAGTTTTCACATCAATCAAAAGTATTATAGATTTCTTTTGCTTCATTTTACTCCCCACCTTTTTCCGTAATTTTGGTGTCACACTCAGAACAATCCCTTACAGTGATGGATAGAAGTAAAATTCCCACAAACCATTTAGTGGCTGATTATTGGTGTGTCAACTCAATGGCACACAATTAACACATACAAAATGGGAAATGACTGCTTAGGAAGGAGTACTGCGGAAAGGGATCTGGGGGTCATAGTGGATAACAGGCTAAATATGAGTTAACTTCATTCTGGGATGTATTAGCAGGAGTGTTGTATGCAAGACACGAAGTAATTCTTCCAATCAACTATGCACTGATTAGGCCTCAACTGGAGTATTATGTCCGGTTCAAGGCGCCACGTTTCAGGAAAGATGTGGACAAACTGGAGAAAGTCCAGAGAAAAGCAGCAACAATTATTAAAGGTCTAGAAAACATGACCTATGAGGGAAGATTGAAACAATTGGGTTTGTTTAGTCTGGAAAAGGGACGACTAAGGGGGGGGACATGATAACAGTTTTCAAGTACATAAAGGTTGTTACAAGGAGGAGAGAGAAAAATTGTTCTCCTGAACCTGTGAGGATAGGACAAGAAGCAATGGGCTTAAATTGCAGGTTTAAAGGCTGGTTTAGGTTGGTCATTAGGAAAAACTTCCTAACTGTCAGGGTAGTTAAGCACTGGAATAAATTGCTTAGGGACATTGTGGAATCTCCATCATTGGAGATTTTTAAGAGCAGGTTAGACAAACACCTGTCAGGGATGGTCTAGTTATGTAGTCCTGCCATGAGTGGACATGCAGGGGAGTGGACTAGATGACCTCTAGAGGTCCCCTTCAGTCCTACGATTCTATGATATGAGGAGAGATGCGTATGTTCCTTGAGACATCAAGTATGTCTCATTTCAGTGCCGAGTTCTGCAGGTTGTATCAGTAGTGATGACAAGAGTAATCCTATCATAGGGATTGTCAACAGCCTGGTGAAAGGACTGTACCATTTAGCAAGCCTGGAGTGATTTGCGTGGAGTAGACTCAGTATGAGCATAGGCCTGGTGTAGATAGTTCCACTTCGCTACTCCTGACCTAAACCCAAGCTTTGCCTTAGCAAAGAGAAGATGTTAATAATTTGTCCTACGGTGCTCATGTACACTGTTCCCGTAGTGTTCTGCAGCATCTACAAAGGCTGAGTGCTAGTATGTGTGTGAATGGCATGATGGGGCATTGCTCAAAGAGAGCAGAGTTAAGATTGTGTTGTAGAGATGGTGTTTATTTTAACTGTGTATTTCCTGGTTTTTAGAGGTTTGAATGCAGTTGCACTTAATGTTTTGGAAGGGCACCAGGTACTCCCTGGACAACTTTATCTCTGTGTTAAAGTATTTTGTCAGTGAATTTCCAAGGTGTTTTTTAAAAAAACAAAAAAATTAAAAAAAAATTGTTTTTTGTAGTAGATACTGTTAAATTAGGGAAGTGTAGTTACCATGTGGGTTTGCAGGTGGAACTAAGGATAAGTTAAAGACGCTACATAGTTTATAAATCATCTTCCCCCCTCCTGTGCTCTTTGCTGTAGTCGAATGGTGATAATGGTTGTGGTTTTTGAGTGTGGAGTTGCTGACAGGGAAGGGGGAATAAACACGGATTATTTCACAATATTTTGAAAATTTTATTTCATGCAAGTTACAGTAACTTTAAGTATGTGAGAGGAGACTAGTGTCAGTCCCTTCTTCTCAAATCACCTTGCCACACCATCCTCCATAGCAGATAGACACCCGCCCCCCATCCAGTATTTACAGGTCCCCCTCCCTTTCCTGACCCTCAGGCCTTGGCTACACTTGCGACTTACAGCACAATAAAGCCTCCCAGAGCGCTGTACCTCACTCACTGTCTACACTGGCAAGGCACGTACAGCGCTGTATCTCCGTGGCTACAGCGCTGCTGGTACTCCACCTCCCCGAGAGTGGCTGAGATGCTGTTGCTGCAATGTAGTCGTGGTAGTACGCAGTGACTGACCTCTGGAAGCTCCCTTTGTTCTGAAATAGCACTTCCGGGTCTGGAGTTCAGAGCTCCGTTTTGGGGGCTGCTTATCAAAAAAACAAACACAGCTACTGTTTGCTTTGAATGAGTGAGAGGCAGGCAGGGGAGTGCTGGCAGCAAACATTTGCTTGAAGAGAGAGGCAAGGGGAGTGCTGGCAGCAAACGTCTGCTTGAAGAGAGAGGCAGCAGGGGGGAGGGGGAGGGGTTGGGGTCCGTTTCGGCGAGCGGCTGCTTATCTGCTCTAAAAAACCAAACAAAGCCCCTGCTGTTTGCTTTCAATGAGTGAGAGAGAGGTGGGGGGGGGGGTGTAAACTTAGGAGATAATGAGCTGACAGTCTGTGGATACCTCAAAAACCCACTCTCTCTCCCCACACGCTCCCTGTCACACTCCACCCCCCACCCCCAATTTGAAAATCACATTGCAGCCACTTGAATGCTGGGATAGCTGCCCATAATTCACCGCTCCCAATACAGCTGCAAATGCCTCAAATGTGGCCATGACAGTGCGCTGGCAGTTGCCAGTGTGGACAGACTGCAGCGCTTTCCCTACTCAGCTGTACGAAGGCGGGTTTAACTCACAGCACTGTACAGCTGCAAGTGTAGCCGTAGCCTAAGTCTGCAGCTACAGCTTACTCTGAGGATCAGAGAGGTGGGAAGTGGCCCATTCATCTCAATTAGATATTCTTAGCTAAATGAGAATACCCAGCTGAGATTAATACAGCCTCAAAACAAAAGTTCTGAAAGGTGTACACTGATTCACTCATCTCATTGGGTGTTCTTATCTCCCCTCCCTTGGTTCCTATGCATGTGGCCAAACACCATGCACCGAGTAGACCTGTTCCTAACTCCTAGTTAGTTTCAGCACAGTGTACTTGGTGCATGCCCTGAGCATGTTATCAACTCTCAAATATGATTTCAGTGTTGTGTACAGCATCAGGCACTGAACTTCCCCATTCCATTCCCCATCCCAGTGTCTTCATTGTATGCCTGTGCCATGGATTTAGCGTGTCTGTTCTCAGCTCTCCACTCACTATCAGCAGTGTGTGTTCATGCCATGCACTGAACTTGCTTCATCATTTCTCTCATCATGGTCTCAGTACTGTGGGAATATATAATGAAACAGGGAGAAAAATGCAGAGGGGGTAATAGAGATCTAGAGTTTGGGGGAAGAACTGAAGCTTTCCTAGATACCGCACTGCACAACTCTGACCTTCCTTTCCCACATTCTCCTGTGCTGCTCTGCAACCACCCTTTTCCCCTAGGAACAGCTGCATCAAAGAGAAGGGTGATCCTGGAGCCCTTTACCCACTGCTGAAGTCAGCATGGGGAAGGGAGGGAGTTCTGGGTTCTTTCACTGATCAGGGAGCAGTGGAGGAAAGGGGAGCCCCTGAGCCCCCTTCCTTAGCCTGGTAGAGATGCAACAGGGAGGAACTGTGGTGGGTAGGGGGTATTTGTAGGGGAGAGAGGGAGGGGGAGGAGGGCACAGATGGTTCCACTTCCCTTCTGAAGGGGAAGGTGCCCAATTTTTCCTCCTTATAGTTCTCGTGTCCACATTTCTGAGCTCCTAGAGAGCAAAAATCCTTAATCATTGAGGAACCAAAGCAAAACTAAATTTTTCTTCATCAGAACTCTAGTCTTTGAACTGGGTTTTCAAAAACATAGTGTTTAGATGATCTCTTGAACTAATAAGAGTAATTCTTTAGGGTGTGTGCTGGCAGTTCAGTAGCTATAGCAGAGTACAGCCCTAAGGATGAAGGTTAGCAGAGAGGCAAAGCCACCACCCTATACCTTCCCAATCCTCACACCTCCTGCACTGCTCTAGCACCCCCGCATTCCTCCCCCTCCCCACTGCTCCAAAATCACCACTACAGCCAATATTCCCTAGGTCAGGACCAAAAGGTGATAAGAATCTGAAAATGTTATGAACAGCTCATGTTAGGGGACCTGTCTACCAGAAACACCTTGAACAAATGAGCCAACAATTTGCTTTCCTTTGATCACACTCAGTTCCATTGTTTCAGGAAACCTGTGAAGAGTATGAGTTATGATTACATTACCCTAATTGATTACTATAGTCCTTCATCTTCCCTCTATTTAATTAATGCTGATTTCCTGGACAATACTTCTAAAATAAAATCAGAATCTGCATGTAGATTTTAGAGTACTTTAAAATGTCACTCTTAAACCAGATATCTTGGTTTCAGGGCAAAACTTACAAAATGCACCCCTGCAGAATGCAGGCAAAAGAACAGAGAACATGCATAATACATTCTCACAAAACTGCCAATGGTAGGGCTCAAATTCATGGTGCATGGGTGCAGCTCATGTTCAATGAGCAGTGATAGTCACCCTGAGCTACTTAATTACTGAGATACTACATTGCCTGCAAACCTTCTGGCTTCCACAGAGCCCTAATCTTGCTGTACACATGCATTTCACTTTTTGTGGGCACCTCAGTTTGGCATGTGCTGACCCGGAGTTACAAACTTTACCCTTAAAACCTTTTTCAGTATTGCTTCCCAAGGGGACAGTGGGTACCATGAACTAGTTGAGATAAATCCCAAGCAACTGAGGTCAGCTTGGGAAGAATCAGAGCCATAGTTTGAGCCTGACGTGTGCACAAAAAGAGTTAGAAGAACGAGGTGATTTTGTAAAATGTTTTTTTAGGCAGACTCTCAGGAGACCCTGGCTCAAATGACCACAAATTTGGACCACTAACACAACCAATCACCCTCAAGAGGCACAGCAAATTCTATTTGAATAATCATGCAGATTTTAGAGAAGTTATAACAGTCAACCTTTCAACAGAAAGTGATGATCAACCTTACCTAGAGCAGAGGTGGCACTTCTCTATAACACACAATTCATGTAACAGATTGGGAAGATCTGTGATCAATACTCAACATTCATGAAATATCAAAGTACAGATAATTTCATATTTATTGACATTACTGCTGTCAGTGTGGCTGTCACAGTAATTCACAAATTGACATCGGCAAACAGTGCTCCTTATATGTAGTGAACCTCATTACAATACCTTACAGCACACTTTCCAATGATCAGAATTTTAATAATAAAATAAGGTTTCAAAGACTTTCCTTTTGGCAGCTTATTTGCAACTGATAAAACTGTAACTGATAAAAAGGTGAGTCCCATTCTACACAGTATAAAGGCATGCAGAGCAGATGTAATCAAAACAGAGATTTATTTTGTGCCATTCTTGTGATAGTAGAGGCAGGGATTTGAACAAAAAGTCATTGTCTGAAATCTATTGAGAAAAGATACTCTGCATTTACCTTTGGTATTCCAGAAGTGTCAAGCCAAGCCCCGATGATATTTTCAACAGATAGCCCATACCTTTAAAATAAAATTAAACTTGTTTCATGAAACATACATACACAAATATGTACATTTTCCAGAGAAAAACATGTTGTGTAAAAATAAAATAAAAGCTTTGTAGACTAAGCAGTAGTTTATAATCCAGTTCTTGTTCTTTTTAATTAACATTACCAGAGATGACACTTGCAAATTAAGATAGATCTGATTTTATGTTTTTCAAACTAAAATGATTAATACAATTATTATGAAAGCTGAAGGAAGAAGTATAAGAAGCTAAGCTGCACTTATGAAACACATAGCATGCGCAGGTGCTCTATAGTTCTGTTTGTGTAGAAACAAAGGGGGTAAAATTAACTGGAGATTGTCAGAATCAGTATTTAATTGAGGGAGCAACCAAAATGAAAGGAAAAAATACCAGAGTTAAAACGGACATGAAGTCTGAACTGTCTTAGATTTATTAACTTTAAAATGCACTGCCGGACTTAAATCCTCCTTAAAGTTGGTAAGTTTCCAATATATTTGGATGTCAGCTTTTCTACACCTGCTTTTTTCCCTGATAACATTTATGGTAAAATCACATTGCACTCAAACCATAACTGCTAAGAAAGGAAACAATGTGTCATATTTGAACTCAGTGGGACTGAGTTACTCATGTACATAAGTGTTTGCATGATGAGAACCTACATTTGCATCCTAAGGTACATGTACACTTGCATGCTTCCCTAGATACTTGTCCATGTATTGCTAGCACACGTACCCTGGTACCCATACTGAGAGTCCACATATGCTGTGCCAGTCATAGTTGTACACTGTGCACAGGTATATACTCATGTCCACACTGCCCATTTTCAATATGGGATGGTAGTGCTACCATTTCAGGGACAATACCTCACAGGAGATACTCTGGGAACTGCCTTGCTAAATGTAGCTGGTACTGTACACCACCTTCGCACATTTGTCAATGGCAACTTCCGGTCATCTCTCCCTTCTGCCAAACTTCATTGAAGACATGGAGCAAATCCCTGATGGTATGATTCTGCTTCAGCTTGTAGGACAAATGTTCATGCAGTCCAGTACCAGATACTGGACAGAAAGGGCCCAGAAAAATTTGAGATGCCTAAAATGGCTGACCAAAAGGATAAATAAAAATCCACTGGGGTCCCATGGAACACATGTTGAAAGCTGGGATTGCAACAGTATGCCCCTGGGGGGAGAGAACTAGCATGGCGTAGTGGGACCACAATCTTGGAAACCCGGGATGATGACTATTTGAATGAGGAAGCAGACCTTCACGGAATTGTGCAAGCATCTTGCACCAACGCTCCAACTCCAGACCACTCATTTTCAGAAATCCATACCATTGCAAAAGTGGGTGGCCATTGCCCTTTGGAAGCCAGCAACAACTGGCAACCTGGTTGTCAGCTGCAAACCAGTTCTTGGATGGGAAGTCAACTGTTGGGGTGATGATTGTACAGGTCTGACATACTATCAATACTGTGACCTACCCACTGGTAGTTGCCAAAACCAAAGTCTCTGAAATTATAGTGGGATCTCAGAGGATGGGATTTCTGAACTGTGCCAGGACCATCAATGAAACACACATCCCAATACTTTGTCCACAGTGAATATGTGGTCCACAAAGGTTAGCATTCACTCATTCTTCAAGGCTTAGTAGACCACAGGGATAGATTCATGAACACCAACATTGAACACATAGAAAAAGTTCATGATGCCAGGATACTAAGGAGGTCGGGATTGTACCACAATGGGGACGAAGGGGCTTTATTTCCCATAGGAGATGTGGTTACATACAGTTTTGCATACCTGCCCCTAACGTGGCTCATGAACCCATATCCTGACATCACTGTCCCAAGAAAAAGTAACAAGGAGTCCTTGTGGCACCTTAGAGACTAACAAATTTATTTGGGCATAAGATTTTGTGGGCTTGAACCCACTTCATCAGATGCATGGAGTGGAAAATACAGTAGCAGGTATAAATAAACAGCACATGAAAGGATGGGTGCTGCCTTACCAAGTCTAGCGAGATAATTCAATTAACAGTAGGATACAAAGGGAGGAAAAATCACTTTTGTAAAGGCAATGAGAGTGGCCCATTTCAAACAATTGACAAGAAGGCGTGAGTAACAGTAGAGGAAAATTAGTATGGGGGAAATTAGGTTTAAGTTTTGTAATGACCCCACCACTCCCAGTCTTTATTTAGGCCTAATTTGATGGTGTCCAGTTTGCAAATTAATTCCAGTTCTGCAGTTGCACGTTGGAGTCTGTTTTTGAAGTTTTTTTGTTGAAGAATTGCCACTTTTAGGTCTGTTATTGAGTGACCAGGGAGACTGAAGTGTTCTCCTACTGGTTTCTGAATGTTATAATTCCTGATGTCAGATTTGTGACCATTTATTCTTTTACGTAGAGACTGTCCAGTTTGGCCAATGTACATGGCAAAGGGGCATTGCTGGCACATGATGGCATATATCACATTGGTAGATGAATTCAACTACAGACTGAATAGCTGCAGAATGAGGGTGGAGTGCACATTTGTGCATTTTCAGGCTAAATACAAGGTCAACAGATAGTGTAGCAAAAGTAGTTAGCATATATTCATCTTGAATGGTCCCTTAGAATATGTGCTAACTACTTATGCTATCTGTTGACCTTGTATTTAGCTGTGACACCTGAGTGCCTTTAAACTTGAGGAAGAGCTCTATGTAGCTGGAAAGCTTGTCTCTCTCACCAACAGAAGTTGATCCAATAAAAGATATTACCTCACCCACCTTGTCTAAGGCTTTGTCTACACTGGACTTTTGTCGATCAAACTTTTGTTTTTCAGGGGTGTGAAAAAAACAGACACATGAACTACAGAAGTTTCACCGATCAAAACCACTGGTGTGAACCGCGCTTTGTCGGCAGGAGAGCTCTCCTGCCAACAAAGCTACCATCTCTCAATGGGGGTGGAATTATTTTTTGTCAGTGGGAGAGCTCTCTCCTGCTGACAGAGTGGCTACATTGCCCACCTCTTAGCGGCATAGCTGTGTCGCTAAAAGGTACATAGTGTAGACATAGCCTTAGGCCCCGTCTACACCGGCAAGTTTGTGCACAGTAAAGCAGCTCTGAGCGCTGTAACTCCCAAGGTGTACACGCTGCCAAGCCACTTAGTGCGCAGAAACTGTGCAGATGCAGCGCTCTAAAAAACCCACCTAGACGAGACGGGTAGAGGTTTCTGCGCAGTGGCTACAGCGCTGCGGTGCCAGTGCAGACACCGTGGTGATTACAGAGCTAGGACTGGCCTCCAGGACGTGTCCCACAATGCCTGTTCTCACCTCTCTGGACATCGGTTTGAACTCTACTGCCCTGCCCTCAGGTGACCAACTGACAGCCCCACCCATACATTCCTTTGCAAATTTGAAAGTCCCCGTCCTGTTTGCTCGGAAATGCGTGCAGTGATCTCAGAGCATCTTTCCAAGTGGCCATGTCTGCTTGTCTGCTCCACGCACCAGGCGACCCCCGCTTTGAGCAATGCCGAGTTGCTGGAACTCATCAGCATTTGGGGAGAAGAGGCTGTCCAGTCCCAGCTGCACTCCAGCCGTCGGAATTATGATACCTATGGACAGATTTCTAGATGCATGATAGAAAAGGGCCATGACTGGGACACATTTTTCGAAGTGCAGTGTCAAAGTGAAGGAGCTACGGAATGCCTACCACAAGGCGCGGGAGGCAAACCGCCGCTCCGATGTTGCGCCCATGAGCTGCCAGTTCTACAAAGAGCTGAACGCGATACTCGGTGGTGACCCCACCTCCACTGTGAAGTCCCCTATGGATACTTCATTGGACCAAGCCAGGAGGAGGCAATCTTGGATGAAGAGTGGGAGGGGGAACCAGAGGCAGAGGATGACTCGGAGGCCAGAGATGCATGCAGTGAGGAGCTCTTTTCTACCCTGGAGAAGCCTAGCCAATCACAGCAGTCGGAGCTTGGCGAAGCGCAAAACAGGAGAGGAGGCCCCTGGTAAGTGGATCTGATTTTAGGAATTGCTGAAGCGAGTTGTTGGGGGCAGGAGGGTTGCAGAAAGCAGGCTTGTCTCCCACCTCATGCTTAGTTTGAGCGGCAGAATAGGCTGTTGGTACACTCCCTCACTTCACATAAATCTCCCTCAAAAATCTTCAAAAAAACTCTTGTGGAGATACTGGGCAATCTGCTCCCGCAGGTTCCTCGGCAGAGCTGCTTTGTTTCTTGCCCCACTAATGGTAACTTTCCCACGCCATCACCATAGCTGCACACAGGCTAGCTGCATAGGGGCCAGGGTGGAAGCTGCAGACTTGGAGAAGATCCTCCTTTGATTCCCTGCTCACCCTCAGCAGCGAGATATCTTCCATAATGATCACCTCCTGTGGAAAGTGTGGGGACAGGAATGATTATCAGCGTCCCCCCTACAGTGCTGGCTCTCCCCAAGTGCCCAGGAGCCACCTGCCCAGTGTACAGCAGGGTCCGGGAAGAGTGATTTACCCTTCCCCTGTGGCTACTCACCATTTTGGGGGTCTTGTGGCTTATGTGTGCCAGTTACTGAAAGGTGTGAGAGTACCGGCTGTGTTTTAAAGCACTGAAACAGTGTTGTCTGTGTTGCAAACAATACTGCTTCTGTCAAATGTTGCATTTAAACTTCACAGAGATGACCTTGGGAGCACAGCTTCCCTCTTTGTTATCGGCGGCAGAGCGGTTGCGAAGAATTAGAAAGCGTCCAAGAAGAATTAAGGAGGACTTTATGCATGAGGTTATGATGCACTCCGCCGCTGAGAAAAAGGAACTGAAGGAGAGGCAGGACAGTGAGAAGAGGGACTGAAAGGAGAACGTGGCACACCAGAAAGAAGCCTCGGAGCGGCTTTTAACAGTTATGGAGCGCCAAGCAGACATGCTCCAGCTAGCTCTTCAAACCGAGCAGCTCCGCGTCCCCCTCCCTGCTGATGAATTTTTTCATTTGACTCTCTCCTCTGGTTGTTGTCTTTCAATAAAAGAATTGTGTTTATTTGAAAGCAATCTTTATTCTATTCAGTGAAAGCAAAAAGAGCGCTGCAAAGCAACATACAATTATGTTAAGGCCCCTTCTTGCATCATGTGCATCAATCACTTCCTAGCATTACAAGCATTGCATCCCGAGCATAGCAACCAATATTAGTGGCTTTCAGCTTCAAATTGCTGCCTAAAAGCATCCCTGATCCTTATGGCCCCACGCTGTTTCCCTCTAATAGCCCTGGTCTCCGGCTGTTCAAACTCAGCCTCCAGGCGCTGAGTCTCTGCGGTCCAGCCCTGAGTGAAGCTTTCACCCTTCCCTTCACAAATATTATGGAGCATACAGCACGCGGCTATAAGCATAGGAATACTGTCATCAGCCATGTCCAGCTTCCCACACAGGCATCACCAGCGGGCTTTTAAATGGACGAATGCACACGCCACAGTCATTCTGCACTTGCTCTGCCTGTTGTTGAACCACTCCTTGCTCCTGTCAAGCTGCCCCGTGTATGGCTTCATGAGCCAGGACATTAAGGGGTAGGCGGGGTCTCCCAGGATCACAATGGGCATTTCGACTTCCCCTATGGTGATTTTCTGGTCCGGGAAGAAAGTCCTGGCTTGCAGCTTCTTGAACAGGCTAGTGTTCCGAAAGATGCGTGCATCATGCACCTTTCCAGACCAGCCTGCTTTAATGTCTGTGAAATACCCATTGTTATCCACAAGCACCTGGAGAACAATTGAGAAATAGCCCTTTCGATTAATGTACTCAGTGGCTAGGCGGTCTGGTACCAGAATTGGAATGTGTGTGTCATCTATCACTCCTCCGCCGTTAGGGAAGCCCATTTGTGCAAAGCACAATCTCACGCACATTTCCCAGAGTCACGGTCTTTCGGAGCAGGATGCGATTAATGGCCCTGCACACTTGCATCAACACGACTCCAACAGTCGACATTCCCATTCCAAACTGGTTAGCGACCGATCGGTAGCAGTCTGGAGTAGCCAGCTTCCACAGTACAATCGCCACATACTTCTCCAGCGACAGGGCAGCTCTCATTCTCGTGTCCTTGTGACGCAGGGCTGGTGCGAGCTCATCACACAGTCCCATGAATGTTGCTTTCCTCATGCAAAAGTTCTGCAGCCACTGCTCATCATCCCAGATTTGCATCATGATGTGATCCCACCACTCAGTGCTTGTTTCCCGAGCCCAAAAGCAGCATTCCACTGTGGTCAGCATCTCCGTGAATGCCACAAGTATTCTCGTGTCATAGCTACTACATGTGGCGAGATCAATGTCACACTCCTCTTGCCTTTGTAGTTTAAGGAATAACTCCACTGTCACTCATAACGTGTTGGTCAGTGCGAGCAGCATTCTTGTCCATTCCTGCAGCCAGAAAGAGGCGGGGCGGGGCGCGCAGTACACAAACCATTGAAAGATGGCACCAAATGCGGACGGAAGCACACGGATTGCTGGGATGCGAAGCAATGCATCACAGGGCATTGGGACAGAACCCAAGATGCCCCGCGACCCCTTCCGCCTTCCCACGTCTTAGCGGCAAAAGAGAAAAAGGTGTTCTGTGAGATAGCTGCCCAAAGTGCACAGCTCCGAATAGCGCCACAAGTGCCGCAAGTGTGAACACGCTTTTGTGCAGGCAGCTGTCAGCGTGAACACACAACAGCGGTTTTCCTTTGGCGCTCTCTGAGCAGCGCTGTATCTGCCGGCGCTGTAACTTTGTGTAGACATACCCTAACTGAAAGAAGACATTTGAGTGAGGGCCCTCAGGGTTAACACCTTTGGCCAGGTTTTATGCTGAAATGACTGTGCGTATATGCACTTTACTGATATCACTGAGCAAATTTTTTTTATATGTTAACTCTGTTTCAGAGTTTTTTATGGGCAGCACTTAAGCATTGTTAAAGTAATGTAACAACAGTTCTGTAAGGTTTTCGGAAGGCCTTCACACATACTTTCTTCACAATGTTTTCTCACACCATTGCTCACAGCACTTATTAGCTGCTATGCATTAGTACTCCCTTTGCAAGTGGTGACCCTTTGGTTAGAGTTGGGGATGAGTAGGTCAGGAAAGTCATCGTTCAATGTCAAGTATCTTCACTGTTAATTTCCTTTTGTTCCCTTTCTCTGCATTGTCAATTAAGTAATTAACAAAGCATTCTGGTGCTTTGGACAGCAACAGTTATTTCACAGCTTAGTTCAGGAAGCCTGGTTTGGGTTTTCTTTGTATGTTTGTTTTGTTTCACACTTGGAAATTCATAGATATGGGGGGAAGGTATGGAAAAGACAGGATTCAATGCATTTCTTTGACACCACACATTTACAGAAATCACAGGCATGCTGTGAATCTTGCTGACCCATCCCAAATGTGTGGGAAATATCACATTGATTATGCCAGTGAAGTGAACAGTATATTTTATTTACAGACATGCATCGAACACAGAGCTAAAATGGTTTGTAAAAAGAGAAAATGAACAAAAAACCTGGTCAAATTCCCTGAGAAGAGGGCAAACATTACTGGCTGTGGACATGTCTTCTTGCCCTTCCCCTTATAAGAGGGGAAAACGGTGAAAACTGGGGCATCTCCTGCATGTAGTTTGGGGGCCAAACACAGGCTGGGCTACAGGGACTGAACTGGGTTCATCGTTCCCCTCTTGCATGCTGGGCTTGGGGAGTTCCCCAGCGAGGGATTTCGGGTGCTTGTGAACAATGTTGTGCCAGGCATCCAGCATACTACTTCCTGGGGGAGTGAGGGTGGATTCACCACCTCAGCAGTGGCCTTGGCTCTGGAGGGCAAGAAGGAAGTGCAGACTGTTCCTCGAGAGGAGCAGAGGCCATTAATTTTCTCCACATCTCTATGACACAGATAAATATTGTCACACCCAGTTAGGAAAACTGAGGCACAGAAAAGTTATCAGACTGCTTGTCCTGGAACCCACAAGGGGTGAGGCAATCTTGATTCAGTCCTATACTGAGCACAACATCTGGTCCAAGAGGTGAATATAGCAGAGCCATACAGTCATAGCAACCAGAATGTAATTAAATTTAACATCCTTGTAGGGGGGAAAATGCTAAAGAAACCCATCACAGTAGCATTTAAGTTCAAACCGAGGACCAGCACAAAAATGAGGAAGCTAGTTAAATGGAAATTAAAAGATACAGTTCAGAAGGGTGAAATGCCTGTGAGCTGCATGGAGGCTATTTTAAAACACCATAATAGATTAAACTAAATGTATACCCCAAATAAAAAAACCCAGTAAGTTACCACTATGGCTAAAAAGCATAATAAAAGAGGCAGTTCGAGGCAAAATGGCATCATTTAAAAACTGGAAATGAAATCCTAGTGAGGAAAATCAAAAGGAGCATAAACTCTGGCAAGTCAAGTATAAAAGTACAATAAAAGACAGGCCAAGAAAGAATTTTAAGAGCAACTAGCTAAAGACAAAAAAAATTAACAGCAAAAATTTTTTCACGTATATCAGAAGCATGAAGTTTGTCAAACACTCAGGGAAGGAAGTCAAGGCCATTGCAGAGAAGCTAAATGAATTCTTTGCCTCAGTCATTTGCAGAGGATGTGGGGGAAATCCCCTCACCTCAGCCATTTTTTTCAGATGACAAATCTGAGGAATTATCCCTATTTGAGGTTACAATAGAGGTGGTTTTGTAACACACTGATAAATTTAACAACAATAAGTCACCAGGACTAGATGATATGCACCCAAGAGTTCTGAAGGAACTCAAATGTGAAATTGCAGAACTACTAACTGTAGTAGGTAACCCATTGCTTAAATCAACCTCTGTACCAGATGACTGGAGGGTAGCTAATGTAACACCAATTTTCAAAAAAGGCTCCAGAGGTGATCCAAGCAATTACGGGCCAGTAAACCTAACTTCAGTCCCAGGGAAACTGAAACTATAATATAGCGCAGAATTATTAGATACATAGATAAACACGATACGTTGGGGAAGAATTGACATGGCCTTCGTAGATTGGGCTCACCAATCTATTGGAATTCTTTGAGAATGCCAACAAGCAAGTGGAGAAAGTCAATAAAATGTACTCGGACTTTCAGAAAACCTCTGACAAGGTCCTTCACCAAAGGTTCTTAAGCAAAATAAGCAGTCATAGGATAAGTGGGAAGATCATCTCATGGATCAGTAACTGGTTAAAAAATAGGCAACAGAGGGTAAGAATAAATGGTCAATTTTCACAACGAAGAGCGTTAAATAGCAGGGTCTCCCAAAAATCTATACTGGAACTAGTGCTGTACAACATATTCATAAATTATCTAGAAAAAGGGGTAAGCAGTGAGGCAGCAAAGTTTGCAAATGATACAAAATTACTTAAGATAGTTAAGCCCAAAGCTGTCTGCGAAGAGTTACAAAGGGATCTCACTAAAGTTGGTGATTGGGCAACAAAATGGAAGATGAAATTCAATGTTGATAAATGCAAAGTAATGCATGTAATCCTAATTAAACATACAAAATGATGGGGTCTAAATTACCTGTTATCACTTAAGAAACTCATGAACATTTCTCTGAAAACATCCACTCAATGTGCAATGGCAGTCAAAAAAGCTAGCAGATAGTTAGGAACCTCTAGGAAAGGAATGGATAACAAAACAGAAAAAAACATCATGCCACTATTCAAATCCATGGTATACCCACCCTTGAATACTGCATGCAGTTCACCTCATCTCAAAAAAGATGTATTAAAATTGGAAATACAGAGAATGCAAACAAAAATGATCAGAGGCACGGGACAGCTTCCATACAAGAAGAGATTAAAAAGAATGGGATTGTTCAGTGGGGAGATATGATAGAGGTTTATAAAATCATGAATGGTGTGGTGAAAAAGTGTTACTCCTTCCCTTAATACAAGAACTAGGGGTTACCCCATGAAATTAACAGGCAGCAGGTTTAAAATAAACATAAGGAAGTACTTTTTCATATAACGCACAGTCAATCTGTGGAACTCATTGCCATGGGATGTTGTGAAGGCCAAAAGTATAACTGAGTTGAAAAACGAATTAAATAAGGTCATGGAGAATAGATCCATCAATGGCTATTAGGCAAAATGGTCAGGGACGCAACCCCATGCTGTTGGTGTTCCTAAACATCTGACTGCTAGAAGCAGTCTGCTAGACAGCTAGACTGGATGAGAGGGGATGGATCACTCAAAAATTGCCCTATTCCATTAATTCCTTCTGATGTATCTGATACTGGACACTGTCAGAAGACAGGATACTGGACTACATGGACCATTGGTCTGACCCATTATGACTGTTCTTATGACTTAGACAAAGTCAAGAAATAAGTTGGAGGCAGAGACTGAAATAGATCCAAGGAGCCATGATTCACAGTCTGTACTTTAACTGCTTTGCAACATAAGGGAAACACCTTGACTGCTCATCAATATTTAGGTAACTAGCCAAGTTAAAAAGAAAAAAAAATCTTGGAATTGCCCAAAGGCTTTAGTTGTTGATGCTTCTGTTTATAAATGTAGCACTTTTCCAGACACATAGGTTACTTCTTGAGTTAGTTGCAACAAACAGAAGAAAATGTAAGAGGAAAGACTCTGCTTTCAGAATTTCTGTTTTACATGACTTCAGCTGCGCACCATCACATCTCACTGCCTCCCAAGCTTAAGAGGCAAAAAATGCCTCCCGAGCATAGGAGGAAAAAAAGTGAGCTTCCTCCTCCCGCTCCCATCCCGCTGATCAGAACCTCCCTATCTCTCCCAGGGCCTCCTGCCCGCCACAGGTTAGCTGTTCCACAGCGTGCAGGAGGCATTGCGGGGGGAGAAGCGAGGGCAGGGTGCGCTTGGAGAAGGGGGTGAAATGGAGCAGGAAGAGGTGGTGCGGGGTAGGGTTTATGGGGAAGGGGTGGAGTGGGGGCAGGGCAGGGTGGAGGCAGGAAGAGGTGGGGTGGGGCAGGGGCTTGGAGGAAGGGGTGGAGTGGGAGCGGAGCCTGAGACAGAGCCACAGTGTTGAGCACTGCCCAGCACATTAGAAAGTTGGTGGTGCTGCTCCCAAGTATTTATGAATTTACTCTCACAACTCCCCTGTGAGGTAGGAAAGTATTATTATCACCATTTCTCACAGGCGGAACTGAGAGACACACACTCCGAGAATCCAGATGAGATTCTGCCACCCTTAGTCACAATGCATAATACGTTATTCTGCAAAAAGTCCCACTGAAATCAGTGGGACTATTTGAGGAATAAAGTACTGTTCGCTGTGACTAAGGGTGGCAGATTCTGTCCCAAAGGGGAAGTCAATGGACTACTCCTATATGTAACCGTTCAACAATATGAATAAGAGGTACACAAGCTGATCCTGACTAACGTCCTCACCGTCACACAGGAAGTCTATGGCAGAGCCAGGAATTGAACCCAGATCTCCTAATGCCTTACCCATAAGAGAATCCTCTCTCAGATCTGTCACTTTGTGTCTTTCAGTAACTAGGGCATTCCCAAATACCTGGGATATCACAGCATGCTAATCATTTGTAGAAATTAAGGGAAGGAACTAGGGAAAAGGGGAGCAAGGAGGATGGAATTAAAGAAGTATAGATGCATTTCTGTTTCACGCCATACTATTTGAAAGCTTGTTTGCAATGCTTTAGTTATTTGCACATGGTGGTGAAGGGGGATGAAGCCTTTTGTGGTGAGAGTCCAGGTCCATCCACTCCTGAGAAAATGTTTTGATAATACATGCTAGTGAGAGCAATCTGGTACATTCCACAGGCAAAAAACCCTTTTCTTAAAAAATTCAGGGATAAATTCACCCCAAGGCAGAATGGTTTAGCAGTATTAAGGAGAGGGATGAACTCAGGCACAGGCAAAGAAATCCTCCTCAAATCAACAAGAGTACTGCTTACCTGTACTAAAATTTTCTTTTAACTTATAACAGACTATGCTATGAACAGATATTTTTTCCTTAGATCATGTGGTTCAAATAAATCACAGCAGTCAAACAGAAGCATTTCCACTTAGCCAGGATCCTGAACTTTCAGGAAATTACAATTCTGCATGTCTGATCATTATGGAAATTGATTTTTTTTTTAAAGATAACCAAAAGTACATTAAACATAGGCACTACATTTGTACAAGCATTCTACATTTAGGTTAATTATTTAAAACCAGATTTGACCAGCTTTTAAAGGTCCCTGGCTATTTGTTCACATCTTTTGGGTGTAGAGCATTTAACTGTTAGGTCCCTTAGACTCAGCCTGCCCTTTCTGTCTGTCACTGGTGCTAATGTGATTCCAGCATTCAGATCTCACCTTCAACTCCTGTGGTTTGGATAATCCACAATAATCAGAGCTATGGTTTGCAATTATGTACACCCACATGATGCTATATTGTTGCATTATGTAGAAATTTAGGATGCAATATAGTACAAGTGTTATATTATGAAAAATTAAATAATCAATGCTATTCTGAGAGAGAAATTCAGAACATTGAAGTAAGTGGGAAGCAACACAGTTTATTAAAGAAATTACACTGTATACAATTATTAACTTGAATTTCAGGCTGGTTAATTGGGAAGGTTGAAGGTTCCCCTATTATGTTATTTCTCATTTTACATATTGATTTGATTTCATTTCATGCCCACCATTTACCTTTTTTCTGTTTCTAAGAAGATGAGCCAAGTACAGTTGTGATCAGAAAAGTGACTGTAAAATTGGTACCTTCTAACTCAACAGATTTGCCTTCCTCATGTATATTATGGATCAAATCTATTGTCTTTATTTTTTAAGATTGAATTAAAAAAAATACTTTTTTCCTCAATCTTGTTAACACTGCAAAATCAACACAGCGTTCAAAGAAAGTGAGCCGGATACTGTTATGTCTCATGCATCACCATCAGAATTACTGAACATTCCAACTGCAGAATCTTTATTACCATGGTTGAAAAAGTCAGAAAGAGTACAAATTGACTTTTAGATTCTAAACTGAGTTTGTAAATCTAGCAGCTAGGGAAAAAAACCTCTTACTTGTAAATAGAGTAAATTTGATCTGGTTTTCATTAACAGACAATAAACACAGAACCCCATGATGACAATTTTACAGCAGCTTTTAGAGAACATTTTCTAGTAAAAATCAATGCAAAATAATGACATTTCATTTGCAACAGCTTTACAATGCCTAAGTCTCAGTTTAGCTTTCTCTGAGTTCAGAGCCAGCAGCAGGACATTTCAAAACACTGTCTTTGAAATGAGTTTATGACACTGTTCAGCCACCATACTCATCTAGGAAAAAAATGAAGCTAAGAAGTTGCTCAGATTGTACTGAAACTCTAATGCTGCCTATTTTTAAATGTTACTACAGTGGCCGATCCTTTTGATGTGGGCTCCCCCCACGTCTCAACTAATCCAGCTAGCACATGTTAAAGTAGAACATGCCATGTGTCCACTAGTTTTAGAACATATTAGCTGGGACATTCCAGCTAACGTTCTTAAAAAACAACATATTTTATCCTAGCCTAGACATAACCCAGTTGTCTTCAAGTGTTACCCCCGTTCAGAGCATGTTGCAAAGATCCATTCTGGGCTTGACAAAGAGTCTGACCAAAAGCCCCGTGAAGTCAATGGAAAGACTCCCACTGACTTCATGGGCTTTGGATCAGGCCAGAAAAACAGATTACACATAGATTACTGCAGCAAGATCCACATCTTAGAGGAAGCACATACACCATGATATTTATAGAACCCTCACTTTGATGCATGATGAAGTGGATTTTAGCCCACGAAAACTTATGCCCAAATAAATGTGTTAGTCTCTAAGGCCTGGTCAACACCGGGGGGAGGGGGGAAATCAATATATGTTACGCAACTTCAGCTATGTGAATGTTACAAATAATGTTACAAGCTATATTTAGTCTGTAGTATATTATGGAAAATGTAGCTTTACTTTTTATCTTATATTTGTTTTGCTGAAGAAAATGAAATAACAAAAAGCAAAAAAACCCCAAAACAAACACCCAAAAGTAATAGAAGTTAATTACTCAAGAAGACTGGCCACACAGAGCTCACGTAGCTGCGATTCTGATTTATCTGGAGCTGATGAAACATATCCTCTGTAACGGGTTTAAAAACACTGAGACTTTGCATGGCTCACATGTTGCACAGATATGAATAGGATCAATTTACATTAGGGGCTAAAGATCACGAGTCCTGGGGGCATTTTGATCAAACTTAGTACAGTATAATGCACAGGTACAAGAGAAAGTAGGGTTGTTGGTTTTTTTAATGATAGCAGTGGGTTTTGAAGTTAAACAGAAGAAAATAAGATGCTTCTATCATGTGTGAGAAGCATTTCAGGTTTGCTGGGGGAAGGCCAAGATAACCTGAGCCTCCGGGACAGACCAGTATACACTAAACAGGAAAGCTCAGGAGGGCAGACTCAGCAGACTGAGGCAGACACTGATATTAAGGCCTGGTCTTACCTAAAACTTAGATCAACCTAGCTACATCACTGAGGGCTGTGAAAAATTCTGTGCCCTAAGCACAGTACATAGGTCAACCTTACTCATAGTGTAGATATGGCTAGGTCAACAGAAGGATTCTTCCATTGACCTAGCTACCTCCTGTTGGAGAGGTGGATTACTTACATCAACAGAAAAACCTCTTCCACGGATACAGTCATACCCTTAGACATCTGTTAGTTGCTCTGACCCTTAGTCCTTCATACAAAAAGTTCCTTAGCAGAGAAGAGGCAGACCAAGGAGCCTGCAAATATATAATGTCCTCTACCCTATCTGGTCCTGGCCTCCTCCTGACATGGTCAGTCAGAGGATATTGTCCTGGAGAAGAGTTTTCAATAGCCAAGCTCCCTTCAGAACTTAGCCAAGGCAGAATGTGAAGCAGTCCTCTAAACCAGACACTTAGGCTATGTCCACACTTACGGCAGTGTATAGACTACAGGCACTACACGTGTAGCTACATGCTGCAGTGAAAGGCAGGCTGTGTCCACAGTTGTCACTGTGGCAGTGAAAGGCTTTAGCAGTGAGGTGGCAGCAGGACACTATACTGCTAAAAATAGCAGTATAGATGTGCTTGGGTGTGTAGAAAGCCACGTAGGGCACATACCCTGGGGGTTCAGATGTGTAGGGCATTCTACTCACGTAAGTCATGCCTCACCACTTCCACTGCTATTTATACCCACAGTAGCTGGATGTGCAGAGTCTGTACTCTACATGCATAAATACAGGCACACCTTGAAACAATCTCTTGTAGGTCTGAAAGGAAGACAAAATTAATGGGGATGTCACTTGGGAGGCTGCATCTGAATGGGGAAGAGTCTCTTCCATGCAGTTGCCGATCAACAGGTATCAGCTGAAAAATCATCTGTGACTAAAAATTAAAGCCCTCCTATACTGGAAGGAAACTCAAACTTTGGTGCAAGAGTCCTTTAGACCTCACCTGATGTACCCAATAACAGAAAAATAATTAGCATTATTCCAACATATAAACTATATAAAATTGCCATGTTGTCATATGACTGTTTTCAGCCAATGATAATTCAGGAATTCTCATTGCCAAAATCTACAATAGACCAAATTCTGTTCTCATTTACACCAGTACAACACTATTGTCCACAGTACGGGCAAAAGTGAGGGCAGGAGTTTGGCCTAAATTTATACTATTAAACATTTTTATAAGGGCCACCACTTCATCAAAAACATTAGGAGCTGTGGGTGTTTAGTACCATCCGACTAATGGGTATCCCCAATCCCCATGGGTATTTCCTTAGTATTAAAATGATATTTGATGGGGTTGGATAGATCTGTCATTTTTGTGCAAAGAGGCTTTTTAGATTTAGCTCTTATGTTTAAATGCATTTCATTCCAATCCTGGAAATCATGTGTGATGAAATATTCATCAATGGAAGATGTTTAGACACATTTAATTTTGGAAGAACAATGAATCCCCTTCTGCCCTTGCTTTTTTACCCTAGTTATTAAGGTATATACAAATCATAACAGAGAATGTCCAGTAATAGAAAAGCATAATTACAACACACAAGGAATGAAAGCCTGCTCTATGTACAAATGACCTTTTGTTATTCTTGGCATTACCACTGATCTCTGCACCCAGTGTGATTTTGCCAGTAGACAAATTCAGGTATATCATATGTCTGGTTACAAAATAGATTAGCATGAATCTGAAATTCTGCCTTTACATTCCACAGGGGTATGCAAGAGCAACTGGAGTAATACTTCATTTGCAGTGATCTTACTAAAAGTGAAAATATCTTGGCACATATCTAGATCAAAAATTGGTTTATTTGTTCAAATAACACTTTGTACCAAGTCTAAGAATAGGAAAAGTGAGACATGGAAAAAAGAGGGTTTAAACAAGAAATCTGGGTATATTAATGTCATTAAAATGAACTAACTTCCATAACTAGACTTCTTGTTTTTCCTGACCATTTTTGAGCTAGAAAACCACTTCTCGTTATTTAAACAAGTATTATTCCTGAGGTATTTTTGGAAAGGTAAAAAAAAAAAAAAGAGTCTGGGCTAGATTCATAGATTCCAAAGCCAGACCACTGTGATCATCTAGTCTGACCTCCTGTGTAACACAGGCCATAAAACTCCCTCAAAATAATTGCTAGAGCAGACTTCTTAGAAAAACATCCAATCTTGTTTTAAAAATTGTCAGAGATGGAGAGTCCACCATGACCTTTGGTAAGATCTTCCAATGGTTAATTATTCTCACCGTTTAAAATGTATGCCTGATTTCCAGTCAAAATTTGTCAAACTTCAACTTCCCACCATTGGATCATGTCATATCTTTTTCTGCTAGATACTAAACTCATGATGCCACATAACAAATAATCTGGTTAGGGACAATTTTTAAATAGCTGATATTTAACCCCTGGGTTACAGAAAAGTTGCACATTCACAATGCTTTTGGGGCGCCCACCTTACAAGGTATTTAAAACATCCTGACCAACGTGGGAAATGAGGATGCTCAGTAGCTCACCAGTTCTGCGATACGAAAGAATAGCAGAAATTCAAAGTTTCATTCCATCATCTTTTCTTGGACTCTCCAAGGTGTGAAGCAATTACATAACCTTTGAAAAGCCAGTATCTACAAAATATCCACATTTAAGAACTTGTATCCCCCTACACTACATTTACTACACATATCTCTTTGATAGTAGACTTGCATTCAACTGAAAATATGATAATTGTCAAGATGCTAATGCAAATGTTTGTTGGTGGTCAACAGGGGACATCCCATTTATCTCCCTCACTCTATTATCTCCAATAATCCTGGGCCATGAAAATATGGTAGGGGGTGGAACAGACTGGTGAAAGTCATATGTCTCATCCAGCGTGCAGAGTGTACTGGCCATTTCCAATACAGAGCAGAACTGTGATCAGTAAAATGAGTCAAACACATTTTATTTTGACCACCTTGCAAAAAACAAAGCAGTTTATGGTCAAACCAGCTCCCAAATATTTTACAGGACCTTATGGAATAATTAAACCTTTTACAATAAAATACATCGTTCTCTCTCCCCCATATTTATGACTATGGAAAATAAAAGTCAATGACACCAAAAAGGAAAAAAAAGGGTGCGTGGTAATATCATTTTTCTTGGTTGAAATGTAAACATTTTTTAGAAAACACTTCAAACTTGATAAAACTTGGCTATATTTCTAACTTGTGTTCTCAGCAATGGTCGAGAGTTGGCAGTTGGAAAGACACATTAGTTATCAAATTATTACTCCCCCTATCATGAGGTATAAAAGGTATACAAGTCCTGAGAGACTTTGTAATTTTGATACTGGATCTAACATACTGCTCATTATGAAGTGGGTTTAATCTGAAGTTTCTCAGATACTTTTAGCAGCTGAATATTCAAGAACAAGCGTGCAAGAAATTAGAATTAAGACTTCCAGATCTTCTGATTAAACAGTGAACCAAGCAGTTATGACAGTTTATAAATGGAAAAATTAATTGACTGTATGAAGGGACACTGACATTCAGATATATGTATTCAACTTTCACTGAGAACAGTGAGATTTGTGCAAATATCTCAGAGAGCTACCTTGGCCAATAGGCTTTACCACCTATAGGCAACAATATTTCTTCCATTTCTGTTTTTCCTTTGGCTGTCTAAAATACCAAGCAACATCTTCGGTTTACTTTTCACAAGATCAATTTTTTGTTTGTTGTAGGCTGAACTGCTGTTATCCATTATATAACTATGAACCAGATTCTGATCCCCTTACACACTTTGAACAGCACCTTATTCCTCAAGAAATCCCACTGGAGACAATGGGGATTATTTGTGGAGGAGACAATGGGGATTACTCGTGGAGTAAACTGTACTTGTACTTGAGTAAGGATAGAAACACTTGACACAGTATTTGGACACTGGCAGTTATATGGTTTTAGGGATGGGTGATTTTGTTGCTAAAGTACAGAACAGGGGTTATGCAAAGCTCTGCTCCAGACTTCCTCGTGTAACCTTGGGCAACTCAATTGAGGGAAAACGTTCAAGGGTGCATAAGATAGTCAGGCACCTAATTCTTTAATGTTTAAGTGCAACGTAAGTGTGATGTATCCTCCGTATTAACAGTACTATTAAAATATCTTTATGCTTACCTTTCCTGTCAGGGTGTGTGTGTGTATAATATTAGAACCCCCCTACTGACTTCTCCCGTTGGCACAACTCGTATTTAGAGCTGATTTCTACTCCCCTTTCTTTATCTTTTCTAACCTGATTCTCACATACCCTTTTTGTTCTGGGATGTCCTCCAGCAGCATGTAAAGAAAATCCTGGAAAAGGAACAAAAGCACCACAATTAATATCTCTATCAAAAGATTACACTGTGTCTATGTCACTAGCAATAGAATTTAAACAGCTGCAGATAGGAGAATGATAAGAAAGAAATTTATGTCTCATCTATATTATTACTTTGTTCAATTGTTTAGACAACATATATTTTGTCTGTCAGTTTCCCAACCCAGTCAAGCTGAAAGGTTTTACAAGTTAAAAGAAAAAGAACCTGAAAACACTGCTCACTGTTTTAACACAATCCTACATTCTGTCTTTATTGAATCTATTTCACACAAAAACAAAATTACATTAAAAGAACTTTAATTAAGGTTGCAAATTCTCGAACCCAAAACTTAGGAAAAGTTAAGCAATGCTGAAATTAAGGCTGCCTATGCAACCTTACTTTGGCCTCCTGATGTGTCTGCATTGTGATATAGTCTTTAATTACACATTCACATATTTCCTGGCCCCAAAAAGGCACATCCTTGAAGTGTCAGGCAACCTTAATAATAGGTGGTGCAACCAGCCCTGTCTAGAATAATACAGTTCATTCTCTTTATAAAGTTACCCCTAGCATACCGGAGGTATTCTGGCACTCATCCCTTTAAACATAATCTCATTCTTTATAACAATCACTTTGATACAGAATCACTTTGATACAACACACTAACTACTTGGGCTCTCTCAAGGAGCTTTCAGGAGAGAAGCATTATTAAAAATAACTCTCCATTTTTACCATCTATTTTTAACTAGCAGTAAATCAAGTTTGTTAATATTAAAAGTATCTTACTGGGGACAGGTCTATTAGCCTAGTGATGCTGTGCATTGCAGCACAGATTGCTTAGTATGATTCCTGAAAATGAGCTCTTGCTCCCTTGGCAAAGAGCATTGTATTGAAGGCAGCAAGCTTGATTCCTAGGGAATGGGGGTATTCAATAATAACCCTGTTTTGCTGAATTCTGATCACATTGTTAAAGGAGAGGGAGTACCTAGTTCAAAGTGTCAGTAATGGAATAAACCTTTCCACTTTAAATCAGGTCAAATTCAGGCCAGGTCACTACTGTTGTCCAAAAGATTTTACCATTTGTTGGCATCATTACAGCTGTGACAGGGATGATACAAATCTGATTGAAAGTATTCATTCTATATAAATGGCACTGAGTAACTTCAAATGTTAATCTAGCCAGATCCCTTGATCTGCTATCTCATCAGTGTTTTATAACCTATTATTAGCTGATATCTCTTGTCCTACTAGTGTTTTCACATTGTATGTATTATAGTCTCAGTTACTGTGAGACAAAATCTCTACTTTTTGATTCAGGCTCTTCTTGGTTTTCCAAGAAGATAATGAGAGGAAATTAAGAAGAAGAAAGACAATACATATTCATCTATTAACAATAAAGCAATACCTATCATTTTACAATTTTCCTTGAAATCAGGATGTTTCTATTGTTCTGTAAGTATTATACAAATATTTGATTTAGAATTGAAGTTTATAATGCATGTATTTCAGGGTTCTAAAGATAGGCATTTAATACTACAAAGAAGGGTAACCACAAATTAGCACCTACACAGCATAGGCACCACCTATTTCTTAGGGCAGGAGTTCTCAAACTGGGGGTTGGGACCCCTCAGGGGGTCACAAGGTTATTATATGGGGGGTTGCAAGCTGTCAGCCTCCAACTCAAACCCTGCTTTGCCTCCAGCATTTATAATGATGTTAAATATATTAAAAAGTGTTTTTAATTTATAAAGGGGGTCGCACTCAGAGGCTTGCTATGTGAAAGGGGTTACCAGTACAAAAGTTTGAGAACCACTGTCTTAGGGGGTGTGGTAAACTGACTGGGAGCCAGAGAGGCAAACAGGTGGAGCAGGGACTGCAAGCCAGTAAGTGAGGGAAGACTGAGATTGGATGAAGAGCTAGAGGAAGGCTAGAACTGGCTGTGCAAGGAGATTGAGTACCAATGGAGCTGGGTGAAGGTGGTGTATAAAGAAGACAGATCTGCTGAGGAGTCAGGGTGCTGGTGGATAAATGGGACTGGTGTTTAAGGTGTTTGGGACTGAGATAAGAAGTCTGGGCACTGGCTAGATAAGGAGAATGGGACTGGGATGAGGAGCCAGAGGTGGAGAAGAGACAGGATAGGGGAAAGGACAAGTTGGAGGTAGAGGACAGAAAGATCTGTGATCACTAGAGCACTTCCTTTCCAGAGCCAGAATTCCAGAATTTCCGGAATTCATGAATCTTACCATTCCTCTGCTGTCTGCAAATATCTGTGAAACAAACTAGCAAAGTGTGTCTCATTCCCCTCTAGTGTCAGTCCACATAGAGAATTGCAGCCTATACTGCTATGTTACTCTATTAGCTCAAGCAACAGAGATCTGGCTGGTGAGTCCAAAGGTTCTACCATGCTGATTACTCATGTGGATGTCAAGATGATGCCATACAATGGAATTAATGTTTTTTCAGCTTGTTTTTTAAAATGTAGAAAATTAGACACAAAACATTAAATTAAAACAACATTATTAGGGTTGCAAAGTCAAGCACTCAATAGTTAGGAAATAATTCAGGCAACCTTAATTCTTGCTTTTCCTAACTTTTGAGTGTTTGACTTTGCAATCTTAATAATGTTTTTTAACGTAGTTTTTGTGTGTATGATTATAAATAAAGTGAATGTTCGCAGAGTTTATAGCAAGCATATCTACAGAGAAAGAAGTCTTTAAAAAGCAATGCACCTGTAGCTAATCAAAGTAATCTACGAGCATAGCATAACTTGATTAATTAGATTTAAAATGACACTCAAAGGTTTAGAACTAAAATGTAGGTTTTGCTTTAAACACGATTTTGATAAAACTTGATTTTAATAGATTTTTTCATTAATTTCATTGTTTTAATTTCAATAGGTTTTGCTTGAATATAAACATTCCCTTCACAGTATTAGCAATCAAAAATGGCAACAATGTGTTAGTGAATGTGAGAATCAGAATATGAAACTAATTGGACTGAAGTGAGTCATCTATTCCTGTGTTCCAACTTGTTTAAAGTACAAAAAGCAAACAAAGGTTCCAATCCTGCAATCTGCTCTGCACAGGGGGTCTCCTGAGCTATGTCGAGCCCCATTGACATCAATGGGTATTCACTCAAGCTCAGGGTCTTCAAACATGGAAAAGCTTTCAGGACTGGGGCTAAAGAGTATAAATATATTTCAGACCCCGATTTCTTTAAAAAGCAAATCCAGAAGTGTCTATGCACAAAAATGCTCATACCCTGGCATGTCTACATTTCCACCTCCAACTTCCACATTTGTATGAGCAAATGAGCAAGACAGACACATAACTTGCAGGTGTAGATACCCACTTATCATACAAAATTGTGATAATTGTATGGGTATACCTAAGTGTGCATGTGTGTGTGTATATGCATATACGTACACTTAGGCCTCTAGTCACTGAAAGTTTGCCTTTTAAAACTTTGTCATAACAAAATCTGGGATTTAAAAAGTGTTATTTGTTTGTTTTTAAGCAAGACTGTTTTTGTGCCACGCTAAATTAGAACCTAAGCAGAATGGGGGAGTAGTACAGGTCCTGGCTATTATTATAGCAGATGGAACTATATGAAAATGAAACTTTGCAAACTACTTGATTCCTAGTGTGTTCTTTTTCCTCCTCAAATTAAACAGTAGAATTAACTGCACTAGTGAAATTAGGAACTTGTACTCATTTCTATTTATTTCTATATCACTCCATTCATTATAAAATTTTAATTCAAAACAGTTACTAAATGAATTCTCCCATAGAAAGTAAAACAGAAGATTTATTTTTAAATCCTGCTAAAAGATTCCAGACTTGCTTTACTCATCTGTTGCTACTTCAACTAAAATAAACAAAAACTACGATTAAAAACATACTAAGCACTGGCAATCAAAACGAAGGAAAAAAAGCAAACCGATTAACGTTTCACATCTGAAGTCATTTCCTTGCACCTGCAGCTCTCATCTAGGAAAAACACTACAAATATCACTGAAAACAAGACTTGTATTCAGAAAGTAGATAATTATTTGCACTGTGAGTTTTTACTTTCTCTCTTCCTCAGAACTCTTAATGCTGGGAACGCTTACAACACAACATTTAAATGTACTACTTTGTTTTTGCCTTTGTTTTAAATTTGCCTTTGTTTTAAACCTCTTATTGCTTCAGTGGCGACACAATACTTATTCAAGAAAGAACCTGAATAAGAAAAGTTGGTAGAAAGTTTTAATTAATTACTTCTAATATCATGTATGCCTTGCTACAATTAAATGCCAAATACCTATACAAATGAAACATTAAAGTTGAGATTCTCAATACAGAGATCAAGAAATTCAGAATTAACCATAACTCTGCCTCCTTGCATTTTTATTACATAGTTATACAACAAAGATGGACCAATAGAGAATACTATTGTGTGTCTAGAAATGTACACTGATTGCTACCTAAGGGTAAGATCTAACTCCTACTCAATCCTTCCAGTAACTTTAGATTTGGATTTGGCCCCCAATGAACTGCTGAGAAAGTACCAGAAGTGTTGCAGTGGCATTGTGGCTCATTCCAGCCACCTCTGATTCCCAAATATAGACACGTATGACTGTTCAAAGCATCAAACTTCAGTGTGTCTTTCTGGTGTAAGAAAATACACTATGATTGGTGCATTTTTAAGAAAACATCCAAAACTTTATTATTTCAAAATCAAATATCTTCAAACAAAGGAAAGTCCGTTTCTCAATCTTGACTAATCACACGGCCAAGTTTGAAGTTTTAAAACAAAGTCTTTTTTGAGTTAATTATAGTAAAAAAAAGAGTCTTGAGAAATCTTAGATGTAAAATGACATATATTCACTCTCAACTTAAAAATGGCTCAACAAATTTTTATCAAACTACTACAAACATTTGCTTCTGGGATGAGAACAAGCATGAAATGTTTCATTTTGTGAGAGAACAGCTGGATACACTACAAATTCACATTTTACAGCAGAGCATTGGAGTGAGAGGGGAGATTACTAGTAGATTAGTAATACCACTGCAATATGATCTGGCTAGGATGACTAATAGCTTAATGCATTGGGACCTTCCAACATTTTGCAATATTTATGTAATCCACTAACTTAATTGATTTCCTGTCAGGCTAGTAGATCTAACTGCAACAAGCTGACTTTTTCTACCCCAATCCAATACTTTTCCTGCAGTCAAATTAAGGGCATTAGCCAGCTTCTTGCTTTCTTGCTATAATTTTCAAAAAAGCTTCCAGCTGGTGCTAACACTAGAGCACTGGTGTTCACAACTTGGGAGCCCTAGTGTAGACAAGTCTCCCACAGTGGATTGGTATTTTTTACTCTGTGCCAATTAAAATTTCTCCAAGGAAGTCTAATTGACTGGTATTCAAAACAGCTGCAAGCAGTGGGAACCTTATCTACCTTAGGGTGCCCAGTGTTCCCTCAAGTGGCAGAGCTGCACCTAGTGTACACAGGACTAAAGAATGGGTATAAGTACTACTAGCTTGTTCTTTTACTGGAGCAGTTAGAGTCACGGAATAGCTTTTCCCAGCTTTCTTCTTTGGCTGCAGCAAGGTACAATATGAGACTTGGTAACTCTGCATAGAAAGAGTTAGCAGTTAGGCAGCAAGTCTCTTCCCTTCTTCAGGCCTGGCTTTAAAAAGAATCATCTCCTTTCAGAGTGGATCTTAAGGCCCCCTTACCAGTCACTATTTTTCCTGCACTTGCCGATTACCCAGTTTAACTCAGCACATAACTGCTGCAATGTGCTTGCAATGTTCCAAATACACATAGAAGTCCAGAATCTTGAAAGTCCAATGCAACAAATATAAATGCAGGTTCTGTTCCCATGCCACCTTCAATGTATTTAGATGAAATTATCTTTATCATATCAAAGTCTGATACTGGTACTTGTACCTGAATAAATGGGTGCACATGAGTCAGTCTGACAGCAATGCAACTTCAAGGCACTCAGACAACGCCACAGTGATGACTGCACAATAGAGTATACACTATTGCGGGAGGGATAGCTCAGTGATTTGAGCATTGGCCTGCTAATCCCAGGGTTGTGAGTTTAATCCTTGAGGGGGCCATTTAGGGATCTGGGGCAAACAAAAATTGGGGATTGGTCCTGCTTTGAGCAGGGGGTTGGAATAGATGACCTCCTAAGGTCCCTTCCAACCCTGATATTCTATGATTATAAGATCAGACACAGTATCTCATATCAATTACACTAAGAACCAATTTCTGTTTCCATTGATTTCAATGGAATATTTGCCACTGACCTCAAGGGAGTAGGACTGCATCCTTTCAGTATATACATAGTATTTAGTTTTTACTGCTAACAGCTAATGGGAATTTATATTTAGTTCAAGTTGCAGAGGTCTGTACTTTTGGAGCAGGATGATCTCAATTTATACCCCTTGTTGCCATGAAGTGCTGAATAATAATACATACATACACACATATCACTTGTAGAGCACTTTTAATGCAAGGTTCCAAGTGCTTTCTAAAGGACAGTAAATATCATCTTCATTTTACAGGTAGGGAAAATGGCGCACAAAAATGATGTGCGACTTGCTTTAGGAAAAATGGAGTTCATGTTGGAGCTTAAAACAGAATCCAGGTTTCCTGACTTAAGTGTCCTGTGTCCTATCCACATTTTAAATTTCCAAAAGCAGTGATTTAAATAGTCAAACAAAAAATAAAAGTCACTTATTTTTCAACAAACTGGGCAACAAGCATCAGCAGAGTACCTGAGAAAGGATCAGTTGTCCATGAAACTTCTGCACAAACTTTCTTAAAAATTCAAAATATGTAGCCTCTCCAATTCTCTTGGCTAGAGATTGCAGAAGGAAATAGCCCTGGAAGAAATCAGTACCAAAGACAAAGATGATGCTATTAATTAAAGGATACACAAAAATAAGTGTTTATAAAATGTGTTGGTAACATCAGCTTCAGTTAGGTCAGTTTCACACTCTTACCTTCAAGTAATGAACCTGCATGAAGATTTTTTCTGCATTAAGACCGTGTTTGATTATGCATGTTCCAGACTCACTCACTTCTCCTGTGTTCTCTTTGTTTGGCCTAAAATGATTGCAAATCGATTACATTTTTGATAAGTGAGTAAAGAACTAATACATTACAAACTTTCATTGCCCAAAATGATGATAATAGGTTGGTATCTTCAGACACTACTCACTAGTGCATTAGTCTCCGTTCTACTCTGGAAATTAATTTGTGCTAAATAGCTTAGTGGTTCTTAGATGGGGGTCTGCAGCCCACTGGGGACTGCGAGCCATTTCAGGGAGTTTGCCAAGCAGGGCCACTTGGAGCCCTGGGCCTGAAGTTAGGAGTTCTGGTGCCCTTCAGGGAGGAAGCCCTGAGCCCAGGTACCCCACGGGACTGAAGCCCTGAGCTCTGGCACCCCACAGGACTGAAGCCCTGAGTTCTGGTGACCTGAGCCCTGACAGAAGCTGCCCCACTGGACTGAAGCCCTAAGCTGCCCCCACAGAGATAAAAATCTGAGAACCCACCCTGTGGGGCAAAACCCTCATGCCTTCTGTCCCACGGGGCTCCTGAGCACCCCGCCCCAGCCCTGCAGGACAGAAGCACCCCCTGAGGCTGAAGCCCAGAGCCTCTGCTCCCTCCCATCCCCACCCCCACCCCAGCTCTGGAGTTTTTATTGCATGCTGGGGGAGGGAAGCTTTGAAAGAAAAAGGTTGAGAGTCCCTGAAATAGCTTAGCTAATGTGAAAAGAAGTAGAAATACCAAGAAATGTATCCTTCTAATGTGATTTTGTGTGTGGCTGCACAAACAGCTGAGGTTAAACTGAAAGCCAACACTGAGCTGGTATATAGTACTTGCTCTTCCCTCCCAGACATGACATCATATTGCCTGGCATTTAATTAAGAGATACTACGTAGACAGCAGTGTTGCATTATGAACAAAGGCAGACAAAAAAGACAGAGATATTTGAGATGGAGGTATATGGGAAGGAAGGATATTGAACTCATTACACCCAGCTACATATTTCACTTTTCATACCTGAACACAGCTTAACAGCTCACAAGACTACACCTGCAAGAATGAATGGCCTCTTTCATCTACATTTAATACACTACAGAAAAGTATAAGCCTTCCATTCTTTTTCTTCTTTGGTTTGTCATTTTGTGTGCATGTCAGCAAAAAAACCCCAGAGCTCTGAAAGACAGAGCCTGCCACACAGAGCCTTGGGGATTCTCAGTCAGACAGACAGCAATATCCAGAACAAATTCAAACTACGTTAACTCTTTAGTATTGGGTCTTCAGATTGCCAAGCCTCAATAGGCATGACTGAAGCATATACTAGTTATTAGTGCCTAGCAGTCCTAGACGTTTAATCACAGAGAAAAAAAACTAAAGAAAAATTATGCAAAATTTCCCCCCTCTTCTGTAAATGGGGTCTTCCATACCACAGCCACAGTACTGAAGTAATAATTCTTCCTCATCTTCAAACTTCTTTCCAAGAGGTCCCACACTGAAGCCACTGGGTGGCCAAGGAGGACTAGACAGCACTTCTTTAGGAGTCTATCAATATGACTGAAAAAAATTCTGGAGACTTTAAATATAGTTTTAGTATGAGTGAAAGGTGGCAAACTAGCAGTTCTGGAAACTCAAGCCCTATTTTTCCCCTCCACAAAATAGGGACAGCACAGGCAGCAGCCGTCCAAGCTTCCTTTTAAACACCATTAATATGTCTCTGAGGGACCAACTCTAAGAGTCAAGTCTCGATACCCATTTAAACCTTGGTCTCTGCTTTGATTGCTAAGAAAGATTAATACAAGCAGCTAATTTTACTTAATCCAATGAACAGACAACAAATATTTTTGGTTACTAATAACCAGTCATTATCCACCTAAAGATGAAAGGGACATATCTCATTACTAGTCCTCTGAGCCTTCCCTTCCCGTAAAGCGTGTGCATGTGTATTTAAGAACAATTAAACAAACAGAACTTAATCCGCATTCCATAATTCACTTAGTACAACCTATCTCAGTGATTCCCAAACAGTGGTACATGAGAGTGTTGTAAGTGGTATGCCAGACACTCTTGAAAAGAAATTGTTCAGTTTCAAATCAACAGTGGTTCATGAGCTGCGGCTTGCCAGAAAGTGGTTGAGAAACAAAATGCATGTGCGTGGACGATTTTAGCCATAATGGTGAACAACATTCACCAACAATGCTGGCACAATAGTTTTATTAGCCGTGTGTTGTGCGCTGTGGCTGTGCAGATGGGCACTGTGCTCTGATCTAGTGCATAGTGAGCTGGATTTCTACTGAGCCTAGCCTTCAGCTTGTGCCACATTGCACAGCTCAAGCCATGAGGCAAACTTGCAAAGCCCTATGCCACATCACCAGAGCTCCTTTTTTCTGAAAAAGAACATGCGTACAGTGCTAGTTCAGAGTGTAGGCAAAACTTGCAGCTGCAAGGACTCCCAAGACTTAAAGGGCATGCTCCAGGAAGCTGCTGCAGAGCATGCTGCAGCTGTAACCTGTGCCTTACAGAGGCTGCAGCCTGGCCCCTGCTAGGCTGCGAGGCAGGGGACATATGGGGAATTCTCTCCCGTCTCTGCAGGGAAGTTGGGGATGGGGGTGATTGGTCGGTCTGGTGAATAAAAGCCTAGATACAGGACTGGCTCTTCAGCAGCAAAGCAGCTGGTCTGCTGCAGTTGGAGTCTTCTCCAAACAGGATGAACCCCTGTGCAATTTGCCTAGCACTGCAAGCATCCAGGGGGCGGGGCCCTGCTTGATTGGGAGTCAGACTGGCGGAGAAGCAAAAAAGGCTTCATGGGGCTGAAACTGCCTGATACCCAGGTAATGCCCCTAACTTCCAGCCAAGACGCCCCCAACTCTCTACCTCTTCCCTCCTCTGAGCTGCCTTCCATTTTACACACACGCACCCTTCTCATTAATGGCACTTTCTTTGTTTTCTCCAAGATGCTTCGTATTTTTCTTGATTTAAATTTTGTAAAAAGAGAACCAGACTGAAATTTGGCTCAAATTCAACAATAATCAAGATAAGAATTAGCAAGAGCTTCAAACCTAAATTAGACAAGTTAAAAAAAAAAAAAAAGATCAACCCATTGAATGTACTTCAGTGACATACCAAAAATGTCAGCAGGAGGCTCAGGGCTTTAGCCCTTTGGGGCAGGGGGTGGCTCGGAGCTTTAGCGCCGTTGGGTTGGAGGGCTCAGGGCTTCAGCTCTGAGGGTGGTTTTGCCAGGGCTTGGAGCCCCAAGCCTCAGCCCCATGGGACGCCTGGGCTTTGGGATTCCTGCTTGGCAGACCCCCTGAAATGGCTCACGGCCTCCCCAGTGGGTGACCGACCCCTGCTTGAGAACCACTGGGTTAGGGCACTCACCTGGGATGTGGGAGACTGAGGCTCAAGTCATTGCTCCGCCTGATCCTGAGCAGGACTTCAACCTTGGTCTCTTACATCCAAGGTAATCATGGGCTATTCTGGGGAGGTCTCTATCTTGCTCTCTATTTTATTTTATTTTTGGTTTCACTCCGCATCAAAAAGAAAACAAATATTAAAGCCTCACAATTTTTCACTGAACTGTATTCTTGTTTTTTGGATAGCCCTAACATGTTAAGCTTCTTCGGGCATTTATTTTACTAGAGAGTCCATGAGTACTTAAGGTAGGCCTATTAATGCACAAAAAGAAGAAGTAAGCATGTGGTACTTCAAACATCAATTTTTCAAGCAGGTGGTAATGATCTAGTAAAGTTTGGGAACCAGTAGTCCATCTAACCCAAAGTCATTTTTAATATGCAAGTATTCAGAGCATTACATTTCATACAGAACTAGGAATTATTGTAAATCAAAAGACAGTCAAAAGGCATTTTCTAACAGAAACATGCCTGTGGTTCAGACGAAGTGCATCAAACCCAAAATGTGTTTTTGTGACACATTTCTGGTTTGATTAATTGGCATTTTCTAATGAAACCCCATTTCATCTGAAAATTCCTGGGTCCCACAAGGATCAATTCTCAGTCTGATCCTATTCAACACCTACATACAGCCACTAGGTGAACTGGTCAGATGACCTGGACTCGAGGACCAGAAATATGTAGATGACACAAAACTCTACCCATCCTTCCCCACATACAATCATACCACTAGCACCAAGATAGCCAAGTGCTTGGATCAGATCGGGTCATGGATGAAGAAGAGCTGGTTGAAGCTAAACCTGGGCAAGACAGAGGTGATAGTGGTGGACAGAGGAAAGCATTCTGAAGAGTTTACAGTCATGGTGCAGTCTCCTTTTGTTGAAGGTACACACCCACAATTGGTCAATTCAGTCTGTAGCTTAAGGAATGCTCCAGGACTTTTCACTGATGCTAAGTTCCCACATAGTTGCATCTTGAGTAAGGATCCGATTCTGTCATGGAGGTCACAGATGCCGTGACTTTCCAGGACCTCTGTGACTCCTGGGGAAGGGCTAGAGCAGCGGCTGGGGTTGGGTCAGCACCCCTGGGGCTGGAACAGCTGACAGCTAAATTCCCTCTAAGCTGCATGGCTGCACATCAGGCTATCAATAGCCATGCAGGCACATAGCCACAGGGGCCTGGACTGGAGAGGAGAGAGGTAGGGGGCGGCAGGGCTGCGGCAGGGAGA
Organism: Macrochelys suwanniensis; assembly: GCA_033296515.1. Classification (NCBI taxonomy): domain Eukaryota; kingdom Metazoa; phylum Chordata; order Testudines; family Chelydridae; genus Macrochelys; species Macrochelys suwanniensis. Next base: position 45,231,789 of record CM065780.1, on the reverse strand, counting down.
GATGCCTCTTCCTCGGCCCCAGAGCTGCTGCAGCCAGGGAGAGGCGCCTCTCCCCCCGGCCCTGGAGCTGCCATGGCTGGGGAGAGGCGCTCTCCACTAGCCCCGGGCTACTGCGGTGGGAGAGGGCTGGGGGGAGTCCTCTCTCCCTGCCACAACCCGGGACAGCCTGCACCCCAAACTTCTCATCCCTGGCCCCACCCCAGAGCACTCCCAACCCTCTGCCCCAGCCCTGAGCCCCCTCCCACACTCCGAACCCCTCGGCCCCATCCCCGCCATTCATCACCTCCATATTGGTGCACATAACAAAATTCATTCTGCACATGGATATAAAAACTTAGAGGGAACATTAGTTGACAGGCAGTCAGCCCCAGGCCCACCGGAACAGCTAACCAGTGGTTGGCCCCAGGCCCAACGGAACAGCGGCCCTGGGCCTTCTGGAGCAGTGGCTGGGGTTGGATCAGCCCCCCCTGGGGCTGGAGCAGCAGCAGTCAGACCCTGCCGCAGGAGCAGTGAGACTGGAGTAGCTGCAAGTCCCCAGAAGTGCTCTATTTGTCCTCCCTCCCCAGGATTATCAATAAAAGTCTGGGACAGGTCGCGGGCTTCCGTGAATGTTTGTTTATTGCCCACGACCTGTGCCTGACTTTTACTAAAAATATCCATGACAGAATCTTTACCTTAATTATGAGTAACACTTTATCATCTCTGGTTGGCTAGGACAGTGGTTCTCAATCTGGGGTACGTGTAACCCCGGGGTACGCAGAGGTCTTCCAGGGGGTACATCAACTCATCTAGATATTTGCTTAGTTTTACAACAGGCTACATAAAGAGAACTAGCAAAGTCAGTACAAACTAAAATTTCACACAATGACTTGTTTATACTGCTTTATATGCTATACACTGAAATATAAGTACAATATTTATATTCCAATTGATTTATTTTATAATTATATGGTAAAATGAAAAAGTAAGCATTTTTTCAGTAATAATGTGCTGTGACACTTTAGTATTTTTATATCTGATTGTGTAAGCAAGTAGTTTTTAAGTGAAGTGAAACTTGGGGGTACACAAGACAAATCAGACTCCTGAAAGGGGTACAGTACTCTGGAAAGGTTGAGAGCCACTGGGCTAGGAGACACCATCCCATCTTGGCAAATGATGACCTAGTGTTAGTTATTCAAGCCTTCATCACTTCTCAGCTTGACTACAGCACTGCAACATACCAGAAGCCTTCAACACTTAGGAAAGTCCAACTAATACAGAAGGTTGCAGCACATTGCCTGAGCAATGCAGACTACCATGAGCACATCAAAGCAGTCCTGCACCCCCAACTCTGACTTCCCATAGAATACTGAAACAAGGTTTTGGTCCTCAATGACCTGGGCCAAGGGTATTAACAAAGGCCATCTAAAGCTCCAGGACGAAGACTCTCGTTGACAGTTTTGCTCTTCTAGCACAATAGAACTCTCTACAATAAGGATAAAGGTCATCTATTGAAGATACAGTGTTTTTTCAGGGGCCAACCTAAAACTGTGGAATGAATTCTTACAGAAACTAAGACCATCACAAAACCATAACACGTTCCACTCCAAATGCAAGGCACATTTTTTGACCTTGCATTCTCTAACAAACACAATGTGTGTGTGTATATATATATATATATATATATATATATATATATATAATTTTTAAAAAAATCCAAAACAACTCTTCATTGTACACAATTCTTTCCCTAAGGAGAGGATACGAGAACAAACATATGACAGATGTTAACCATGTTTCTTAATGTATTACTGGAATGCATAGGTGCCGACTTCCTCTCTACCCAGGGGTTGCACGATCCCCTCTCCATCCTAGACCTGTCCCAACTCCACCCCTTCCTCCAAGCCCCCACTCTTCCCCTGGCCCCACCCCACTCCACCTCTTCCCCCAAAGTCACACCCCCATCCAGGCTTTTCCCACCCCACCCGCCTGTACCCTGGCTCTTCCAACCCCCTCCCTGGAGGACGCCCAGTCCCCTCTCTCCCAGAGCCTCCAGCACGCCACTGAACAGCTGATCATGGCATTCAGGAGGTGCTGGCAGGGAGCGGGAGGAGTTGATTGGTGGGGGCTGCTGGTGGGCAGGAGGCACAGGGGGTGTGGGGGAGCTTGGCTGCTGGTGGGTGCTAAGCACCTGCTAATTTTTTTTCATGGGTGCTCCATCCCTGGAGCACCCACGGAGTCAATGCCTGTGCAGGAAGACACTCATTTACTAGAGTGATACATGTGGTAAAATGACTGACTGACGACACCATCAACTCCATCCACAGCACCCAATCTGGGAAACTCTTGCCAACCAACAAACACCTGAGGAGGTCCGCAAAGCAATTAAACAAATGAAGAACAAAAAAGCACCAGGTCCTAATGGCATACTAGCTGAAGTACTGAAAGTAGGCGGAGAAACACTGACTAACAAGCTTCATTTGCTGCTCCTCAAAATCTGGCGCACCGAAGAAATCCCCGCTGAGTTATGTAATATTAACATCATTACCATTTTCGAAAAGGGACAAGGGGCCAACTGTGGCAACTACTGAGGCATTGCCCTCCTCTCCATCGCTGGGAAGATTCTTGCTAGATTCTTACTGAATCACCTGCTTCCTCTTGCAAAGGAAGTACTTCCAGAGTCCCAGTGTGGCTTCAGACCATCATGAGGCACCACCGGATCAGCCAGGCAGATCCAGGAAAAATGTCAAAAACACCACCAGGAGCTGTATATGGCCTTTATCGATCTGACCAAAGCCTTTGACTCTGTCAACCGTGAGATTCTGTGTAAAATCGTGTCGAAGTTTGGCTGCCCAAGCAAATTTATCACTATTGTAAGATTCCACCATGACCAGATGACTGCCTCTATTCTGTGCAGTGGCTCTACCTCTGAGCCCTTTGTCATACAAACTAGCGTAAAACAAGGTTGTGTATTGGCATCCACCCTTTTCTCCATTTTCTTAGCAGCTATGAAAATGTTAGCCCAAGACCATTTGCCACAGTGCATTGGCATTCAACATCACACTGATGGCAACCTCTTCAACCTTTCCCGTCTCTGTGCCAGAACTAAAGTAATATCGGCAACAACAACCGAACTCCAGTATTCAGATGATCGTGCTGTAATTGCACACTCAAAGGAGGATCTACAAAAAGCCCTTAATTGCTTCTCTGAAGCTTACAAAAGCCTAGGGCTAACTCTGAACATCAGCAAAACAAAAGTTCTCCACCAGTCAGCTCCCAGTCAATCATCAGACCCAGCAAGAAAGATCTACATTGACAGAGAAGAAGTGGAAAACAGAATACTTTGCCTATCTTGGCAGCCGTCTCAGAGGGCAGACATAGATGTCAAGAATCCGCTGCGCCAACCTTGCCTTTGGCAGGCTGTCTGACCGGGTGTTCAACAATCACAACATCAGAACACACACTAGACTTTTAGTTTATAAAGCGGTTGTAATCCCAACTCTCTTCTACAGCTGTGAGACTTGGGTGACCTATAGAAAACACCTGAAAAACCTGGAACGTCAGCACCAGCATTTTCTTCGGAAGATCCTCAACATAAAGTTCGCCGCACTAATGCCAGTGTCCTCACAAAGGCCAATATCTTCAGTGTTGAGGCCCTGGATTATCCAGCACCAGCTGAGGTGGAGCAGGCACTGTGTGCACATGCCTGATGTATGCTTACCAAAACAACTGCTGTATGCCCAATTCACCAAAGGAGAAAGGAAACGGGGAGGCCAAAAGAAACGCTTTAAAGACATCCTCAAGATAAACATCAAGAGATGTGGCATTGACACCACACAATGGGAGACAGTAGCCCAGGACAGGGATAACTGGCAAAGACTTGTCAGAGAGGGAACATCCATTTTTGAGGGAAATCGCCTTGCCCTGGTTGCAGAAAAACGCCAGAAAAGACAGACAACTGTCACGCAGCAATCGTGGCACAACCCTGACTTCCAATACCACCTGCAATGTTTGCCAACGAGCCTTTGGCTCAAGGATCAGACTCTTCAGTCATCGAAGGACCCATAAAAAATAAACACCCATGAAAGAGATCATCCTTGACCTCTTGGGATCGCCGACACTTGCGCGCATGTGGTAAAAGAACTTGAATAGATTAGACTAGCCAATGGCTACTACTAGATAGGTGATCAAAATTAACTCAGTTTATTACTGCCCAGGGATCCCTGAAATAACCACCCCATCATGTTGCCATGAGTGGCAAACTTCTGCAACCATCTGCTGTGGCTTTAAAGTGTGGATTTTCATATTAGGACAGCCTTGAAAAGAGGACATGTATACTAAAAATGACATACTATACCAGAAATTTTCAGCAGCCTCCTTGCTACATTAGCAGGGAGTGTAATCAAAATTGAATAAGAGTTCTCTTTCACACACACAACTCGGGATTTCATTTTGATCGATCCTTCAAACACACACAAAACCTTCACATAATCAATTGTGGTCTGCAGTCATGGAAATGGTTGCAATATCACAATGCTGTAGACTTTACTGATGAATCAAGTAAGAATAGATGAAATACAATTGAGAGGACTTGTGTGAACATAAAGGTCTCATCACTTTTAGCTTTTTGAAAATACTAATAAAAACAGACAAAAGTGACAATTGGATGGAACTTCATTAGATTTTCAAAGCAACTTTCACTAACATCCTCCTCTATGCAGGTGATGCACAGAGCTGCCTCTCTGACCCTGAATTCTCCCCGTTTGGTCAGACTTGCATCTTTGACTGCCTTTGAATGACATCTCTTCTTGGATGTCTTACTGCCAACTCAAACGCAACATGATGAAAAACATAACTTCTGATCTCCCTTTCCTCTTCCACCCGTTCAACACTGACATCTCCACCATACTCTCTGTTATCATAGATAAGTCAATGAAAATGCTTGTCTGGTGCATATCTGCAGCTAAAAAGGCAAATAGGGTGCTTAGATTATCTCAGTCTATACCTAATGGGTCTAAGTTTGGTCATCACAATTTAAGAAATATGTGGTGAAGACTGAAAAGATCTGAAGATAAAAAAGCTATAGGCATTGTAGGACTTACATATAATGAGCTATAATTGCAAAAGCTAGAATTAGTAACACAAAAATAAGGCAGTGGGGACTTCACTAAGGGTATGTCTATACTACCCGCCTGATTTGGCGGGTAGTAATCAATCTTCTGGGATCGATTTATCGCGTCTTGTCTAGACGCGATAAATTGATCCCGGAAGCGCTCGCCGTCGACTGCGGAACTCCTGCTCGCCGAGAGGAGGAAGCGCTGTCGACGGGGGAGCCTGCCTGCCGCGTGTGGACCCGTGGTAAGTGCTTTGAAGATCGAACTAAGATACTTCGACTTCAGCTACGTTATTCATGTAGCTGAAGTTGCGTATCTTAGTTTGACACGGGGGGTTAGTGTGGACCAGCCCTATCATATCCAATTTATGGCATGGTTGGTTGGCATTATGAAATCTGATTAATTCTTCCTTTTACCCTGTTTTATACATTAAGATTAAGAAGAAACCTGAACCTGAAAAGCAGCACTTTTAGAACCAATGAAATTAAATACTTCTCACACACTGTGTAGTTTACGAGGGGAATTTGCTGATGCAGGAGGTTATCCAGACTAATTCTGTGGCTGGCTATAATAATGGACAAGATAATTACATGACTACTAATATTGTTTTGTAGCTATACAAGTTAGTGGTGAGCGTACTAAGATCTTATGCTTGAAGGTGCAAGACAACAGTACTCTGTATTTGGCTAATGATTAAATTCCAGTTTTAGGAGTACTGCCAAGGGTGGCACGCCACAATGGCCAAGCTACTGCACATTAAGATTCTGCAACAACCACAAATGGGATCACAACTGTTTGAAGGGATCTAAAGACCATGTTGAAAAGTTCTCAACCAATTTTTTAATTTTTAATTCCCTTCTCCAAATTAATCTGTGGGTACTCAGACTGAGGATGTTGTTTTGGCCAATTATAGCGATAGTGACAATCTGTACAATTTAGATCCTGATCCTGGTTCCAGTTTTACCTCTGAAATGTCCATCAGTGTTCTGTTTTAGGAGTTTTTCAGTGTGAAAGTTCCACTTTAACAATGAGAGGAAAAGAAAAGGGAAAGAATGGTTGGTTACTTTATAGTAATTGTGGTTCTTCAAGATGTTGCAGTCAGTGTGGATTCCTGGTTAACGATTGATTGTCTGCAAGAAATCCACCAGGTTGTTGCTGTCTCCTGGAAGGTGAAGAGCCATTGGGGTTATTCTATGCTAGTGACACCACGTCCATAGCTTGATAGCTTCTTGGCACAGGGGTAATGATCAGGTTTCTCCTTGCTTGTTAATATAGTACATTTTAGACGTATTTTCTGTCAAGATCTGCATTGCGGAATTTCATAGAACAAAGATAAATGTCATGCATGGAAGCCTGATAGCTCTGAGCTCCAAGATGTTTGTGTCATATTTCATGTCATCCTGTAACTAAGTCCCTTGCATCTGGAGATGGTGCAGATGAGTTCCCCAACTGGTTATTAACGCATCCATGATTAGTGTCATTGGGGGAGGAGGGGCAGAGAATGGTATTCCTCTTCATACATTTTTGGGGTCTAGCTACCAATTCAGTTCCAAGATGACATAAGGCGGGACTATGACCTTATCATTCATCTGATGTCTTGATGGGGAATAGACTGGCCTCAGTCAGAGTTACAGAGGCCATGGGTGAAGTCTGTCAAGTGATGTCACATATGTGCATGCTGACATATGACCTAGCATTCTGAGGCAAGTCCATACCACCATCGTTGGATCTGATATTATTTAGTTCAGTATTGACTGCAGGGACAGGGACCTGTCCTCAAGTAGCTATACTTCTACTGACCGGGAGTTGATCATGGCTCCTATTAATTCTATTATCTCTCATGGATAATGTATCACTCCAGTGTATCACTGAAGACTGAATGTTCAAAATGTCTGCTATCCTCATTAACAGCTCTTGGAAAGCTAGTTACTGCTTCATCTGGCAACAATGAAGTGAAGTTCTTGGGAGGCTAAGGGGGATGGTGTTGCTGTCCCAATACTATGTCTGATGATGCCCGACATTTCTCCCTGCCCTGTCTAGGGATGCTGCTGGAGAATGTGATCTTCTCGGTTTCCTGGAGTGAGAAGGGGATCAACCTCCTGGAAGCCTGAGATGACTGTTTTCAATATGCCTTCAACAGGGCCATGGTGGCAAGCCATAAAGGTATGGTTGGCTTGCATGGTTGTGGCCAGTCCATTGCCAGTCAAAGTAAAGCTGTGACAGAGCCCTGAAAGAAGAGATTCCAGGTCTTTCCACTGGGTTCCTGATGACATGGAGGGAGATGGATTTCTGCTTGATGATGGTCAGAAAATGTGATCCGGTGACAGGAAAGAGGAATACACTTTCTCCCAAGGCGGTACCAAGGTATATGGTGTTCTCGGTACTGGGTTCTGTTCCAGTGCTGGCAGTGGTCTCAGTGCCAGGTTCATCATTGGGGTATACGTGGCTCATCCAGTAGGATGTCTGCCAGTACCACGAGCGACTCTAACAGAGTTCACATCAGTTTCTGTGTGGTCATCATTGCTCATGGAGTCAGTTCCTGAGGCATGTTTCGCCAATACTGCAAGTATAACCAGTTCCACTTCACTAGCTCTTATTTTTGTATGATGCTTAGTGGGCTTATCCCTGAAGGTTTGCTTTGGCCTCTCTTTGAGGGATGACACCATGCTGTGCCTGGAGTCTCGGCTCCTATGCTCAGAGCATCCTCTATCGGCACTGAACTTCACTGCCATGGGTGTCAGTGTTCCCAGTATGGGGCTGGGGTATAGATCCCCAGTTCTTTTCTCAACATTGAGGCTCTGTCAACACCAGCTTTCAGTTTCACACGCCTGTGGGAGGGGGCATTGACGGACACTGATTTCTTTGGTACCTGATCAGTCTCAGTATTTGCTTAGTCAGGGTTCGAAGAGACCTTTATCAGCTGCTCCAGCAAGTGGAATTTATGATGGGCATCTTTGATGAAAAGGAGAAACATATCATGCACAGTCTGGAATGTGGCTTTTGCCCAGACAGAACCGGCATCTGGTGTGGCTGTCAGTTAGCAGGATCAGGCTTTGCATGATGGACAGGGTTTGAAGACTGCATATCAGAAGAGAGTGCTGCACACTTAACCACATGGTACAGGTGTATAAGTACAGGGGGAATGTCTGTTTTCTGGCATAGGAGTGGCTTCAAATTAATCATATTAGGGGTTTTGAAGCAATTCCCCACCAGTGAGGCAGATGACAATCCAGTAGAAGAATCTGCTAACTCGAAGGAGCAGCAGGTTGGACACCTCATCTCAATACCATGGGCAGCAAGAGGGAACATGGGGGTCACTCCCTGTTATGTCCTCACAAAGGAGCATGAGAAAGCACAGGGCACATGCATGTGTCAAAAGACTCTGATCTTGCATGCGTAAGTCACATGAACACTTACAATGGGATCTACACAGACAGATACTTAAAGAAAGGGACAATACAGAATAAACAATAAAAAAAACCAATGGAGACCTACTGCAGGCTATACAGTAAGCAGCAGCAAACATTTAAATCCTGCTGTGTCCACTAAAATGTCCTTGACATCAGTTAAATGAGCCATAGAAATCAAAAAGACAGGAATGATCACCACACCAATGAGTTGCCTTTATGGCACCTACTCTGTCACATGTAATAGTGACGGAGTCTGTGAGGAGAAATGATTAATGATTGTTTCACATTCAAATGGGAATACCACTGTGTGAAAGGAAAGCAGAATGGAAGATAGAGAGAGACCAGGATATCCAGGGGGGAAGGGGAGCAGAGGGCAAAATATAAGACAAATAAACTCTTCTCCGGTGTCAAATGGGAGACAGCATTTTGGCCCTACCAAAAAAAACCTGGTTGGTTACACTACACATGTACACCCCCACTCACACATTTTTAAAAAGCAACACTTATACAATTAATGTAAAACAAGGCAAACGTGATTCCTTAACACTGAAACAAAGGAAAGCAAATATCCAGATAAGCCACTTATCACCAGAACCCAGGTTCCTAGTCTAAAAATATAAACTGGTAATCAGCAGCTGCGTTGGTAGCAGCTGTATGGTAGCTAGTGATAAGGCTTGCTTTTGTGTTTGTACCTATCATCAAACTGCATACTTGCAAACGTGTAACTTGTCTGACCCTGCTTACAAGTCCGATGTACAATTCATCAATAAGCATCAAAGCATCTATTAAAAAGAGTACAGTTATGCAGAGCTGGTGACACAGTGGGATCATAACACTGACTGGGACAACATGAGTTCATAATGTAGAACTTTTTCTGCGCCTTGTGAACTGCAGGAGTCCAAGAGGGAAAAGCTTTCAGGTCCTAGTGAAAAGGTGTGTTGTTTACAATACCCTGAATCAGATCCTACAAGCTGATATGTGGGGCAGCATAGGGCTAATGGGAGGTGGAACTGGCAAGCCTTATTTTCTTGGCTACAAGGTGTGGTGAGAAAAGCTGCGCACTGTGGAAAAGTTGGACAACTCCTCCAGATATCCCAAAGTAAAAGAACATCACAAACCCCCAAAAAACCCATTGCAACAACCCCAGAGGTTTTGTGCCATTGTTAGTCAGGCAAGAGCCCCCTTCTTTGACATGTCCGTTGTTGGGAGGCTTTATTCAGCCTGTGAGTTAGATCAGTGGTTTTCAAACTGTGGGTCGCAACCCAGAACTAGGTCGCGGAATGGAAGGCACTGGGTCCTGGTGGCTCTGGTCAGCACTGGCTACCGGGACGTTAAAAGTCCAGTCAGCGGTGCTGCCTAGCTAAGGTAGGCTAGTCCCTACCTATTCTGACACCACGCTGCACCCCAGAAGTGACCAGTAGCAGGTCCAGCTCCTAAGCGGGGGGCCCACGGGGCTCCGCGCACTGCCTCAGCCCCATGCACCAGTTCTGCACAGTTCCCGGTCAATGGGAGCTGGGGGCAGGGGGCAGTGCCTGTGGGTGAGAGCTGCGCAGAGCTGCTTGTGCACCTCTGCCTAGGAGCCGGACCTGCTGCTAGCCACTTCCGGGGCGCAGCGTGGTCCGTGGTGCCAGGACAGACAGGAAGCCTGCCTCTGCACCCCCACTGCGCTGCTGACCAAAAGGATGCCCCGATCCCCTGACCCAGCCCTGAGCCCCGCCAAACCCAGAGCCCCATCCTGCACCCCAAACCTCTCATCCCCAGCCCCACCACAGAGCCTGCACCCCCAGACCAGAGCCCTGACCCCCTCCTCCACCCCAACCCCCTTCTCCAGCCACAAGCCCCCTCCAACACCGTGAACCCCTCATTCCCAGCTCTACCCTGCAGCCCTCACCCCCACACCCCAACCCTCTGCCCCAGCCCTGAGCCCCTCCCACATCCAAAACCCCTCATCCCCAGCTCCATTGGGTTACAGGCATCAACAATTTTCTCCAACTGGGTCGCCAGAAAAAAAGTTTGAGAACTACTGAGTTAAATACTGTACCTCGTCTTTGTGCTTGTCTTCAACCACAATATAAAGCAACTATTATGGCTTCAAACAAGGAACTTTGTTCAGGAAATGGCCTCTAGCTATTTTCCTGAATAGAAGCACTTATAAAATATGTAGAAATATTTTATATCAAACACAAACCCACATTTTTGAAGCCTTTAACAAAAATTCACATAATGCAGAAGAGGAAAAACCTAATTCAATTTAATTAGGGTCTCTTTTTTCTTCAGAAGGAAATAAAGAAATGCAGTAGATGTAATCAGATGATTTGGATGTATTTCCTTTGGCGGGGAATGGATGGATGGATGCAGGGAGGGAAATGGGCAGGAGGGAGAGAGAGAGCATGCGTGCAAAGGAAAAGAATATGCCATTGTATTTTTACCTTAATACTTGCAGCTCTTCTTCAGAGTTCTGCACCTCATCTCTGAGACGTCGCCAGCGCAGCAAAGCTTTCAACGCCTGCTGCTCTCTTGCTTCATCATGTGGCAGCTGCTTAGTATACAAATACGTAGTTCATTGTTTGTTGTTTTCCCCAATGGTCAATAATTTTCTGATGGAAAGACTTGTTTTGTTTCCCTTTAACATGTAGGAGGAGCAGAGGATGGCACAAACATCCGCACCCTTGTTGAAAAAATGCAAGCTTTACAAAGGGTTAAGACCAGCACAGGGAAAACAGGAGCCTCGCTGGGAGCATCAAATCAATAGTCAGTTAAATATTTCTGCCTGAGGAGGGAGATAGGCAGGTTGTTTTCCCCTCAGAGATTGGCAATAAGTGAACTGGACATACAGTACAGACACCTGGCATATCAGTTCTGGCTGCATCTTTATTCTTCCCAGCCTTGAAAGCAGAATGCTGTTTGGTGTCCTGATTTCACTCCTCTTTCCTACTATTTCTGCTATGCTGGTGAAAACTCCCTGTTGTATTTCCCTCCTGCCAAAAGCATATTTACAGTGATGGTTGCTAATGATATATATGCCAATTTGTTGGGTACAAATGAACTAACTTCTGATTTCTCCTTATGGAAATAAAATTTGACATTCTCTTGAACTACACTACTCTTTCAGTCTGAGCTAGCTGCAGATGTGATGTAATATACAGTATATTTATAACCCCATTAATATACAGTATATTTATAACCCCATTAATATCAACAAAATTACCCAATGATTAAAAAAGAAATACTTTTTATAGCCTTGTAAATTAATAGGAATAAAATCATTCATTGGTGCTTTTTGTTGCCCATTTCCTGCCAGTTCTGCAAGATTTGCTACAGAGCAAATGCTTTCAGCTGGCTCAAAACAGAGTAGAGGCAATGAATAGAAGTAGCTTGCAACAGAGGAGTGACAGTAAAGATGGTGATCAGAGAAGAGTTTGAGGATGGGAAGGGAAGGCAGCTGGGCAGGGGCTGCATCTTTCTTTCTCTCTCCAGAAATCTAGATGTGGCAGTGGTAATGATTTTATATAGTGCCATATATGTGCCTGGTACTTTACAAAACAAACAAAAATAGAGTCCCAGCCCGGAAGAGTTCTTGGACACAGATGGACTCCTGTGACCACATGGTGCTGGCGACTTCAGTGGTGCTCAGATATGGGAAAGTTGATTAGATGGGAGGAAAGGACAAAAAAGAGCAAGGGATTGGGAGAAATGGGGCAATTTTGACTAGTGGGTCTTTGGGTGGATGATCATTGAGAAAATATGTTTCAGTTCTTATATGCAATGACATATACCTTTGAAAAGGTTCATGTTCAGAGTGGATAGGTGTGGAAGTAAGGAATTTTAAACCAATTTATAACGCTACTGGAATCTGCATTCTAACCGACGTAGCCTCAGAACATACTACTTTTAAATACAGATTTATAGTAATTTCCTTCAATTTAATATTAAGGCATTCAGTTAGAGAGCATCTTAATTTCTACATTATAAAACAGAATGGTGATCTGTCTTCATACCTGTTGTGCTACTGCCCAAAATACATCTTCCAAGTAAGTAGCAAACCCCTCACTTATCCATTCTTCAGTCCAATCACGAGCACCAATGGCCAGTCCAAACCAAGCATGAGCAATTTCATGGCACAGACGTGTTCCACAGAGATGGCTCCCTCCAGTTAATACGCTCTGTGATAGGAAGATGATGTGTGGGCTGCATAATATGAAGGACAAAACACATTATAGTCCTGTTACAGCATGCATTGCGTGGCTATAGTAATATGTAGACTTTATTAGCCTTGTCAGCCTGTTATTACTATATGCATGTTAGGTCATGACAGCTTGGGCGTTTTTAGGAATCAGGTTGCACTTTAATGTTGTCTGGCAGAGATTCAAGCTAAAATTCTGCCAAGCAGTTTTTTCATATTCAACCATCAAACATATATTACCTGTAATAAGTAACTTAAACCAAAGTTTTACATTTTTCAAATTACAAGGCTGATTTATTTCAGTGGAAGCATTTATATTTAAGCTAGGATAATAAAAGAAGAGCAGGTGTGAATACAGACAGGAGGTATTTATCAGTAAAATGATCAAAGTAGGAAATAAATACAGCAAAAATGGTTTCAAAAGAAAACAAGTTGCTATCGAAAGGCAACAATAAAGCATGTAGGATAAAGCACACACACACAAGCCATATTTGATTTGTTATAATCCAGACAAGTTAACAAACATGATACAGTCTAAGAGCCATACGCTTCAATCACTCTATGAGGTGCACAGGGAAGCAGAAAGCCCTTTACCACATGGATACAATCGGGGGAAGGCAGGGGGGAAATATGGATACATGGTGTGTTTTTCCCCCACTCTGCATAGTCACCACCATGCCCCAATGAATATAACAGAACCCTGGTACTAAGGGGAGGTTTGGTCTGATAGGGGGAGGAGTTGGGGAAACATGCTATATGTGGTATAATTCACTAAGAAAAATGCTTAAATTGTATTGCAAATTATGGCTGCTGTGCTCTGCTTTCTGAGACAGCTTCATCTACACTTACGTCAAGTAGAAATTCAATGCTCCAGTAAAGTTACTTAACTACTCTTGTAATAAGGTGCTTCTTGGTGTGAGTAAGGGTGACAGAATTTGGCTCTAGGTGGTTACTATCCAAGGGGTTAAAGGAGCATTACCAGCACAGTGCTGCCAATGCCACAAATGGGACTGGAAAAGGGACAGAGCTAGGGTCTTTTCATACATATGCCAAGAGTAATCACACAAACCCAAACATCCTTGCCCCGCCCCTGCCCTCCCCCGCCCCTTCCCAAGGCCTCTCCCCTGCCCTGCCCCTTCTCCCCCACCCTACTCCCTCCATTGCTCACTCTCCTCCACCCTCAATCACTTTCACCAGGCTGGGGCAGGGGTTTTAAGTGTGGGAGGAGGCTCCAGGCTTAGCCTGGGGCAGGGGGTTGGGATGCAGGAGGAGTTGCGGGCTGGGGACTTTGGGTGCTGGAGGGGGCTCAGGGCTGGGGGAGGGGGTTGGGGTGAGAGGTATAGGCTCTGGAAGGGGGCCTAGGGCTGGGACAGGGGATTGGGGTGCGGGAGGGGGTGAAGGCTCTGACTGGGTGGCGCTTACTTCAGGTAGCTCCTGGTCAGCAGCGCAGCGGGGCTAAGGTAGGCTCCCTGCCTGCCCTGGCTCCGCGCCGCTCCTGGAAGTGGCCAGGACGTCCCTGCGGCCCCCAGGGGGGAGGCAGGGGTCTCTGCACGCAGCCCCCTCCCCGAGCGCTGACTCCACACCAATGGGAACTGCGGCCAATGGAAGCTCCGGGGGCAGTACCTGCGGGCAGGGGCAGCGCGCAGAGCTCCCTGACCCCACCAGGGGCCGCAGGGTCGTGTCGGCTGTTTCTGGGAATGGTGTGGGACCAGGTCAGGTAAGGAGCCTGCCTTAGCCCTGCTGCGCAGCCAGACTTTTAGCGGCCAGAAAATCTCCTGGTTTGGCTTTAGTGGCTTCAGGGAGATAGAGCCAAATTCCGAGAGATACCTGGCAAAACTGGGAGGGTTGGCAACCGTATACACATGGATCAACATTCAGTATTTCCCTTCTAATCTCAGGTATACTCTGCCTCCACCTAATCCATATCCCAAACGTTTTCCGAGATCCACACAGTCCAAGGCGATGCAGCATAATGGTAAAGAACAGCAAGTTTTAGAGGTAAGTCTCACCTCCTGAACATGGGCCACATGGCCTTACGACATTTCCAAGAAGCAGATTCTATTAATCAAAGATCTTCTCCAACCCGCCCTACCTTTTCGTTAGAAATGTTAAAACACCCACAGTTCTCTTGCAACTTAGTCTACATGTCTGGATCTGACATCTTAACTTAAAACACCAGGGCTTGTGGTTAAACAAACAAACAACAAAAGACCCATATAATAACCATCTTCTTATAAAATAATAATAATTCAGAAAAGCAGGTTAAATGCACTTAAATCAGCTAGTATCACAACACACATCGCAAAAAGCTGAAGCACTAGTAAAGGAATCAAGTTACAGAGAACAAAGAGCAAGAATATATAGCACTTCTCCAAATCTCTACAAAAATCAACTCAGATTACTAATAACAACAACAAAAAAGGGAGAGGAAATAAGCACAGAAGCTGCTGAACATGATGAGACACTCCATTTGATTACCAAGCCCCTGTTGAGAAGAATAACTGCAACTTTGGGGTATTGCTTTGGTCATTTTTAAGTAAATGATCCCTAGCTGTGGCATGTGCAGTGCTACAAAGTAAAACCACAGAAATGTATCAAGTAAATAACATTCCAGACATACTCTTGGCAGCCTTTCGACCATTTGGCTAAACAAAACAAGGGTAACTTCATCCCTTATAAACAGGATCAGTTTAGGGTATGCATTTTAAGTATCTACTAAACATATATAGGGAAATAAAGGTAGAACTTGTATTTCTCAGTGTCACAGTTTCTATTCTAAGTTACTTAAGTAACAGGAAGGTCACACTTTGGTAATATGCGTCTTTTGTGGAAAAACTTTTTTATTTATTTTTTTTGGTGAGGAAATATATTCAAGGTACATTCCGTCCAAAATGAAAATGTGAAGCTTTCTAAACGAATGGAAAATAAAGGTGTGTAGGAGAATTTGTGCTCACCTTGCCCTCCTTTCTCTGAGAATACCTCAGATGCTCTCCTTTATTTTGTTCACTGTCATCATGCCAGCTGTTCCTTCAGCTTTGGGCATCACATAATTTCCCTCTACAGTTTATCAACCCCACTCCTGAGACTGTCAGAGGTGCCACCACAGAGCAATGTAGGGTGCTTATTTATCCTAACCTCACCTTTTCTAAAGGCTGAACATGTAGCCTCCACAGAACTTCCAGCCTACTGATCCAGGAAGAAGTTTGAGTCTTCAACTATAGTCCCACTTATTTACTTTATAGAAATTCTAGCTTTCCAGCATATATTTGAAGACTAGGGCCGGTGCAAGGATATTTTGCGCCCTAGGGGAAAATTCCACCTTTCCCCCCGCACATCGGTTCATTGAGGGGCAAATCCCAACAAGCCTTTGTAGACCCCAGGGGCCAGCTGTGCCCAGGGGCTGCTCCCCAGACCACGTTCCCCCCTCCCCGCCCCATCCACTCCCTCCCTCCCACTTCCCACCCCCTGACTGCCCCCCTCAGAATCCCCAACCCCCCCTGCTCCTTGTCCCGATTGCCCCCTCCTGAGACCCCCCCACCCTAACTGCCCCCTAGGATCCTACCCCCTACCTGTCCCCTGACTGCCCCAACCTTCTCCACACCCCCACCCAGAACTCCCGACTCATCCAACCCCCCCTGCTCCCTGCCCCTGACTGCCCCGACCCCTCTCCACACCCCCACCACCTGACAAGCCCCCCCCAGAACTCCCGACCCATCCAACCCTCCCTGCTCCCTGCCCCTGACTGCCCCGACCCCTCTCCACACCCCCACCCCCTGACAGGCCCCCCCCAGAACTCCCGACCCATCCAACCCCCCCCGCTCCCTGTCCCTGACTGCCCCGACCCCTCTCCACACCCCCACCCCCTGACAGGCCCCCCCCAGAACTCCCGACCCATCCAACCCCCCCTGCTCCCTGTCCCTGACTGCCCCGACCCCTCTCCACACCCCCACACCCTGACAGGCCCCCCCCCAGAACTCCCGACCCATCCAACCCCCCCCTGCTCTCTGCCCCTGACTGCCCCGACCCCTCTCCACACTCCCACCGCCTGACAGGCCCCCCCCCCAGAACTCCCGACCCATCCAACCCCCCCCTGCTCCCTGCCCCTGACTGCCCCGACCCTTCTCCACACCCACACCCCTTGACAGCCCCCCCCCAGAACTCCTGACCCTTCCAACCCTCCCCCTGTTCCCTGACTGCCCGCCAGGACTCCCCTTACCAGGCCCAGGATGCTGGAGCTGCTGGCTCCACGTGGAGGCAACACGCTGCCATGTGAACAGCCCCTCCCCCGCAGAGTGCTATGGCAGCGGCGGCTCACACTCCGTCTGGGAGCAGCAGAACTCAAGCACGGTGAGGGGGGAACCAGGGGCGCGCCTGCATGGGCTGCAGCCTGGTGCCCACCCCGGGGGGGCTCCTGCAGCAGATGCATGCGGGCGGCAGCCTCTGTGTGCCCCCTGGCTCTCCCCTCGCTGCGCTCGGGCTCTGAGGCTCCGGGGAGTGTGAGTTGCCACCACTGCCCCTCCTGGGGAGCCGCAGAGCTCAAGCGCAGCGAGGGCGGAGCCGGGGGGCGCACGAGGGCTGGCGCCCTCATACATCTGCTGCAGGAGCCGGGGGGGTGGCCACCAGACCACAGCCCGGGCAGGAGGGGCGGGGGGGTGCGGCTGCTCCCTACTAGCGGCGCTGCCGCCTTTGCAGAGCTGCTGCCCCCCCTGCACCGCGCCGGCTCCTCCATGGCTGGGGCCGCCCCCACCAGCCGATGCTTTTTGGCGCCCTCAGCCACTAGGCGCCCTAGGCGACCACCTAGTTCGCCTAGTGGTTGCACCGGCCCTGTTGAAGACCATATATTTAGGCCCCCTTATTCTCACAAGACACTACGTTCTGTCAGATTATGTGGGATGTCAGCTGTACTCATCAACATTATCTACATTTTTTTACTACCAGTATCATTCCCAAAGGGCTTGATAAATACAACGCTCCATGTGAAGCCTAGGATAACAGGGATGATGAAAAAGTTGTAACATCTAGTAGTTCAACAGAATTTTCCATCAAGGATATGAATGTTGTCCCCTTGTCATCAACATGATTTACTGATACTAAGCTCAAGGTTTAGTACCTGTTGTCAGGAGCTCTTGATGTCTACATTCTAGGATACAATCCAGCATTTTAGCCCAGGAGACGCAATGTGTCTGAACACTACATTCCCAAATGAGTCCGATCTTCACATTTGCCACCAATTCCTAAGGTTTGTACTAATATGCTGCACTTCTTCACCTGACATATTCCAGCACCAATTTTGTCAGCAATATCATGTCATCTTAACTACTATCATGCTGTAAGTACTGGCAGTTGGCCTTCAGACAATGAACTATCTCCAACTTAGTTGTTTTTCTTTCAGGGAAATGTGTTGAGTAAAGGAGATATACATTATTCTTGACCTGTGCTGTTACTTAGAACAATGGACTTTCTCTATCAATGATATTTTCAAACTGAAAATATTTCCTTTCTGATCGGCCCAAATTCTGCAGTTTCTTTTCAGGCACTCAGGCAAAGCTCTTCACTAACAGAATAGGGACTATCATAGGGTTTGGCCCATACTGCTAAAACATGAAATAGAATAACCAGTAAGATAAAGCGAAAATAAATATTCAAAAAAATGTCTTAGAATAGCCATACTGGGTGAGACCAATGATCCATCTAGTCCGGGATCCTGTCTTCCAACAATGACCCATGTCAGAGGGAATGACCCATGCCAGAGGGACAAGAGGGCAATTTTCAAGTGACCCATGCTCTCTTGTCCAGTCCCAGCTTCTGGCAGTCAGACGTTTAGGGACACAGAGCATGGGCTTGTGTTCCTAATGATTTTCAATAATACCCATTGATTATTCATCCTATCCTCCATGAATGTATCCAATTTTTTTAACCCAATTATATTTGTGGCCTTCACAACATCCCTTGGCAATGAGTTCCAAAGTTGACTGTGCGTCATATGAAGAAGTACTTCCTTGAAACTTTAAGCTTTAAACCTGCTGCCTATTAATTTCATTGAGTGATCCCTGGTTCTTGTGTTACGTGAAGGAGTAAATAACATTTCCTTATTCACTTTCTCCACACCAGTCATGAGTTTATAGATCTCTATCACATTCCCCTTTAGTCATTTCTTTTCTAAGCTGAGCAGTCCCAGTCTTTTTAATCCCTCCTCGTATGGAAGCTGTTCCATATTCCTAATAATTTTTGTTGCCTTTCTTGGTGCCTTTTCCAATTCCAATATGTCTTTTTTGAGATGGGGTAACTATCGCATGCATATATAGGTGTGGGCATACCCAGGATTTATACAGTGGAATTATTATATTTTCTGTTTTTTTATCTACCCCATCCTAATGATTCCTAACATTCTGCTGTACATTGAGCAGATGTTTTCAAAGAATTATCTACGATGACCCCAAGATCTCTTTCTTGAGTGGAAATAGGTAACTTAGACCTCATCATTTTGTATGTATAGTTGGCATTATGTTTTCCAGCGTGCACTACTTTGCATTCATCAATACTGAATTTCATCTGCCACTTTGTGTCATCTGCAAACTTTGTCATCTCACTGTTCACCCCCTTTTCTAGATCATTTACTGGTCACAGTACAGATCCTTGGGAATCCTGCTATTTACCTCTCTCCACTGTTAAAACTGACCATTTATTCCTACCCTTTGTTTCCTATCTTTTAAGCAGTTAGTGATCCTTGAGAGGACCTTCCCTCTTATCCCATGACTGCTTACTTGGCGTAGGAGTCTTTGGTGTGGGACCTTGTCAAAGGCTCTCTGAAAGTCCAAATACACTATCAACTGGGTCACCCTTGTCTACATGCTTTTTGACCCCCTCAAAGAATTATAATTGATTAACACATGATTTCCCTTTACAAAGCCATCTTGACTCTTCCCCAACATACTGTGTTCATCTATGTGTCTGTTAATTCTGTTCTTTTCATTTCAACCAATTTCTCTGGGACTGAAGTTAGGCTTACTGGCCTGTAATTGTCTGGATCACCTCTGGAGCCTTTTTTTTTTTTTAAATCAGCATTACATTAGCTATTCACCAGTTATCTGGTACAGAGGCTGATTTCAGTGATAGATTACATACTACAGATAGTAGATCTACAGTTTTTTATCTGAGCTCCTTCAGATCTGTTCGGTGAATACCATCTAGTCCTGGTGACTTATTACTGTTTAATTTATTGATTTGTTCCAGAACCTCCTCTATTGACAACTCAATCAGGGACAGTTCCTCAGATTTGTCACCTGAAAAGAATGGCTCAGGTATGGAAATCTCCCTCACATCTTCTGCAGTGAAGATTGATGCAAAGGAATACATTTAGCTTCTCCACAATGGCCTTTTCTACCTCGAATGCTCCTTTACCACCTTGATCGTTCAGTGGCTCCACTAACTAATTGGCAGGCTTCCTGCTTCTGATGTACTTATAAATTTTTTTGCTCTTAGTTTTTGTGTCTTTTGCTAGTTACTCTTCAAAATCTTTTTTGGTCTGCCTAATTATACTTTTACACATGACTTGCCAGAATTTATGCTCCTTTCTGTTTTCCTCAGTAGAATTTGACTTCCAATTTTTAAAAGTATGTCTTTTTGCCTCTAACCATCTCTTTTACTGTTTTTTTTTCCCCCATGATGGCATTTTTTGATCCTCTGTTGTTGTTTTATTTTGTCCTTTGGGACATTTAGTTTGAGACTCTATTATGGTGTTTTAAAAAAAATTCCATGCAGCTTGCAGACATTTCACTCTTGTGACTGTTCCTGTTTGTTTCTGTTTAACTAGCTTCCTCATTTTTTGCATAATTCCCCTTTGTGAAGTTAAATGCTACTGTGGTGAGTTTCTTTGGTATTTTCCCCTGTACAAGGAGGTTAAATGTTATTACATTATGGTCACTATTACTGAGCGGTTGTTATATTCATGTCTTGGACCAGATCTTGTGCTCAGTATAAGACTAAATCAAGAACTGCCTCTCCCTTTGTGGGTTCCAGGACTAGTTGCTCCAAGAAGCCATCATTAATGGTGTCTAGAAATTTTATCTCTGCATCCCGCCCTAAGGTAACATGTATCCAGTCAATATGAGGATAGTTGAATTCCCCCATTATCATTGCGTTTTCTGTTTTTGTAGCCTCTTTACAATCTCCCTGAGCATTTCACAATCACTGTCACCATCCTGGTCAGGTGGTCAGTAGTATATTCTACTGTTATACTCTCATTATTCAAGCATGGAATTTTTATCTGCAGAGGATTCTATGGTACAGTTGGATTTATTTAATTTAGATTTTTCCTATATTTGACTATTAAGCTATATTTGACTATGCCACTCCCTCATCAGCATGACATACTCTGTTGTTTCTATATATTTTGTACCCACTGGGAACGTTAAGGGAGAGGTCAGATGACAGGGTGGGTGACTCAGAAAGAAGGCACCAACCAGAGTCAGAGAGAGTACACAGGTCAGGCTTGAAAACACACCGTCCCAGGAAAGAGGGCTTTGGTGTCCTCAGCCTAAGGATGGACAAAAAGATTCTCTTTTGGGAGCTGGACTATGTTTAATAAATTAGACTCCAAAAGAGGGGGAATATTGTTTTTAAAAACTTGGGTGTGAGTGGATTATTTCCATGAACCTGAGGAGAATATGAGACAGAGGACAGCAGTGGCACTCCACACAGCAAGGGGGCATGCTTAGAAACTGCATCCCTCCTACCACAGGTGCCGACTCCATGGGTGCTCCGGGGGCTGGAGCACCCACGGGGAAAAAATTGTGGGGCTGAGCACTCACCGGCGGCCCTCCTATCAGCTCTCCCCCACCCCACCAGTACCTCCTGCCCACCGGCAGGCCCCGCAAATCAGCGCCTCCCTCTCCCTCCTGCCCACCACGATCAGCTGTTTCGCGGTGTGCAGGAGGCTGAGGGGGAGGAACGAGGATGCGGTGCGCTTGGGGGAGGGAGCGGAACTTGATGGGAAGAGGCCGGGTGGGGGTGGGGCCTTGGGGGAAGGGGTGGAGTGGGGGTAGGGCCAGGGCAGAGCCGGGGTTTGAGTACCCCGTGGCACTTTGGAAAGTCGGCACCTGTGCCTCCTACAGTTAGCACTGAGCAGAGACCCACCCGGAGCCTCTGCAGTTCCTTTTGTGCCCTGCTTTGCAGTCACCTTTTCATCCATCCCTAAGTAGACTATTAACGGTAAATATGCCCAAATGGCCTGTGATGGGATGTTAGATGGGGTGGGATCTGATTTACTACAGAGAATTCTTTCCTGGGTGTCTGGCTGGTGATTCTTGCCCACATGCTCAGGGTTTAGCTGATCGCCATATTTGGGGTCGGGAAGGAATTTTCCTCCAGGGCAGATTGGCGGAGGCCCTGGGGGTTTTTCGCCTTCCTCACAGCATGGGGAACGAGTCACTTGCTGGAGGATTCTCTGCACCTTGAAGTCTTTAAACCATGATTTGAGGACTTCAATAGCTCAGACATAGGTTAGGGGTTTATTACAGGAGTGGTGGGTGAGATTCTGTGGCCTGCGTTGTGCAGGAGGTCAGACTACTTGATCATAATGGTCCCTTCTGACCTTAAAGTCTATGAGTCTATGAGGGCCCAAAGCCCTCCTTCATGGGACTGTGTGGTTCCAGTCCAGCCCTCCCTGGCCTCTCCCCTTTAGTCCATGGTTAAGTTTCCACAGATTTCCTTCTGGGACTGTCTCCCTTTAAGTCTTGGCCTCCCTGGCCTGTGAACTCTCTCTGACTGGGCTTGAAGTCTCCTCTTTGAATCACCCAGTCATCTGATCAGTCTCTTCTTGAAATTTCCCACGAGTCTACCTACCCCAAATACCAGTCTGGCCTGGTTGAGAGAGAGTGAAGCTTTGTCCCACCCTGTGATGGTGCGGGACTCACCCATGCGGCACCTCCTGCTGGTTTTCCAGGGAATTGGCTCACCACCAGCTTCGGAGTGCCCTCTGCTGGCCAGCGTCCTGCCTGCTGCTGGCCCCCGCGGCCCTCCTGGACCTCGGTGCCCTTTTGTCTGGGGTGCTGACCCTTGGCAGTACCCCCTCAGTCTGGGTCTCCCCTCCCAGGGGAACCCCCACCCTCTTTCCCCACCTTGCCTCAGCCTATGGGCTACTGCCAGTCATCATCAAGCCCCCGCTCCCTGGGGCAGACTGCAGTCTGTAATAGCCAGTTATCATAGGCAAGGGAGGTTTGGACCTGCTGCCTTTCCCTGCAACCCAGTATCTCTATGGGCTTTGGACAAGGCCCTGCAGCCTGGGGAGTTGCCGGCTGGAGCTCCCCAGCTCCTTTGGCCTTTCACCAGCCCTGCTTCACTCCAGTACCCTTAGCTTTAGGCAGCTAGGTCCATCTCCCTCCTCAGCTAGAGGGAGACTTCCTTTAGCTCCTGGCTGACTGCCCTTTATAGGGCCAGCTGTGGCCTGATTGGGGTGTGGCCCAGCTGCGGCTGCTTCCCCAATCAGCCATCCCCAGCCACAGCCCTCTCCCGGGCTGCTTTTAACCCCTTCTATTTTAGTAGCGGGGTAGCCACCCCGCTACACACCCACTGTCCAAGGGTCTTGGTCTTGGGCCCCTAAAAGAACAAAGGCCTGGCCTTTTCTATTCCATCCCCCTCCTAGACAGTAACTATTGCCCAGGCCCATCTTCCTCTTACCCACTAGCTGTTTTGGTTATTTCTTCCACTTTCCCCAGACACTTGGAGTGGGATAACTAATCCTCTCAAATTACTATTGTCTCTGGTCTTCAGGGGCCAGAACCCTGCTACCATCAGACACAAGTCCTAGTATAAGAGTGGGTTTTCTAACTGGCTCTTGAGCTGCAGTCTACAACATACATCATTGTGCTGTCATATATCAATCTAAAATATGCATTTAACAGAGAAGAAAAAGTCATGGCCATTCCTCGCCATCCAACAGTTACAGGAATTTAACCTCCTCTTCCCTTATGTGGAAAAGAAAAACTTGATCTGAGTTGCGGATGAAAACAGTTAATTCACTTCTGCAATTACATTAAGACCTGACCCAATCTGCCCAACCTATACAGAGCCAGAAGTTTCACTTTTCAAGTTTCACTTGAAAACTTGCTGGCCCAATTTGCAAGTAACTTCTGCCAGCAGGCCAGAACAGGTCGCATGGGTGTGGTAAGGAGCACTGGAAGCCACACCTAGTTAACAAAAAATACAGCAATCGTTCCCAGAAAGCTGGAGTGGTTCCCAATGCCCATTATAGAAAAAGAAATTAATGACTTGCTTTCAACAAGTACATACTTGGGTACACTTTTCAAACAAAAAAGGCTTTATTCTGACCAGAATCACAACCCTCAGAAGTTTGATTTCCACATAATTTGATTGAATGAGGTCTAAAGTGCCTCTCCCAACTAAGCTACAGTATGTGAAATATGAATGCAAAAAATATGGTACGAAGGGATGAGTATAACACATAGGAGTGGAGAATTGGGCCCCAAAGGGAAAGGATTATTTTTCATTTGGTCTGAGCAGCAGAGATACACTTTCCTTCATTAGACTTGATTGTCCTTGTTGTGTACTGAAGTCATCAAAATTCGCCCACTTGGATTTCCTTAACAAATGCTTACTTTTTCTTCAACAAATAAAAGGTTTCCAAGAGGGGCAGAGATCAGAACAGTAGTCTAATTAGCGGAGAAGCCATCTCTCTGTCAGCAATTCTGTACAACTTTTGTCTCCAGACTAATTATATACAGGTGCCCATTAGAACATAGCTGCAGAAATGTACCATCCCTGACTATTCTCATGTAATTTTTAGTCAACAGAAAAAGAGCAAACACATGGACTCTAGCATACTGCACATGTGTACACTTAATTAGTAGCTCTTTAATTAGTGATCTGACAGTGTGAAAAGCACACTTCTAACAGACTTGTTAGAGTCTAAAACCCCTTTTGAAGCTGGAATAGATGGGATTAAGAGAAAAATTCTCATGTAATATACAAAGTTATAACTTCTCACTTATTTATCGAGATAACAGAAGAGATTCTTAAATAGGACCCTCCACTCCCGTCAACTGGAAAATAACATCTCTACTTGAAAAATTTGCACCTTCTATAGTTAAAATGAACACCCACGATCACTATAACTGAAAGAAGTTAACAAATAAAAATTTTGTTCAGCACCTTCTGTACAGTTAGTTTCACTCTCCTATTTAATGAAATAGTTAGTTTATCCTTTTATGGAAAACCCCTTATTAAAAATCAGAGGAATAAAGTTAATCTCTTTAAAATATTTTTAAATGAATATTTTAAAAAATCATCAGAATGTGCTTTTTAAAGATTGCTCTACCAGAAACTGGCCAATTAGAATTTCAGTTAGAAATTCAAAGTGACAGCATCTCTTTAAATGTAATCTGTAAGAAAACCCAACTTCTCATTAGTTTTTTAATATCTCTGTATCTAACCTACAATTTCCAGGTAGGTGATGCAGGGAACAGTCTTCTTCCAGTGTTATTTTTATTCAAGTCAGTCTTTGACTGTCAGTTTGCTGTTGTGATCCACCTTTCTAGTATCATAGAGTAACATGGTACCTTACCAGTACCTATAATCTCCTGCGTTACTTGTACATTTTACACAGTGTGTTAAACAACTGCTGATGAGAACAATTCTCCCCATCTTGATCTGCAGGCATTTACACTGTACTCCACCCCTTTGCCCAAAGCCTAAGGATATATAATGATGTCAAATGAGACATTGTGGAGGCAGGCAGTGGCTTTTAGAACATTAGAAACATCAGACTGGGAATATAAACAAAAGCTGACTACACAGAAACAGGTTTCTTTCCAGAAATTCAAACCATGGAACCAACAAGTCACTCATTTTATGGGTGAAAGTCACCCTGGTGCAACTGGCTGACATCTCTCTGCACCACATAAACCACATTGTGGTGCTGTGCAAGGGCAGAGCAAGGCAGACGCTAGACAGAAGAATGCTCTCTGCAACCCTTGCATGCCAAGAGTGTGCTCTGCTTCAGTTCATTATAGGCTGGCAGTATGGTCACAGGCTCCATGACTAACTGGATCCAGCATTCAAACACCAAACTATAGAGGGACAGCCTGCCCAGAGATTGTCAAGTGTGAATTCCATCCCCACTTGGTTCCCTGCACAAAATCAGATTATTTGAGCTTTTATACAGGTCTGGGTAGGGTGACCATCCGTCCCATTTTTAACAGGATAGTCCTGTATTTAAGCCTTATTGCAGGTGTCCTGCCTTTTTTTTAAAAACGGGCAAATTGTCCCATATTTTCTGCTCCCCCTACTGGTCAGTCAGCGCAGCCCCAGCCATGTCTTGTTTGTGGCTGGCAAGTGAGTGCAGGCAGGTGGTGGCTCGTCAGTGAGAGCACATGGTGGCCTCAGACTGGGTGGAGAGGCAGGAAGATGACATGTCAGGTAGGATGAGAGGCAGCCCCGTGTGTGAGGGGCTAGAAGTGTGTGTCACCCCTCGCCATATGAAACTTTAAGCAGGAGTTCTCAATTGGGGTCTGCAAGCGCTTTCAGGGGGGTCACTGGCACTGTTCCCTCTAAGCTGTGTGCGCGCACACAGATCCTAAACCCCGCGCACACAGCGAAACACCGCGTGCACAAAAATTTGCACAGCAGCACAACAATTTGCATAGAAGAAATGTTTTGCGCACACGGCCTGTCAAAAATTTGCACAAAAGAAATTTTTTGCACACACGGCCTGTCAAATATTAGAGGGAACATTGGTCACTGGCAGTAGCGGCGCCAGGATTTTTGCCGCCCTAGGTGGCAGCGCTCCTCCGCCGTAATCGGTGGCACCTCCTTTGAAGCTGCGTTCTCGGCGGTGTTTCGGCGGCCGCTTTTCTTGCCACCAAATCGTCGCCGGGAAATGAGTCACCGCCGAAATGCCGCCCCCTCCCCCCCAAATCCTGCTGCCCTAGGCGACCGCCTAGGGTCGCCTAGTGGAAGCGCCGGCCCTGGTCACTGGGCGCCGATGCTGAAACCCAGAACTTGAGCCCCCCGTGGGGCTGCAACCCCGATCCCTGGCACCCTCCACAGGGCAGAAGCTAGAGCCACGGGGGGACTGAAGCCCCGATCCCCAGTGACCGCTCCCGGGCTGAAGCCGGAGAGGGGTGGGGTGTGTGTGTGTGTGTGTGTGTGTGTGTGTGAGAGTGAGAGTGAGAATGAATGAATCTTGGATCCCCGGTGCTCTCCATGGGACAGAAGTCCCCTAAGCCCATCAGCAGAGTTGGGGGGCACTGGGAATGTTTCCATCCTAAACTGCAGTGCACGTGAAGGGGTATCCTGGAGGCTGCCCTTCCCCCCCAAACCGCTGAGGCCCCCCCTTTCCCTGCTGGGCTCTGGAGTTTTTATAATATGTTGGGGGCGCTACTCCATAGCTCTGAGTTTACATTTACAAGGTGTCCCGTGTTCAGCATAGGGAAATATGATCGCCCTACGTCTGGGTAATCTTACTCAGAACAGGCTGCCTTTCTTATTGCTAAATATGGTAAATTCAGAGAGTAAGACCTGAAAATCAGCAGCATTTGCAGGAGGGTTCTGGTTACTCCCTTTCAGTAACATCCAGATTATCCATTTTCCTTGGATACTCAATGAACAGACTAAAGGTAAATCCTTGCTTAAAAGGAGAAGTCACTGTTTGTGTGACTCTATATTCATACAGCAGTTGCTGTATATATAACTTGAATAGCTTTTAATCAGAGTTTAAAATTTCTTTGGTTTTACAAATCAGCCACGGGTTTGATTCTTCCAAACATTATTTATACAGAGAATTCTGCAATTTTTCTTCAGGAACGGGGGTAACTCAGGAACCCCTTGATTAACAGTAATAAATGAAGCCATATTAGAAACATTTGAGAGAGCTGACAAAATATAGTTTTCATATGCCAGGACAGCTCTCTTAATGCCCACAGAAGGACGAATCAGATAAGCTTTAGCTGAAATGGACATAAAGTCTCATTTGATAAAATAAATGTTGATTCATTCCCAGAAGAGCAATAAAATAGCTGCACAAAAGAGAACTGAAACATCCCATACAATCAAGCTAGTCCCCCTGTAGTTAACACCCCTTGCTTCATTTAACATTCTTTTTCCCCCGAACACAAATGAAAGACTAACAAAGTGCACTTCATAAAGGATATACAGTAACTCCTCACTTAACGTTGTAGTTATGTTCCTGAAAAATGCCACTTTAAGCGAAACGATGTTAAGCGAATCCAATTTCCCCATAAGAATTAATGTAAATAGGGGGGTTAGGTTCCAAGGAAATTTGTTTCACCAGACAAAAGACTATATTAAACAATTTAATACCGGTACACAGAGATGATGATTGTGAAGCTTGGTTGAGGTGGTGAAGTCAGTGGGTGGGATATTTCCCAGGGAATCCCTTACTGCTAAATGATGAACTAGCAATTGGCTGAGACCTCAAGGGTTAACTCGTTGTTGTTAATGTAGCCTCACACTCTGTAAGGCAGCACGAATGGAGGGAGGGGAGACAGCATGGCAGACAGAGACACACATCGTGTGTGAGAGATACGCATTGCTCCTTTAAGTACGCTGACCCCACTCTAAGTACACTGCCTTTTTAAGTTAATCAGCCAGCTGAGACAGCAGCTGCTGCCAGGAAGCTCCCTCCATCCTGAGCCCTGTCGTATGTCCCTCCTGCTCTATGGAAGATTGGGTAAGCGGGGTGCAGGAGCAGGGGGGAGGGGGACACCCTGACATTAGCCCCTCTCTTATCCCCCCGCCCCCGCTGCACAGCAAGCAGGAGGCTCTGGAGAGCAGCTCCAAGGCAAAGGGCAGGAGCAGTACATGGCAGTGGGGGGAGGGACAGCTGAACTGCTGGCTGGGCAGCTGCCACACAGGGAACTTAGGGGAGCGGGGAGCTGCTAGGGGGGCTGCTGGTCCACCCTGGTTCCAAGCCGCCACCAGCTAGCTACAACGGGCTGCTCTTCCTGCAAGCAGTGGACAAAGCAGGCGGCTGCCAAACGACGTTATAAGGGAGTATTGCACAACTTTTAACGAGCATGTTCCCTAATTGATCAGCAACGTAAAAACGAAACATTAACAAAACAACGTTAACAGGGACCAACGTTAACCCCACCGATACACCAACACAAAAACAGCCAAGAGGAAGGATTCTGCTTGTTTTTTACCCTTAAAAATCCCATGGTTGACTGGAGAACTTCCTTGCTTCTTATGATGTAATAATCCTAGAAGTGAAACTTGGTTGAAGGAGGAAGTAATTGTTATTCCGACTGTTTCAAATTCTTTGTTTTTGTTAATACTTATTTAACTAAAAGTTTGGGAGAAAAGCTCTCATTGTCATATCATCATCATTTCAACTGAGGTTTGAGAAAGCTCCAAAAATACTCTGAGTCACCCAAGAAGTCATCCAACAATAAAAGGAAAAACGGCTTTACATTCCTAATATTTTTAAATAAAACCAACACAAATAATTGTGGACGCAAATGGTGGGATGAAGCTGTCTAAATATCACAGCTGATGTATACATTTTTGTTCATATGTAATAGCACCCACAACTTCAGGATTTCAAGACTCAGGGCCTAAGAATCTGCTTTTTAGCCCTCTTCTTCCACATAAAGGAAACCACAAAGGGCCTGACTTCAATGCTGTCTAAATCCA
The DNA here is from genome assembly GCA_033296515.1 of Macrochelys suwanniensis. Taxonomy (NCBI): domain Eukaryota; kingdom Metazoa; phylum Chordata; order Testudines; family Chelydridae; genus Macrochelys; species Macrochelys suwanniensis. Next base: position 45,202,432 of record CM065780.1, on the reverse strand, counting down.
TTTTGACATTCAATACTCCATTCAATATATACTAATTCTGTTAGACTTTTACCCTTTGCATGTAGTTACAGATTTCATAACACACTATATTTCTTATCTTAGATCTCTATTGCCAGAGCCTATTTTTGTAACACACTAATCCTGGTAACATGCATTGTTTGTGTTTCTTATTTTTATCAACTTCTATAAACAATATGTGAACTGCATATGGTGTGAAATGGATTCTTTCAATTTACTGAATAAGCATCATCCACTACTACTTATTATTTTGATTAATGAGGTACAACAAAAAAGAGAGAACAACATAGAAGAGTAAGTAATGGCCCCAAAATTATTTTCTTAGTTTATTTTATGCAGCAGCTATACAAGCCTTCCTTTTTTGTGTGTCAGTCAATAAGATATCTGTTGTGCTTTTTGCACAAAGAACAAAGATGTCTTTATCAATTCTCAAAAGTCTGTAGGACAAACCATTCATGGTGTCAAACCTCCTAAAACCCTTTCAGCAAATAATGAAATCCATCAGTGATAAATGTCAACATACTAATTTGTTAAATACAGAACAAAAGCAACATTCAGGAGAGGTGCTTCATTTCATGTTATATAAGCCTTCTAATATGTAACAACTTTATGGCAGCCCACAGATCATACAATATTAAACAGAACAGTATTATAAAGACTAAACCTAGAACAATATACTCTCCAAGGAAGAAATGCTTAATAGTTCAACAAAATTGTAAACAAAGTGCTTTGGAACATTAAATTCCTTGCAATGTAGTCATTTTTCCTCTTTTTGGGAAGATTTCTTTCAAAGTGAAAAAGAAAATAAATAGAAATGAAGATTCTATTTGGGACAGAGTTTCATTTATTATGTTGGTGAAAAAATAAGATTAAATAACATTATGAGTTATAACCAGGAAAAGCAAAGTGGCTGTGTGCACGTGAATTACTGTATGTATCGTACAAGAGCTCCAGTCACCACTCTCTGATTATATCACTAAAAGCAGTTAAACTGTAGATGTCTAAAGAAACTGTTAACCTGTCTGTCTAGTGAGTGCCAACTGCTATTAGTTTATTTTGTTTCGTTTTTTAATCTAATTTAGTTTTGCATGCATCTTCAAACCTGTATCAATCACATAATGACTGAGCAATTCCTTTACCTGCTTTATAGTATATTAATGCAGACTACATTTACCTGCATTTTTCAGCTGTTTCAAATTGAAGTAAATCCCACTGTATTAAAATACTGTCTGTTGCCTCTGCCAAATCTTTTGTAGGTTTCAAACAGCATTCTGTTAGCTAGTGTTCTGTGAATCTATATAATAAAACTATGAAAGTAGAGAAGAACTTTGAAGTTGATGAGTAATTTTTTTAAATGTCAGATTCTATATCTGGCAAATGACAGATTAGAATAAAGATTGTATTAACACGAATTTTACTAATTTCAGGAAAGGGATTGTTACCACTTTCTGTAATTTATTTTGAATTATTTGATGAATAAAACCAAAACAATAAAAAAAAAATCAGCCCAAGCCATCTCCCCCCACTTGACCTCCCTCAACGTTCCTTTCTGAGGACTGCTCAGCCCACACCCTAGATCCTCTCTCTCTTACCATTCCTACCTCCCTTATAGCTGTGTAGGACTAAGAATCACTTGTAAGAGTTTGTTAGAAAAACACACGTAACATTTTCCAGAAGCATCTAATAACTGCTAATAGGGGGAGGTAAATACTGGGTATCTAATTGGTAAAATCTGTTCCATATTTTCCATCCAGAAAATAAATCATTACATTGGATCTCATTTTTATCAAACCCTGAAATTTTGTTCTCTACTACTCATATTTTGAACATTTATAATATGAAGCTATTTTAACTCTCACTGACTGCATACACACTTATATCACATTTGGCCTTGAAGATGGAAGATGTATTTTTGTGGGGAATTTATTGGAAGGTGATTTAAAAAAAAAAGTAAGTGTGTATGTTTTCATTGACAGAATACATATGCATTGTGGAGTCAAATTCATCCCTCAGTTACACTGGTGTAAATCTAATGCACTTGGCTTTATTAGCACCAGTGAGACATACTACATGCCTCAGGTTGAGACTTATTTGCCTTTCAAAGTAACAAATATCTGTAATCTGGCACCACTGGAAATATTTTGTTATTATGAAGACAGACAACTACAGGACTTGTACCAAATTGAAAACCCATTCCTAGAACACTGTAAGGAAACAGTCAACAGCAAATGTAAGCAGTAACCATTGATTCTGTTGTTTGGTCTATGATTTAAAACACTTGAATTAACAATTGTTCCACATCTAGTATGCTTTTTTTTCCCAGTGGAATAACTGCTCAGTGCATATTATATAATTTTGTTAAGAATCCTGTCTTCAATGCCTGTGGCCCCCTCATCTGAAAATAATGTAATATGTACCACAACAGACTTACAGTATAATGTTCACCTGATCCTGTTCCTCCTTTCTTCTTACTATTAGATCACCAGCAAAAATAGTTTTTAAATAGTTTTAAATCAGTTTCCCTTTAACTTATTTGGCAGGAACTTAGTATAGGATTCCATGTTTGCTCTGCAATAGCTGCTGACATTGTAACTAAATTAAGCAGCCCTCCCTGCACTGTTTTAGAGTAGTTACAATGTCTTCATCAATTACAAAGGAAACACCGAATTCTGAACTCAGCTCTTGGCTGCTGAATAAAGAAGCTGCTTCTCTGTAAATATTTTGTTATAAATGTAAAATGTATGTGTTATTTTTAAGATTACATATAAATTCTGTTAAATCAAATACATGAGCAGCAACACCAGTCAAGAGTACTATGCATTACTGGTTCTGCAAGACAGTGGAGAACAGGAATCTTTCCCAGGCCAGGCCACAGGGTTGCTACAGTAGCATCTTTGGACTCAACACGTTCCAACCACTAGGGCCTGCTCCAGGCACCAGCCTACCAAGCACGTGCTTAGGGCAGCGCTCAGGGTTTTAAAAAAACAAAAAAACATACTGCATCCCATGGCGCTCTGGGAGAGCGGGGCAGCGCCCGGGCTCGCTGCCCTCCCCCCGGCGCTCCGGCCGGCAGGGAGAGCTGGGCCGCGGCTGGGCTCAGCGCCCTCCCCGTGATGCCTCGTGCCCCGGCCAGGGCAGCGGGGCCTGCCGCGGGCCCGCCGGACTCCCCAGCTGGGGCAGCGGGCGCGCCGTCCTCCTCGCCGGCGCTCCAGGTAGGAGGGGGGGGGCGTTGTTTTGGCGGGCGTTGGGGGGGTTGTTTTCGTGGGCGTTGGTGGTTGTTTTTTATTGGGGGGGGCGGCGTTTGGGTTTGGTTTTGGTTTTTTGCTTGGCGCGGCAAAAACGTTAGAGCCGCCCCTGCCAACCACAGAGAGGTACTGCACTCATATGCCTTGCCTTTTTTTTTTTTCTCTGCCATGCTGGGCCCTCTGTAGAGTTTAGGTGAGATCCAAACTGCATTACAAAGTGCATAACTTATCTGCAGATGCACAGAATACTGTGCATACCTTTGGAAGAGTAACGGCACAGTTCCACAGGCTGAGGATCCTAAACAACACAGAGGCAAGGGAAGGATTTTTCTATGTAATGATTCATGATCCGAAACTTTAAAAAAAAAAACACACACACAAAATCCTGGCAGCTCACTTTTAAAACCACATGAGCACGTACTCAGTCAGCTCGGCAAAACTCAAGTCTATAGGTCTGATCAAAAAATTATTAAAATAAAAATCTAACTAACTATAATGGAGTTTGCTGATATTTTAATGTTTTTCTGTTGTATTTTCAGTATTTGCAATTTGGTTAATGGTAGCTGTCCCGCTAAGGACAGGTTGGCAGATATTTCACTACTAGTGTGCATATACCCACTGCACTCAATATGGATTATTTGGTCAGCAGTGTCACGTCTGTGCCCTGCATGCGTCCTTATGCCCCCAACTAAGCACATAACAGGCACAGCTACCCCAACTGCCCTCAGGTCCTTCACTACTGAATCTTGATGACTCCATAGTAGCATGGATGAGAAGCAGGTTGTGGAACATAGATAACCCACATCTCAAAGAGCCACAGCTACTGTAGAATAAGTAACCATTTCTTCTTCTGTGGCTGCATCTACACTACGAAGTAGGAGTGCAATTCCCAGCTTGTGTAGACATACTCATACTAACTTTCATCTGACCCCGCATGATAAAAATAGTAGTGTAGCCATGGTAGTATGGGCAGCGGCACCTTATGCTAGCAGCCTCAAGTACATACCCATGGGGTTCAGGTGAGTTTCTACTCAGTACTGCTGCTGCTGCCCATACTACCATGGCTACTCTACTATTTTCAGCATGCTAGCTCAGATGAGAGCTAGCATGAGTACAGTATGTCTGCAAAAGCTGGGAAATATACCCCAACTTGTAGAGTAGACATAGCTTTTGAGTGCTTGCCCATTGCACAGACTAACTATCCTTTGCTTGCAACACAGGTGAAGACTGGGAAATGAGACACACAGGTTTCTGGAAGCCATGTGGGCTGGCAGCCTCACACAAGTTCTTACTGATTATCCTGGGGTGACCAATCCATTGCTGACCAAAACAAAACTTCTGGTGCACTGCACCTGGCTTCCTTTTTCAGCAATTAACATCCACTCTCAGCATATGTGAAAAGTGTCACCGTCCAGCCATAGGCAAATTAACAGCCCTGAATATTTTAAAGCAGAGTATACAAGACTAGTAGAAATAGCTACATGCAAGATTCAAGAGTATGCATATTTCTGCCAGTCACTTTCCACTATTTACATTTCTCCTACAGTAAGTATCTACACGAGAAATATAACTGTTCTATTTATCCTTATGGCTCATGGAAGATTTGCCCACATGATCACTTCTTTCCTGTTCCCAAATTGTACTTTTACAAATACCTTTTTATATTTCTAATATGCAGCAAAGATGCTGTTATCACTGTATTTAGTCTCCACAAAATGTTATCAAGGGACTTCAACCTCGATTTAAAGTTTTTATCAAATGTAAGGCAGCTATCCTTTCAGTCTAATCTTGGGTGACCATTTTTCTTTCTTCATCTTCTACTGCTATGAGTCACAGATAAATTCAGACCATAACTAACACCTTTTGCATCAATGTCAATTACTTTTACCTCAAACGTTTATAGCTACTGGATTTATTTGTGTTTTGACCATCCAGTGAGATTAAGAAAGGTTAAAACGGCTAACAACAGTAAAATCTACAGCATTTGTATTTTATCATGAATGAGACATTCACCTGAAATTCTCTTATTTTGCTAAGTACCATCTTGTGCTAACCTTTGAGAATTAGGGAGACCAGATGACTAAGGAGGTTAGTTTTCCTGATGGCTGAATAGTTCCACTAGGTGTTTTCCCTACAAAACCATAAAAAAGCACAATAGGTAAAGTGGGTAGGTTAATAGATAGGGTAAATGCAGTAAAGGTACAGCTTAAATACATTAAATAGGTAGTTAAATTATTTGTAATACCTTAATATATAATTCAGAGATTAGCTGTGTTCTTGATCCATGAAATATATCATTTTATCTATACTAGAAATAACAGAACTATTCAGAATTATGTCACAGATATAATGTCAATGCATTGTACCCACTACTCCCACGTTGGTGCTCATACCAAAGATGTACTCCTGATACTGTAGTATGTATTAAACTAATTAACCATTCCCCTTCCCAAAAAGGTTATGCATGCTGCAAGTAAGAAAGGAAATTGTAGTGAATTCCCTAAATTTCTCTGCTAAAGTTTCAACACAAACCTGAATATAGCCTTGGAGCTATTCTGAGCAGAAACTGCTAATTACATCCATGCAAGACCAAAGACACTTGAAACAGTTTCATAACGTGGACTAAGAAATGAACCTATAAAACCAGTATTTTTTACCAAGTGAAGGAACTGAAATCTGGAAAAAGAAAATACCCAAACAGCTAACAAATTAATTTAACATACAGTCAGAGCTAAAAGGTTTCAAATAAGAACTGTTCAAAGACTTCTTGAGCCTAAAATTGAATTCTTGCCCATCTTCTACATATAGGTGAGATGAGAAATAATATGTGATTGACAAAATATTAAATACTGTTAGGTTATTAATAATAATGCTAATTTTAGAAATATATAAAGATTAACATGTAATTATGCACAGTAAATTTGGCTTCCAGAACTTTGGACAACTTGTACAAGATGATTAAAATGACTTTCTGGGATCCTCAAAAAATATCCTAATTTTTTTCATCCAAGATTTTTGTTGCACTGGGCCCCTTTGGAAATGAGGTCACAAGAAAATCAATTGTTAACTTTGGGCTCAATCCACTGAAAATAGTGGAAAGACTCCCAATAAGGCACTTAACATTTTTATATTATTCTGATATGGGTGCAAATTCATTTATTTTTAACCAAGAATACAAAAGGCCTAAATGAGCGCTCACTTATTTATATTGGCTTAAACAACATAAAATAGACCTACCCCAGGTCCTAGCTGATTTGCCATCAATTAAAAGTACAATCCACGCCAACTAAATAGCAATAAACCCACCCACATAAAACAACCAGTCAGCAAGAAAAATACTGTAAAATCTCCCCATCCATCAAATTAATGCAAAAGCCCCAATATTCCACTGCTCACTCCTTATCCATTACCTGTTCAAAAGATGGGATTTGCAGCATGCCATAGTGGTCAACAAAATCAAGTTATTTCTGACCATTGTAGGGAGTGAATTCCACAATTGAGGGACAATCAAAGGGAATTCCATGCCATTCTTCTTAAATACCAAGAGGCCCCCAGATTGAGCCCCTCTATTAGTCTCCACTATGCCAGCATCACATAGGGAGAAAGGTTGTCCCTCAGGTAGATAGGGCTTTACTAGTCAACTTCAACACAAACTAGAGTTGGAGGCCAATAGGCAGCCATCACAACTCGGACCCCGCCAGCAGGCCAGGAAATGGACCAATCTAACTAGTGAAGGAAATGAAATCAACTACTCCCTTTATCACCCAGGAGACCAATGAAATTCAGGAACCAAAGCAAAAGGGGCTTCTTATTAACAACCCAACCAATTCCGCCACCCACCCTCAAAACCCCAGGCTCCATTGCTGTATTCCCACCAAAAAACTGCCCCATTCCCAATGACCTTGTCAGCAGAAAGAAAAAGAAACAGCAGAAACTGTTCTCTGAAACATTATCTCATCTGCTTCTGGGCTTTTAAAGGACCAGCCACTTTTACACAGGTATAATGCCAATGATTTCATTAGAGTAAAACTCCTGATTTAAAGGGTGTGGATGAGATCCAAATTAGGCCCAATGAGCCACAGCTTTTCTATTAAAAAATAACCACTATAAATGGAGAGAAAGAGAACATCCATGAGTGAACAACTCAGACAGCAATGTATCTCGCACCAATATTTGCAAAAATGAACAATGTTTTTTACATGTCCAGTCAAATTTAATGATCCAAAAAGCACAAAAACTGCTATCCAATTATGAAAGGACAAACTACAGTACAGACACTAAAATTTAAAACAATTTACTCTGAAGATTTTATGTGCTCCAAGCTACTATTTCTCTCTAAAAGTAAAATACCATTCCTCATTTAAATATACTGGGAAGAAATATTTCATTTAAGAATTTATTCACTGAGCTCTCAAAATAGGATGGTGACTATAATAATTTCCTTTTAACCTACCTTGGCTAGAAGCTTACACACTAAAATTAACACAAATATTTTTGGAGTTGAGTGATAATTTGTTATTCTCTCTCTCTTTCAGAAACAAAACAAAACATTGCAATTAGGGCTGTCAAGCAATTTTAAAAATCAATCACGATTAATCACACTGTTAAACAATTACAGAATACTATTTACCACATATACTCGTTCATAAGCCAAATTTTTTTGGTAAAAAAGTGAAGCATTAAGGAGCGGGGGTCACCTTATCAACAGGTCTACACCAAAAGTTGATGATTTTAAGCTCTATTGAATTATTGAATTCAATATCTAATACATTGTCATTGTAGACCAGGGGTTGGCAAACTTTGGCTCCTAGCCAGTCAGTGTAAGCTGCTAGCAGGCCGGGACGTTTTGTTTACCTGGAGCTTTTGCAGGCACGGAACCCTGCAGCTCCCACTGGCCACAGTTCACCGTTCCCAGCCAATGGGAACTGCAGGAAGTGGCAACCAGCATGTCCCTCAGCCCGCGCCACTTCCTGC